>CM045914.1:13593544-13608743 GCA_025169955.1 Salix arbutifolia | reverse complement strand
TAAACCCTAAACCCTAAACCCTAAACCCTAAACCCTAAACCCTAAACCCTAAACCCTAAACCCTAAACCCTAAACCCTAAACCCTAAACCCTAAACCCTAAACCCTAAACCCTAAACCCTAAACCCTAAACCCTAAACCCTAAACCCTAAACCCTAAACCCTAAACCCTAAACCCTAAACCCTAAACCCTAAACCCTAAACCCTAAACCCTAAACCCTAAACCCTAAACCCTAAACCCTAAACCCTAAACCCTAAACCCTAAACCCTAAACCCTAAACCCTAAACCCTAAACCCTAAACCCTAAACCCTAAACCCTAAACCCTAAACCCTAAACCCTAAACCCTAAACCCTAAACCCTAAACCCTAAACCCTAAACCCTAAACCCTAAACCCTAAACCCTAAACCCTAAACCCTAAACCCTAAACCCTAAACCCTAAACCCTAAACCCTAAACCCTAAACCCTAAACCCTAAACCCTAAACCCTAAACCCTAAACCCTAAACCCTAAACCCTAAACCCTAAACCCTAAACCCTAAACCCTAAACCCTAAACCCTAAACCCTAAACCCTAAACCCTAAACCCTAAACCCTAAACCCTAAACCCTAAACCCTAAACCCTAAACCCTAAACCCTAAACCCTAAACCCTAAACCCTAAACCCTAAACCCTAAACCCTAAACCCTAAACCCTAAACCCTAAACCCTAAACCCTAAACCCTAAACCCTAAACCCTAAACCCTAAACCCTAAACCCTAAACCCTAAACCCTAAACCCTAAACCCTAAACCCTAAACCCTAAACCCTAAACCCTAAACCCTAAACCCTAAACCCTAAACCCTAAACCCTAAACCCTAAACCCTAAACCCTAAACCCTAAACCCTAAACCCTAAACCCTAAACCCTAAACCCTAAACCCTAAACCCTAAACCCTAAACCCTAAACCCTAAACCCTAAACCCTAAACCCTAAACCCTAAACCCTAAACCCTAAACCCTAAACCCTAAACCCTAAACCCTAAACCCTAAACCCTAAACCCTAAACCCTAAACCCTAAACCCTAAACCCTAAACCCTAAACCCTAAACCCTAAACCCTAAACCCTAAACCCTAAACCCTAAACCCTAAACCCTAAACCCTAAACCCTAAACCCTAAACCCTAAACCCTAAACCCTAAACCCTAAACCCTAAACCCTAAACCCTAAACCCTAAACCCTAAACCCTAAACCCTAAACCCTAAACCCTAAACCCTAAACCCTAAACCCTAAACCCTAAACCCTAAACCCTAAACCCTAAACCCTAAACCCTAAACCCTAAACCCTAAACCCTAAACCCTAAACCCTAAACCCTAAACCCTAAACCCTAAACCCTAAACCCTAAACCCTAAACCCTAAACCCTAAACCCTAAACCCTAAACCCTAAACCCTAAACCCTAAACCCTAAACCCTAAACCCTAAACCCTAAACCCTAAACCCTAAACCCTAAACCCTAAACCCTAAACCCTAAACCCTAAACCCTAAACCCTAAACCCTAAACCCTAAACCCTAAACCCTAAACCCTAAACCCTAAACCCTAAACCCTAAACCCTAAACCCTAAACCCTAAACCCTAAACCCTAAACCCTAAACCCTAAACCCTAAACCCTAAACCCTAAACCCTAAACCCTAAACCCTAAACCCTAAACCCTAAACCCTAAACCCTAAACCCTAAACCCTAAACCCTAAACCCTAAACCCTAAACCCTAAACCCTAAACCCTAAACCCTAAACCCTAAACCCTAAACCCTAAACCCTAAACCCTAAACCCTAAACCCTAAACCCTAAACCCTAAACCCTAAACCCTAAACCCTAAACCCTAAACCCTAAACCCTAAACCCTAAACCCTAAACCCTAAACCCTAAACCCTAAACCCTAAACCCTAAACCCTAAACCCTAAACCCTAAACCCTAAACCCTAAACCCTAAACCCTAAACCCTAAACCCTAAACCCTAAACCCTAAACCCTAAACCCTAAACCCTAAACCCTAAACCCTAAACCCTAAACCCTAAACCCTAAACCCTAAACCCTAAACCCTAAACCCTAAACCCTAAACCCTAAACCCTAAACCCTAAACCCTAAACCCTAAACCCTAAACCCTAAACCCTAAACCCTAAACCCTAAACCCTAAACCCTAAACCCTAAACCCTAAACCCTAAACCCTAAACCCTAAACCCTAAACCCTAAACCCTAAACCCTAAACCCTAAACCCTAAACCCTAAACCCTAAACCCTAAACCCTAAACCCTAAACCCTAAACCCTAAACCCTAAACCCTAAACCCTAAACCCTAAACCCTAAACCCTAAACCCTAAACCCTAAACCCTAAACCCTAAACCCTAAACCCTAAACCCTAAACCCTAAACCCTAAACCCTAAACCCTAAACCCTAAACCCTAAACCCTAAACCCTAAACCCTAAACCCTAAACCCTAAACCCTAAACCCTAAACCCTAAACCCTAAACCCTAAACCCTAAACCCTAAACCCTAAACCCTAAACCCTAAACCCTAAACCCTAAACCCTAAACCCTAAACCCTAAACCCTAAACCCTAAACCCTAAACCCTAAACCCTAAACCCTAAACCCTAAACCCTAAACCCTAAACCCTAAACCCTAAACCCTAAACCCTAAACCCTAAACCCTAAACCCTAAACCCTAAACCCTAAACCCTAAACCCTAAACCCTAAACCCTAAACCCTAAACCCTAAACCCTAAACCCTAAACCCTAAACCCTAAACCCTAAACCCTAAACCCTAAACCCTAAACCCTAAACCCTAAACCCTAAACCCTAAACCCTAAACCCTAAACCC
This sequence comes from Salix arbutifolia, assembly GCA_025169955.1. Lineage (NCBI taxonomy): Eukaryota > Viridiplantae > Streptophyta > Magnoliopsida > Malpighiales > Salicaceae > Salix > Salix arbutifolia. Next base: position 13,605,915 of record CM045914.1, on the reverse strand, counting down.
TAAACCCTAAACCCTAAACCCTAAACCCTAAACCCTAAACCCTAAACCCTAAACCCTAAACCCTAAACCCTAAACCCTAAACCCTAAACCCTAAACCCTAAACCCTAAACCCTAAACCCTAAACCCTAAACCCTAAACCCTAAACCCTAAACCCTAAACCCTAAACCCTAAACCCTAAACCCTAAACCCTAAACCCTAAACCCTAAACCCTAAACCCTAAACCCTAAACCCTAAACCCTAAACCCTAAACCCTAAACCCTAAACCCTAAACCCTAAACCCTAAACCCTAAACCCTAAACCCTAAACCCTAAACCCTAAACCCTAAACCCTAAACCCTAAACCCTAAACCCTAAACCCTAAACCCTAAACCCTAAACCCTAAACCCTAAACCCTAAACCCTAAACCCTAAACCCTAAACCCTAAACCCTAAACCCTAAACCCTAAACCCTAAACCCTAAACCCTAAACCCTAAACCCTAAACCCTAAACCCTAAACCCTAAACCCTAAACCCTAAACCCTAAACCCTAAACCCTAAACCCTAAACCCTAAACCCTAAACCCTAAACCCTAAACCCTAAACCCTAAACCCTAAACCCTAAACCCTAAACCCTAAACCCTAAACCCTAAACCCTAAACCCTAAACCCTAAACCCTAAACCCTAAACCCTAAACCCTAAACCCTAAACCCTAAACCCTAAACCCTAAACCCTAAACCCTAAACCCTAAACCCTAAACCCTAAACCCTAAACCCTAAACCCTAAACCCTAAACCCTAAACCCTAAACCCTAAACCCTAAACCCTAAACCCTAAACCCTAAACCCTAAACCCTAAACCCTAAACCCTAAACCCTAAACCCTAAACCCTAAACCCTAAACCCTAAACCCTAAACCCTAAACCCTAAACCCTAAACCCTAAACCCTAAACCCTAAACCCTAAACCCTAAACCCTAAACCCTAAACCCTAAACCCTAAACCCTAAACCCTAAACCCTAAACCCTAAACCCTAAACCCTAAACCCTAAACCCTAAACCCTAAACCCTAAACCCTAAACCCTAAACCCTAAACCCTAAACCCTAAACCCTAAACCCTAAACCCTAAACCCTAAACCCTAAACCCTAAACCCTAAACCCTAAACCCTAAACCCTAAACCCTAAACCCTAAACCCTAAACCCTAAACCCTAAACCCTAAACCCTAAACCCTAAACCCTAAACCCTAAACCCTAAACCCTAAACCCTAAACCCTAAACCCTAAACCCTAAACCCTAAACCCTAAACCCTAAACCCTAAACCCTAAACCCTAAACCCTAAACCCTAAACCCTAAACCCTAAACCCTAAACCCTAAACCCTAAACCCTAAACCCTAAACCCTAAACCCTAAACCCTAAACCCTAAACCCTAAACCCTAAACCCTAAACCCTAAACCCTAAACCCTAAACCCTAAACCCTAAACCCTAAACCCTAAACCCTAAACCCTAAACCCTAAACCCTAAACCCTAAACCCTAAACCCTAAACCCTAAACCCTAAACCCTAAACCCTAAACCCTAAACCCTAAACCCTAAACCCTAAACCCTAAACCCTAAACCCTAAACCCTAAACCCTAAACCCTAAACCCTAAACCCTAAACCCTAAACCCTAAACCCTAAACCCTAAACCCTAAACCCTAAACCCTAAACCCTAAACCCTAAACCCTAAACCCTAAACCCTAAACCCTAAACCCTAAACCCTAAACCCTAAACCCTAAACCCTAAACCCTAAACCCTAAACCCTAAACCCTAAACCCTAAACCCTAAACCCTAAACCCTAAACCCTAAACCCTAAACCCTAAACCCTAAACCCTAAACCCTAAACCCTAAACCCTAAACCCTAAACCCTAAACCCTAAACCCTAAACCCTAAACCCTAAACCCTAAACCCTAAACCCTAAACCCTAAACCCTAAACCCTAAACCCTAAACCCTAAACCCTAAACCCTAAACCCTAAACCCTAAACCCTAAACCCTAAACCCTAAACCCTAAACCCTAAACCCTAAACCCTAAACCCTAAACCCTAAACCCTAAACCCTAAACCCTAAACCCTAAACCCTAAACCCTAAACCCTAAACCCTAAACCCTAAACCCTAAACCCTAAACCCTAAACCCTAAACCCTAAACCCTAAACCCTAAACCCTAAACCCTAAACCCTAAACCCTAAACCCTAAACCCTAAACCCTAAACCCTAAACCCTAAACCCTAAACCCTAAACCCTAAACCCTAAACCCTAAACCCTAAACCCTAAACCCTAAACCCTAAACCCTAAACCCTAAACCCTAAACCCTAAACCCTAAACCCTAAACCCTAAACCCTAAACCCTAAACCCTAAACCCTAAACCCTAAACCCTAAACCCTAAACCCTAAACCCTAAACCCTAAACCCTAAACCCTAAACCCTAAACCCTAAACCCTAAACCCTAAACCCTAAACCCTAAACCCTAAACCCTAAACCCTAAACCCTAAACCCTAAACCCTAAACCCTAAACCCTAAACCCTAAACCCTAAACCCTAAACCCTAAACCCTAAACCCTAAACCCTAAACCCTAAACCCTAAACCCTAAACCCTAAACCCTAAACCCTAAACCCTAAACCCTAAACCCTAAACCCTAAACCCTAAACCCTAAACCCTAAACCCTAAACCCTAAACCCTAAACCCTAAACCCTAAACCCTAAACCCTAAACCCTAAACCCTAAACCCTAAACCCTAAACCCTAAACCCTAAACCCTAAACCCTAAACCCTAAACCCTAAACCCTAAACCCTAAACCCTAAACCCTAAACCCTAAACCCTAAACCCTAAACCCTAAACCCTAAACCCTAAACCCTAAACCCTAAACCCTAAACCCTAAACCCTAAACCCTAAACCCTAAACCCTAAACCCTAAACCCTAAACCCTAAACCCTAAACCCTAAACCCTAAACCCTAAACCCTAAACCCTAAACCCTAAACCCTAAACCCTAAACCCTAAACCCTAAACCCTAAACCCTAAACCCTAAACCCTAAACCCTAAACCCTAAACCCTAAACCCTAAACCCTAAACCCTAAACCCTAAACCCTAAACCCTAAACCCTAAACCCTAAACCCTAAACCCTAAACCCTAAACCCTAAACCCTAAACCCTAAACCCTAAACCCTAAACCCTAAACCCTAAACCCTAAACCCTAAACCCTAAACCCTAAACCCTAAACCCTAAACCCTAAACCCTAAACCCTAAACCCTAAACCCTAAACCCTAAACCCTAAACCCTAAACCCTAAACCCTAAACCCTAAACCCTAAACCCTAAACCCTAAACCCTAAACCCTAAACCCTAAACCCTAAACCCTAAACCCTAAACCCTAAACCCTAAACCCTAAACCCTAAACCCTAAACCCTAAACCCTAAACCCTAAACCCTAAACCCTAAACCCTAAACCCTAAACCCTAAACCCTAAACCCTAAACCCTAAACCCTAAACCCTAAACCCTAAACCCTAAACCCTAAACCCTAAACCCTAAACCCTAAACCCTAAACCCTAAACCCTAAACCCTAAACCCTAAACCCTAAACCCTAAACCCTAAACCCTAAACCCTAAACCCTAAACCCTAAACCCTAAACCCTAAACCCTAAACCCTAAACCCTAAACCCTAAACCCTAAACCCTAAACCCTAAACCCTAAACCCTAAACCCTAAACCCTAAACCCTAAACCCTAAACCCTAAACCCTAAACCCTAAACCCTAAACCCTAAACCCTAAACCCTAAACCCTAAACCCTAAACCCTAAACCCTAAACCCTAAACCCTAAACCCTAAACCCTAAACCCTAAACCCTAAACCCTAAACCCTAAACCCTAAACCCTAAACCCTAAACCCTAAACCCTAAACCCTAAACCCTAAACCCTAAACCCTAAACCCTAAACCCTAAACCCTAAACCCTAAACCCTAAACCCTAAACCCTAAACCCTAAACCCTAAACCCTAAACCCTAAACCCTAAACCCTAAACCCTAAACCCTAAACCCTAAACCCTAAACCCTAAACCCTAAACCCTAAACCCTAAACCCTAAACCCTAAACCCTAAACCCTAAACCCTAAACCCTAAACCCTAAACCCTAAACCCTAAACCCTAAACCCTAAACCCTAAACCCTAAACCCTAAACCCTAAACCCTAAACCCTAAACCCTAAACCCTAAACCCTAAACCCTAAACCCTAAACCCTAAACCCTAAACCCTAAACCCTAAACCCTAAACCCTAAACCCTAAACCCTAAACCCTAAACCCTAAACCCTAAACCCTAAACCCTAAACCCTAAACCCTAAACCCTAAACCCTAAACCCTAAACCCTAAACCCTAAACCCTAAACCCTAAACCCTAAACCCTAAACCCTAAACCCTAAACCCTAAACCCTAAACCCTAAACCCTAAACCCTAAACCCTAAACCCTAAACCCTAAACCCTAAACCCTAAACCCTAAACCCTAAACCCTAAACCCTAAACCCTAAACCCTAAACCCTAAACCCTAAACCCTAAACCCTAAACCCTAAACCCTAAACCCTAAACCCTAAACCCTAAACCCTAAACCCTAAACCCTAAACCCTAAACCCTAAACCCTAAACCCTAAACCCTAAACCCTAAACCCTAAACCCTAAACCCTAAACCCTAAACCCTAAACCCTAAACCCTAAACCCTAAACCCTAAACCCTAAACCCTAAACCCTAAACCCTAAACCCTAAACCCTAAACCCTAAACCCTAAACCCTAAACCCTAAACCCTAAACCCTAAACCCTAAACCCTAAACCCTAAACCCTAAACCCTAAACCCTAAACCCTAAACCCTAAACCCTAAACCCTAAACCCTAAACCCTAAACCCTAAACCCTAAACCCTAAACCCTAAACCCTAAACCCTAAACCCTAAACCCTAAACCCTAAACCCTAAACCCTAAACCCTAAACCCTAAACCCTAAACCCTAAACCCTAAACCCTAAACCCTAAACCCTAAACCCTAAACCCTAAACCCTAAACCCTAAACCCTAAACCCTAAACCCTAAACCCTAAACCCTAAACCCTAAACCCTAAACCCTAAACCCTAAACCCTAAACCCTAAACCCTAAACCCTAAACCCTAAACCCTAAACCCTAAACCCTAAACCCTAAACCCTAAACCCTAAACCCTAAACCCTAAACCCTAAACCCTAAACCCTAAACCCTAAACCCTAAACCCTAAACCCTAAACCCTAAACCCTAAACCCTAAACCCTAAACCCTAAACCCTAAACCCTAAACCCTAAACCCTAAACCCTAAACCCTAAACCCTAAACCCTAAACCCTAAACCCTAAACCCTAAACCCTAAACCCTAAACCCTAAACCCTAAACCCTAAACCCTAAACCCTAAACCCTAAACCCTAAACCCTAAACCCTAAACCCTAAACCCTAAACCCTAAACCCTAAACCCTAAACCCTAAACCCTAAACCCTAAACCCTAAACCCTAAACCCTAAACCCTAAACCCTAAACCCTAAACCCTAAACCCTAAACCCTAAACCCTAAACCCTAAACCCTAAACCCTAAACCCTAAACCCTAAACCCTAAACCCTAAACCCTAAACCCTAAACCCTAAACCCTAAACCCTAAACCCTAAACCCTAAACCCTAAACCCTAAACCCTAAACCCTAAACCCTAAACCCTAAACCCTAAACCCTAAACCCTAAACCCTAAACCCTAAACCCTAAACCCTAAACCCTAAACCCTAAACCCTAAACCCTAAACCCTAAACCCTAAACCCTAAACCCTAAACCCTAAACCCTAAACCCTAAACCCTAAACCCTAAACCCTAAACCCTAAACCCTAAACCCTAAACCCTAAACCCTAAACCCTAAACCCTAAACCCTAAACCCTAAACCCTAAACCCTAAACCCTAAACCCTAAACCCTAAACCCTAAACCCTAAACCCTAAACCCTAAACCCTAAACCCTAAACCCTAAACCCTAAACCCTAAACCCTAAACCCTAAACCCTAAACCCTAAACCCTAAACCCTAAACCCTAAACCCTAAACCCTAAACCCTAAACCCTAAACCCTAAACCCTAAACCCTAAACCCTAAACCCTAAACCCTAAACCCTAAACCCTAAACCCTAAACCCTAAACCCTAAACCCTAAACCCTAAACCCTAAACCCTAAACCCTAAACCCTAAACCCTAAACCCTAAACCCTAAACCCTAAACCCTAAACCCTAAACCCTAAACCCTAAACCCTAAACCCTAAACCCTAAACCCTAAACCCTAAACCCTAAACCCTAAACCCTAAACCCTAAACCCTAAACCCTAAACCCTAAACCCTAAACCCTAAACCCTAAACCCTAAACCCTAAACCCTAAACCCTAAACCCTAAACCCTAAACCCTAAACCCTAAACCCTAAACCCTAAACCCTAAACCCTAAACCCTAAACCCTAAACCCTAAACCCTAAACCCTAAACCCTAAACCCTAAACCCTAAACCCTAAACCCTAAACCCTAAACCCTAAACCCTAAACCCTAAACCCTAAACCCTAAACCCTAAACCCTAAACCCTAAACCCTAAACCCTAAACCCTAAACCCTAAACCCTAAACCCTAAACCCTAAACCCTAAACCCTAAACCCTAAACCCTAAACCCTAAACCCTAAACCCTAAACCCTAAACCCTAAACCCTAAACCCTAAACCCTAAACCCTAAACCCTAAACCCTAAACCCTAAACCCTAAACCCTAAACCCTAAACCCTAAACCCTAAACCCTAAACCCTAAACCCTAAACCCTAAACCCTAAACCCTAAACCCTAAACCCTAAACCCTAAACCCTAAACCCTAAACCCTAAACCCTAAACCCTAAACCCTAAACCCTAAACCCTAAACCCTAAACCCTAAACCCTAAACCCTAAACCCTAAACCCTAAACCCTAAACCCTAAACCCTAAACCCTAAACCCTAAACCCTAAACCCTAAACCCTAAACCCTAAACCCTAAACCCTAAACCCTAAACCCTAAACCCTAAACCCTAAACCCTAAACCCTAAACCCTAAACCCTAAACCCTAAACCCTAAACCCTAAACCCTAAACCCTAAACCCTAAACCCTAAACCCTAAACCCTAAACCCTAAACCCTAAACCCTAAACCCTAAACCCTAAACCCTAAACCCTAAACCCTAAACCCTAAACCCTAAACCCTAAACCCTAAACCCTAAACCCTAAACCCTAAACCCTAAACCCTAAACCCTAAACCCTAAACCCTAAACCCTAAACCCTAAACCCTAAACCCTAAACCCTAAACCCTAAACCCTAAACCCTAAACCCTAAACCCTAAACCCTAAACCCTAAACCCTAAACCCTAAACCCTAAACCCTAAACCCTAAACCCTAAACCCTAAACCCTAAACCCTAAACCCTAAACCCTAAACCCTAAACCCTAAACCCTAAACCCTAAACCCTAAACCCTAAACCCTAAACCCTAAACCCTAAACCCTAAACCCTAAACCCTAAACCCTAAACCCTAAACCCTAAACCCTAAACCCTAAACCCTAAACCCTAAACCCTAAACCCTAAACCCTAAACCCTAAACCCTAAACCCTAAACCCTAAACCCTAAACCCTAAACCCTAAACCCTAAACCCTAAACCCTAAACCCTAAACCCTAAACCCTAAACCCTAAACCCTAAACCCTAAACCCTAAACCCTAAACCCTAAACCCTAAACCCTAAACCCTAAACCCTAAACCCTAAACCCTAAACCCTAAACCCTAAACCCTAAACCCTAAACCCTAAACCCTAAACCCTAAACCCTAAACCCTAAACCCTAAACCCTAAACCCTAAACCCTAAACCCTAAACCCTAAACCCTAAACCCTAAACCCTAAACCCTAAACCCTAAACCCTAAACCCTAAACCCTAAACCCTAAACCCTAAACCCTAAACCCTAAACCCTAAACCCTAAACCCTAAACCCTAAACCCTAAACCCTAAACCCTAAACCCTAAACCCTAAACCCTAAACCCTAAACCCTAAACCCTAAACCCTAAACCCTAAACCCTAAACCCTAAACCCTAAACCCTAAACCCTAAACCCTAAACCCTAAACCCTAAACCCTAAACCCTAAACCCTAAACCCTAAACCCTAAACCCTAAACCCTAAACCCTAAACCCTAAACCCTAAACCCTAAACCCTAAACCCTAAACCCTAAACCCTAAACCCTAAACCCTAAACCCTAAACCCTAAACCCTAAACCCTAAACCCTAAACCCTAAACCCTAAACCCTAAACCCTAAACCCTAAACCCTAAACCCTAAACCCTAAACCCTAAACCCTAAACCCTAAACCCTAAACCCTAAACCCTAAACCCTAAACCCTAAACCCTAAACCCTAAACCCTAAACCCTAAACCCTAAACCCTAAACCCTAAACCCTAAACCCTAAACCCTAAACCCTAAACCCTAAACCCTAAACCCTAAACCCTAAACCCTAAACCCTAAACCCTAAACCCTAAACCCTAAACCCTAAACCCTAAACCCTAAACCCTAAACCCTAAACCCTAAACCCTAAACCCTAAACCCTAAACCCTAAACCCTAAACCCTAAACCCTAAACCCTAAACCCTAAACCCTAAACCCTAAACCCTAAACCCTAAACCCTAAACCCTAAACCCTAAACCCTAAACCCTAAACCCTAAACCCTAAACCCTAAACCCTAAACCCTAAACCCTAAACCCTAAACCCTAAACCCTAAACCCTAAACCCTAAACCCTAAACCCTAAACCCTAAACCCTAAACCCTAAACCCTAAACCCTAAACCCTAAACCCTAAACCCTAAACCCTAAACCCTAAACCCTAAACCCTAAACCCTAAACCCTAAACCCTAAACCCTAAACCCTAAACCCTAAACCCTAAACCCTAAACCCTAAACCCTAAACCCTAAACCCTAAACCCTAAACCCTAAACCCTAAACCCTAAACCCTAAACCCTAAACCCTAAACCCTAAACCCTAAACCCTAAACCCTAAACCCTAAACCCTAAACCCTAAACCCTAAACCCTAAACCCTAAACCCTAAACCCTAAACCCTAAACCCTAAACCCTAAACCCTAAACCCTAAACCCTAAACCCTAAACCCTAAACCCTAAACCCTAAACCCTAAACCCTAAACCCTAAACCCTAAACCCTAAACCCTAAACCCTAAACCCTAAACCCTAAACCCTAAACCCTAAACCCTAAACCCTAAACCCTAAACCCTAAACCCTAAACCCTAAACCCTAAACCCTAAACCCTAAACCCTAAACCCTAAACCCTAAACCCTAAACCCTAAACCCTAAACCCTAAACCCTAAACCCTAAACCCTAAACCCTAAACCCTAAACCCTAAACCCTAAACCCTAAACCCTAAACCCTAAACCCTAAACCCTAAACCCTAAACCCTAAACCCTAAACCCTAAACCCTAAACCCTAAACCCTAAACCCTAAACCCTAAACCCTAAACCCTAAACCCTAAACCCTAAACCCTAAACCCTAAACCCTAAACCCTAAACCCTAAACCCTAAACCCTAAACCCTAAACCCTAAACCCTAAACCCTAAACCCTAAACCCTAAACCCTAAACCCTAAACCCTAAACCCTAAACCCTAAACCCTAAACCCTAAACCCTAAACCCTAAACCCTAAACCCTAAACCCTAAACCCTAAACCCTAAACCCTAAACCCTAAACCCTAAACCCTAAACCCTAAACCCTAAACCCTAAACCCTAAACCCTAAACCCTAAACCCTAAACCCTAAACCCTAAACCCTAAACCCTAAACCCTAAACCCTAAACCCTAAACCCTAAACCCTAAACCCTAAACCCTAAACCCTAAACCCTAAACCCTAAACCCTAAACCCTAAACCCTAAACCCTAAACCCTAAACCCTAAACCCTAAACCCTAAACCCTAAACCCTAAACCCTAAACCCTAAACCCTAAACCCTAAACCCTAAACCCTAAACCCTAAACCCTAAACCCTAAACCCTAAACCCTAAACCCTAAACCCTAAACCCTAAACCCTAAACCCTAAACCCTAAACCCTAAACCCTAAACCCTAAACCCTAAACCCTAAACCCTAAACCCTAAACCCTAAACCCTAAACCCTAAACCCTAAACCCTAAACCCTAAACCCTAAACCCTAAACCCTAAACCCTAAACCCTAAACCCTAAACCCTAAACCCTAAACCCTAAACCCTAAACCCTAAACCCTAAACCCTAAACCCTAAACCCTAAACCCTAAACCCTAAACCCTAAACCCTAAACCCTAAACCCTAAACCCTAAACCCTAAACCCTAAACCCTAAACCCTAAACCCTAAACCCTAAACCCTAAACCCTAAACCCTAAACCCTAAACCCTAAACCCTAAACCCTAAACCCTAAACCCTAAACCCTAAACCCTAAACCCTAAACCCTAAACCCTAAACCCTAAACCCTAAACCCTAAACCCTAAACCCTAAACCCTAAACCCTAAACCCTAAACCCTAAACCCTAAACCCTAAACCCTAAACCCTAAACCCTAAACCCTAAACCCTAAACCCTAAACCCTAAACCCTAAACCCTAAACCCTAAACCCTAAACCCTAAACCCTAAACCCTAAACCCTAAACCCTAAACCCTAAACCCTAAACCCTAAACCCTAAACCCTAAACCCTAAACCCTAAACCCTAAACCCTAAACCCTAAACCCTAAACCCTAAACCCTAAACCCTAAACCCTAAACCCTAAACCCTAAACCCTAAACCCTAAACCCTAAACCCTAAACCCTAAACCCTAAACCCTAAACCCTAAACCCTAAACCCTAAACCCTAAACCCTAAACCCTAAACCCTAAACCCTAAACCCTAAACCCTAAACCCTAAACCCTAAACCCTAAACCCTAAACCCTAAACCCTAAACCCTAAACCCTAAACCCTAAACCCTAAACCCTAAACCCTAAACCCTAAACCCTAAACCCTAAACCCTAAACCCTAAACCCTAAACCCTAAACCCTAAACCCTAAACCCTAAACCCTAAACCCTAAACCCTAAACCCTAAACCCTAAACCCTAAACCCTAAACCCTAAACCCTAAACCCTAAACCCTAAACCCTAAACCCTAAACCCTAAACCCTAAACCCTAAACCCTAAACCCTAAACCCTAAACCCTAAACCCTAAACCCTAAACCCTAAACCCTAAACCCTAAACCCTAAACCCTAAACCCTAAACCCTAAACCCTAAACCCTAAACCCTAAACCCTAAACCCTAAACCCTAAACCCTAAACCCTAAACCCTAAACCCTAAACCCTAAACCCTAAACCCTAAACCCTAAACCCTAAACCCTAAACCCTAAACCCTAAACCCTAAACCCTAAACCCTAAACCCTAAACCCTAAACCCTAAACCCTAAACCCTAAACCCTAAACCCTAAACCCTAAACCCTAAACCCTAAACCCTAAACCCTAAACCCTAAACCCTAAACCCTAAACCCTAAACCCTAAACCCTAAACCCTAAACCCTAAACCCTAAACCCTAAACCCTAAACCCTAAACCCTAAACCCTAAACCCTAAACCCTAAACCCTAAACCCTAAACCCTAAACCCTAAACCCTAAACCCTAAACCCTAAACCCTAAACCCTAAACCCTAAACCCTAAACCCTAAACCCTAAACCCTAAACCCTAAACCCTAAACCCTAAACCCTAAACCCTAAACCCTAAACCCTAAACCCTAAACCCTAAACCCTAAACCCTAAACCCTAAACCCTAAACCCTAAACCCTAAACCCTAAACCCTAAACCCTAAACCCTAAACCCTAAACCCTAAACCCTAAACCCTAAACCCTAAACCCTAAACCCTAAACCCTAAACCCTAAACCCTAAACCCTAAACCCTAAACCCTAAACCCTAAACCCTAAACCCTAAACCCTAAACCCTAAACCCTAAACCCTAAACCCTAAACCCTAAACCCTAAACCCTAAACCCTAAACCCTAAACCCTAAACCCTAAACCCTAAACCCTAAACCCTAAACCCTAAACCCTAAACCCTAAACCCTAAACCCTAAACCCTAAACCCTAAACCCTAAACCCTAAACCCTAAACCCTAAACCCTAAACCCTAAACCCTAAACCCTAAACCCTAAACCCTAAACCCTAAACCCTAAACCCTAAACCCTAAACCCTAAACCCTAAACCCTAAACCCTAAACCCTAAACCCTAAACCCTAAACCCTAAACCCTAAACCCTAAACCCTAAACCCTAAACCCTAAACCCTAAACCCTAAACCCTAAACCCTAAACCCTAAACCCTAAACCCTAAACCCTAAACCCTAAACCCTAAACCCTAAACCCTAAACCCTAAACCCTAAACCCTAAACCCTAAACCCTAAACCCTA
>CM045914.1:13586044-13588544 GCA_025169955.1 Salix arbutifolia | reverse complement strand
GAGAGACCCCTTTCCATAAGAACGCAGCCATGGTTCTTTCAATCTTTTTAATCACCGAGCAAGGGAGCATCAAAGAGGAGGACCAGTAAACTTGAATAGAGAAAAGCACGGCCTTAATGAGCTGCAATCGACCCGCAAAGGTGAGAGAAGCCGAGGTCCAAAGCTTAATTCTCCAGAGGATAAGATCAATAAGGGGCTGGCAATCAGAGTGGGTTAATCGAGTAGTGATAAGGGGCAAACCCAGATAGCGCACTGGCGGAGTTTGAATTGAGAATCCCATGCAATTTGCTAAGGACGCTTGGTGCTGGTCACTCAAACCCGCAAGAAAGATGGAACTTTTGCTGTGATTGATGTTCAGACCCGAGAGATTGGCAAAAAGATCCAAGGACTCTTTTAGAACTCCAAGGTAACCCTCATCACCGCGGCAAAATAACATTAAATCATCAGCAAAACATATGTGCGTGATAGCGTTGCGCTTGCATCTCCAGTGAAAATGAAAATTAGCATTGTCCCTGGCCTTACTGAGAATACCATTCAGCCCTTCCATAGCAATAGCGAACAGATAAGGGGACATAGGATCGCCTTGTCTGATACCTCTGGAGCTACGAAAAAAGCCATGAAGCTCACCATTCAGACTAATAGAGAACGAAGCAGTAGACAGACAAGTTCTGATCCAGCGACACATAATTGGAGGAATCCCAACTGCTGCTAGGCCTTCCAAAATGAAATTCCAATCCACCGTATCGAAAGCTTTTCGGAGATCCACTTTGAGGGCACAGCGAGGAGGGCCCGTCCCCTTTTTATGGTAATTGTGCATAAGCTCTTGCGTGAGAAGCACGGCATCCACTATCTGACGGCCCGGGAGAAAAGCAGTTTGAGAAATCCCCACTACCTCAGCAAGGGAAGCTTTCAGTCTGCCTGCAATCACCTTTGCAATGCATTTATAGACTACATTGCAGCACGATATGGGTCTGTAGTCGTTGAGGCTCTCTGGAGCTTCTGACTTAGGGATTAATGCCAGCCTGGTAGCGTTGATTCCTCTGAGCAGGTTACCTGTGGAGAAAAAATACATAACAGCATTTGTGAAATCATTGTTAATTAAATCCCAAGCATGCTTGAAGAAAGAGGCTGTGAAGCCATCTGGGCCGGGGGCCTTCCCATCAGAAATGGAAAAAAGGGCTTCCTTAATCTCCTCCTTGGAGATGGGCCGACCAGCATGATTAGAAGCTTCCTCACTCATGCGCTTAGGGAAGCATTGAGAGATGTCCTGATTGTGGGCCGAGCTAGAAGAGGATAAAATATTCTTGAAGTGGCTCACGGCCATATTGCCAATAGCTTGAGGGTCCATGATCAATCTTCCTTCAGCATCTTTCAACCTGGTGATACTGTTTCGACATTGACGATGGATGATGGAATTGTGGAAGAATGCAGTGTTCTTGTCTCCAAGTTGCAGCCATTGCACCCTTGATTTCTGTTTGAAAAAAGCTTCTTCCTCCAGAGAAAGCCTAGCAAACACCGAGCCCTTATCCCTCTCTTCAGCAATCAACAAAGCATCTCTAGGGCACCTGTCTAGATTGAATTGAGCCTGCTCCCAATTTTTCTTGGCTTCCAGAACTCTAGAAGAAATATGGCTTGAGTGCTGTCTGTGGAAAGCTTTGAGAGCTATTTTGACACTCTTGAGCTTGGCAGTGAGCCTCATCATCGGGTCCCCAAGCACCTCAATATTCCAAGCCCGAGAAACCATTGGAAGGAACTCGTCCCTGCTGGTCCAAAGGTTGAGAAATTTGAACTGGAAAGATTTGGGCTTGATGGGAGGCCGAAGCATGACCACCGCTGCACTATGATCCGAAACATTCCTGGGAAGAAAATTGGCACTGGTAGAAGGCCAACATTGAAGCAAGCTGGTATTGCCCAACACCCAGTCCAATTTTTTCTGAATATTCTGATCACCATTTTGGCCATTATGCCAAGTAAATTTCAAACCTTGATAGGGAATAACTATGAGCTGGGCTAAGTGGGCTGCTTTTTGGAAATCCTCAGAGTGGCTCAACCAAGAAGTCGCTCCACCCTCCCTTTGGTCAGAGTGCATAATGGAATTAAAATCTCCTAGCAAAATCCAAGGAGCATGACTGAAAGCCTGGCTGTGAGAAGAGATGTAGTCCCACAACGGTCTCCTTTCTGCAGGAGTGTTTCTCCCATAAACAAAAGTGATTCTCATTGATTCAGTTGTCGAATAGTTGCAAACATCACAAGTGATCCATTGCGAAGTGCAATGAACACACGAAAGGGAAAAATTGGTGGCATTCCACCCAACTAAAATTCTGCCTGATTCATCCGAAGTGGCATTAGAGACAAAATCCCAACCTGGAAGGTTGAGGGATTTCACTACCAAGGACAAATTATTCAAAGAAACTTTTGGCTCAATGAGCCCTACAATTTGAAGATGGCTATTATTAATCCAATCTCGGACTGCCTTGCATTTACGGGGACTATTAATCCC
>CM045914.1:13538544-13581044 GCA_025169955.1 Salix arbutifolia | reverse complement strand
AAGGCTAATAGCAAATAAAATGGGGTTGGATATGACAAGACCAAACAGGTCAGAAATATAAGGCTAATACCCATCGAAATTGGTCTACTCAAATTAGGATCAATATGTCCCAAAATCCAAGGCTATTACCCATAAATTTTAAGGCTAATACCAACTACAATGGGCTTGGATATGACAAGACCAAACAGGTCAGAAATCTAAGGCTAATACCCATCGAAATTGGGCTACTAGAGTCAAGATCAAAATGTCCCAAAATCCAAGGCTATTACCCATAAATATTAAGGCTAATACCAACTACAATGGGCTTGGATATGACAAGACCAAACAGGTCAGAAATCTAAGTCTAATACCCATCGAAATTGGTCTACTAGAGTCAGGATCAATATGTCACAAAATCCAAGGCTATTAATTTTAAGGCTAATACCAACTACAATGGGCTTGGATATGACAAGACCAAACAGGTCAGAAATCTAAGGCTAATACCCATCGAAATTGGGCTACTCAAGTCAGGATCAATATGTCCCAAAATCCAAGGCTATTACCCATAAATTTTAAGGCTAATAGAAAATAAAATGGGGTTGGATATGACAAGACCATACAGGTCAGAAATCGAAGGCTAATACCCCTCAAAATTGGGCTACTCAAGTCAGGATCAATATGTCCCAAAATCCAAGGCTATTACCCATAAATTTTAAGGCTAATAGCAAATAAAATGGGCTTGGATATGACAAGACCAAACTGTTCAGAAATCTAAGGCTAATCCCCATCGAAATTGGCCTAGTCGAGTCAGGATCAATATGTCCCAAAATCCAAGGCTATTACCCATAAATTTTAATGCTAATACCAACTACAATCGGTTTGGATATGACAAGCCCAAAGAGGTCAGAAATCTAAGGTTAATCCCCATCGAAATTGGGATAGTCGAGTCAGGATCAAAATGTCCCAAAATCCAATGCTATTACCCATAAATTTTAATGCTAATACCATCTACAATCATCTTTTAATTGACAAGACCAAACAGGTCAGAAATCAAAGGCTAATACCCATTCAAATTGGGCTAATCAAGTCAGGATCAATATTTCCCAAAATCCAAGCCTATTACCCATAAATTTTAAGGCTAATAGCAAATAAAATGGGGTTGGATATGACAAGACCAAACAGGTCAGAAATCTAAGGCTAATACCCATCGAAATTGGTCTAGTCAAGTCAGGATCAATATTTCCCAAAATCCAACGCTATTACCCATAAATTTTAAGGCTAATAGCAAATAAAATGGGGTTGGATATGACAAGACCAAACAGGTCAGAAATCTAAGGCTAATACACATCGAAATTGGTCTACTCAAATTAGGATCAATATGTCCCAAAATCCAATGCTATTACCCATAAATTTTAAGGCTAATAGCAAATAAAATGGGCTTGGATATGACAAGACCAAACAGGTTAGAAATCTAAGGTTAATCCCATCGAGATTGGGCTAGTCGAGTCAGGATCAATATATCCCAAAATCCAAGGCTATTACCCATAAATTTTAAGGCTAATACCAACTACAATGGGCTTGTATATGACAAGACCAAACAGGTCAGAAATCTAAGTCTAATACCCATCGAAATTGGTCTACTAGAGTCAGGATCAATATGTCACAAAATCCAAGGCTATTAATTTTAAGGCTAATACCAACTACAATGGGCTTGGATATGACAAGACCAAACAGGTCAGAAATCTAAGGCTAATACCCATCGAAATTGGGCTACTCAAGTCAGGATCAATATGTCCCAAAATCCAAGGCTATTACCCATAAATTTTAAGGCTAATAGAAAATAAAATGGGGTTGGATATGACAAGACCATACAGGTCAGAAATCGAAGGCTAATACCCCTCAAAATTGGGCTACTCAAGTCAGGATCAATATGTCCCAAAATCCAAGGCTATTACCCATAAATTTTAAGGCTAATAGCAAATAAAATGGGCTTGGATATGACAAGACCAAACTGTTCAGAAATCTAAGGCTAATCCCCATCGAAATTGGCCTAGTCGAGTCAGGATCAATATGTCCCAAAATCCAAGGCTATTACCCATAAATTTTAATGCTAATACCAACTACAATCGGTTTGGATATGACAAGCCCAAAGAGGTCAGAAATCTAAGGTTAATCCCCATCGAAATTGGGATAGTCGAGTCAGGATCAATATGTCCCAAAATCCAATGCTATTACCCATAAATTTTAATGCTAATACCATCTACAATCATCTTTTAATTGACAAGACCAAACAGGTCAGAAATCAAAGGCTAATACCCATTCAAATTGGGCTAATCAAGTCAGGATCAATATTTCCCAAAATCCAAGCCTATTACCCATAAATTTTAAGGCTAATAGCAAATAAAATGGGGTTGGATATGACAAGACCAAACAGGTCAGAAATCTAAGGCTAATACCCATCGAAATTGATCTAGTCAAGTCAGGATCAATATTTCCCAAAATCCAACGCTATTACCCATAAATTTTAAGGCTAATAGCAAATAAAATGGGCTTGGATATGACAAGACCAAACAGGTTAGAAATCTAAGGTTAATCCCCATCGAGATTGGGCTAGTCGAGTCAGGATCAATATATCCCAAAATCCAAGGCTATTACCCATAAATTTTAAGGCTAATACCAACTACAATGGGCTTGTATATGACAAGACCAAACAGGTCAGAAATCTAAGTCTAATACCCATCGAAATTGGTCTACTAGAGTCAGGATCAATATGTCACAAAATCCAAGGCTATTAACCATAAATTTTAAGGCTAATACCAACTACAATGGGCTTGGATATGACAAGACCAAACAGGTCAGAAATCTAAGGCTAATACCCATCGAAATTGGGCTACTCAAGTCAGGATCAATATGTCCCAAAATCCAAGGCTATTACCCATAAATTTTAAGGCTAATAGAAAATAAAATGGGGTTGGATATGACAAGACCATACAGGTCAGAAATCGAAGGCTAATACCCCTCAAAATTGGGCTAGTCAAGTCAGTATCAATATTTCCCAAAATCCAAGGCTATTACTCATAAATTTTAAGGCTAATAGAAAATAAAATGGTGTTGGATATGACAAGACCATACAGGTCAGAAATCGAAGGCTAATACCCATTAAAATTAGGCTAGTCGAGTCAGGATCAATCTGTCCCAAAATCCAAGGCTATTACCCATAAATTTTAATGCTAATACCAACTACAATCGGCTTGGATATGACAAGACCAAACAGGTCAGAAATCTAAGGCTAATCCCCATCGAAATTGGGCTAGTCGAGTCAGGATCAATATGTCCCAAAATCCACGGCTATTACCCATAAATTTTAATTCTAATACCACCTACAATCGGCTTGGATATGACAAGACCAAACAGGTCAGAAATCTAAGGCTAATACCCATCGAAATTGGTCTAGTCAAGTCAGATCAATATTTCCCAAAATCCAACGCTATTACCCATAAATTTTAAGGCTAATAGCAAATAAAATGGGGTTGGATATGACAAGACCAAACAGGTCAGAAATCTAAGGCTAATACCCATCGAAATTGGTCTACTCAAATTAGGATCAATATGTCCCAAAATCCAATGCTATTACCCATAAATTTTAAGGCTAATAGCAAATAAAATGGGCTTGGATATGACAAGACCAAACAGGTTAGAAATCTAAGGTTAATCCCCATCGAAATTGGGCTAGTCGAGTCAGGATCAATATGTCCCAAAATCCAAGGCTATTACCCATAAATTTTAAGGCTAATACCAACTACAATGGGCTTGGATATGACAAGACCAAACAGGTCAGAAATCTAAGTCTAATACCCATCGAAATTGGTCTACTAGAGTCAGGATCAATATGTCCCAAAATCCAAGGCTATTAACCATAAATTTTAAGGCTAATACCAACTACAATGGGCTTGGATATGACAAGTCTAATACCCATCGAAATTGGTCTACTAGAGTCAGGATCAATATGTCCTAAAATCCAAGGCTATTAACCATAAATTTTAAGGCTAATACCAACTACAATGGGCTTGGATATGACAAGACCAAACAGGTCAGAAATCTAAGGCTAATACCCATCGAAATTGGGCTACTCAAGTCAGGATCAATATGTCCCAAAATCCAAGGCTATTACCCATAAATTTTAATGATAATCCCAACTACAATCGGCTTGGATATGACAAGACCAAACAGGTCAGAAATCTAAGGCTAATACCCATCGAAATTGGTCTACTCAAATGAGGATCAATATGTCCCAAAATCCAATGCTATTACCCATAAATTTTAAGGCTAATAGCAAATAAAATGGGGTTGGATATGACAAGACCAAACAGGTCAGAAATCTAAGGCTAATACCCATCGAAATTGGTCTAGTCAAGTCAAGATCAATATTTCCCAAAATCCAACGCTATTACCCATAAATTTTAAGGCTAATAGCAAATAAAATGGGGTTGGATATGACAACACCAAACAGGTCAGAAATCTAAGGCTAATAATACCCATCGAAATTGGTCTAGTAGAGTCAGGATCAATATGTCCCAAAATCCAAGGCTATTAACCATAAATTTTAAGGCTAATACCAACTACAATGGGCTTGGATATGACAAGACCAAACAGATCAGAAATCTAAGGCTAATACCCATCGAAATTGGGCTACTCAAGTCAGGATCAATATGTCCCAAAATCCAAGGCTATTACCCATAAATTTTAAAGCTAATAGAAAATAAAATGGGGTTGGATATGACAAGACCATACAGGTCAGAAATCTAAGGCTAATACCCATCGAAATTGGTCTAGTCGAGTCAGGATCAATATGTCCCAAAATCCAAGGCTATTACCCATAAATTTTAATGCTAATACCAACTACAATCGGCTTGGATATGACAAGACCAAACAGGTCAGAAATCTAAGGCTAATACCCATCGAAATTGGGTTACTCGAGTCAGGATCAATATGTCCCAAAATCCAAGGCTATTACCCATAAATTTTAAGGCTAATACCAACTACAATGGGCTTGGATATGACAAGACGAAACAGGTCAGAAATCTAAGTCTAATACCCATCGAAATTGGTCTAGTAGAGTCAGGATCAATGTGTCCCAAAATCCAAGGCTATTAACCATAAATTTTAAGGCTAATACCAACTACAATGGGCTTGGATATGACAAGACCAAACAGATCAGAAATCTAAGGCTAATACCCATCGAAATTGGTCTAGTAGAGTCAGGATCAATATGTCCCAAAATCCAAGGCTATTAACCATAAATTTTAAGGCTAATACCAACTACAATGGGCTTGGATATGACAAGACCAAACAGGTCAGAAATCTAAGGCTAATACCCATCGAAATTGGGCTACTCAAGTCAGGATCAATATGTCCCAAAATCCAAGGCTATTACCCATAAATTTTAAGGCTAATAGAAAATAAAATGGGGTTGGATATGACAAGACCAAACAGGTCAGAAATCTAAGGCTAATACCCATCGAAATTGGGCTAGTCAAGTCAGGATCAATATGTCCCAAAATCCAAGGCTATTACCCATAAATTTTAAAGCTAATAGAAAATAAAATGGGGTTGGATATGACAAGACCAAACAGGTCAGAAATCTAAGGCTAATACCCATCGAAATTGGCTAGTCGAGTCAGGATCAATATGTCCCAAAATCCAAGGCTATTACCCATAAATTTTAATGCTAATACCAACTACAATGCTTGGATATGACAAGACCAAACAGGTCAGAAATCTAAGGCTAATACCCATCGAAATTGGGCTACTCAAGTCAGGATCAATATGTCCCAAAATCCAAGGCTATTACCCATAAATTTTAAGGCTAATACCAACTACAATGGGCTTGGATATGACAAGACCAAAAAGGTCAGAAATCTAAGGCTAATACCCATCGAAATTGGGCTACTCAAGTCAGGATCAATATGTCCCAAAATCCAAGGCTATTACCCATAAATTTTAAGGCTAATAGCAAATAAAATGGGCTTGGATATGACAAGACCAAACTGTTCAGAAATCTAAGGCTAATCCCCATCGAAATTGGCCTAGTCGAGTCAGGATCAATATGTCCCAAAATCCAAGGCTATTACCCATAAATTTTAATGCTAATACCAACTACAATCGGTTTGGATATGACAAGCCCAAACAGGTCAGAAATCTAAGGTTAATCCCCATCGAAATTGGGATAGTCGAGTCAGGATCAATATGTCCCAAAATCCAATGCTATTACCCATAAATTTTAATGCTAATACCATCTACAATCATCTTTATGACAAGACCAAACAGGTCAGAAATCTAAGGCTAATACCCATCGAAATTGGGCTAGTCAAGTCAGGATCAATATTTCCCAAAATCCAAGCTATTACCCATAAATTTTAAGGCTAATAGCAAATAAAATGGGGTTGGATATGACAAGACCAAACAGGTCAGAAATCTAAGGCTAATACCCATCGAAATTGGTCTACTCAAGTCAGGATCAATATGTCCCAAAATCCAAGGCTATTACCCATAAATTTTAAGGCTAATAGCAAATAAAATGGGCTTGGATATGACAAGACCAAACAGGTCAGAAATCTAAGGCTAATACCCATCGAAATTGGGATAGTCAGTCAGGATCAATATGTCCCAAAATCCAAGGCTATTACCCATAAATTTTAAGCTAATACCAACTACAATGGCTTGGATATGACAAGACCAAACAGGTCAGAAATCTAAGGCTAATACCCATCGAAATTGGTCTACTCAAGTCAGGATCAATATGTCCCAAAATCCAAGGCTATTACCCATAAATTTTAAGGCTAATAGAAAATAAAATGGGGTTGGATATGACAAGACCATACAGGTCAGAAATCGAAGGCTAATACCCATTAAAATTAGGCTAGTCGAGTCAGGATCAATATGTCCCAAAATCCAAGGCTATTACCCATAAATTTTAATGCTAATACCAACTACAATCGGCTTGGATATGACAAGACCAAACAGGTCAGAAATCTAAGGCTAATACCCATCGAAATTGGTCTACTCAAGTCAGGATCAATATGTCCCAAAATCCAAGGCTATTACCCATAAATTTTAAGGCTAATACCAACTACAATGGGCTTGGATATGACAAGACCAAAAAGGTCAGAAATCTAAGGCTAATACCCATCGAAATTGGGCTACTCAAGTCAGGATCAATATGTCCCAAAATCCAAGGCTATTACCCATAAATTTTAAGGCTAATAGCAAATAAAATGGGCTTGGATATGACAAGACCAAACTGGTCAGAAATCTAAGGCTAATCCCCATCGAAATTGGCCTAGTCGAGTCAGGATCAATATGTCCCAAAATCCAAGGCTATTACCCATAAATTTTAATGCTAATACCAACTACAATCGGTTTGGATATGACAAGACCAAACAGGTCAGAAATCTAAGGTTAATCCCCATCGAAATTGGGATAGTCGAGTCAGGATCAATATGTCCCAAAATCCAAGGCTATTACCCATAAATTTTAAGGCTAATAGCAAATAAAATGGGCTTGGATATGACAAGACCAAACAGGTCAGAAATCTAAGGCTAATCCCCATCGAAATTGGGCTAGTCGAGTCAGGATCAATATGTCCCAAAATCCAAGGCTATTACCCATAAATTTTAATGCTAATACCACCTACAATCGGCTTGGATATGACAAGACCAAACAGGTCAGAAATCTAAGGCTAATACCCATCGAAATTGGTCTACTCAAGTCAGGATCAATATGTCCCAAAATCCAAGGCTATTACCCATAAATTTTAAGGCTAATAGCAAATAAAATGGGGTTGGATATGACAAGACCAAACAGGTCAGAAATCTAAGGCTAATACCCATCGAAATTGGGCTAGTCGAGTCAGGATCAATATGTCCCAAAATCCAAGGCTATTACCCATAAATTTTAATGCTAATACCAACTACAATGGGCTTGGATATGACAAGACCAAACAGGTCAGAAATCTAAGGCTAATACCCATCGAAATTGGTCTACTCAAGTCAGGATCAATATGTCCCAAAATCCAAGGCTATTACCCATAAATTTTAAGGCTAATACCAACTACAATGGGCTTGGATATGACAAGACCAAACAGGTCAGAAATCTAAGGCTAATACCCATCGAAATTGGTCTACTCAAGTCAGGATCAATATGTCCCAAAATCCAAGGCTATTACCCATAAATTTTAAGGCTAATAGCAAATAAAATGGGCTTGGATATGACAAGACCAAACTGGTCAGAAATCTAAGGCTAATACCCATCGAAATTGGCTAGTCAAGTCAGGATCAATATGTCCCAAAATCCAAGGCTATTACCCATAAATTTTAAGCTAATACCAACTACAATGGTTGGATATGACAAGACCAAACAGGTCAGAAATCTAAGGCTAATACCCTTCGAAATTGGGTTAGTCGAGTCAGGATCAATATGTCCCAAAATCCAAGGCTATTACCCATAAATTTTAATGCTAATACCAACTACAATCGGCTTGGATATGACAAGACCAAACAGGTCAGAAATCTAAGGCTAATACCCATCGAAATTGGGCTAGTCAAGTCAGGATCAATATGTCCCAAAATCCAAGGCTATTACCCATAAATTTTAAGGCTAATAGCAAATAAAATGGGGTTGGATATGACAAGACCAAACAGGTCAGAAATCTAAGGCTAATACCCATCGAAATTGGTCTAGTCAAGTCAGGATCAATATGTCCCAAAATCCAAGGCTATTACCCATAAATTTTAAGGCTAATAGCAAATAAAATGGGCTTGGATATGACAAGACCAAACAGGTCAGAAATCTAAGGCTAATCCCCATCGAAATTGGGCTAGTCGAGTCAGGATCAATATGTCCCAAAATCCAAGGCTATTACCCATAAATTTTAAGGCTAATACCAAATACAATGGCTTGGATATGACAAGACCAAACAGGTCAGAAATCTAAGGCTAATACCCATCGAAATTGGTCTACTCAAGTTAGGATCAATATGTCCCAAAATCCAAGGCTATTACCCATAAATTTTAAGGCTAATAGAAAATAAAATGGGGTTGGATATGACAAGACCATACAGGTCAGAAATCTAAGGCTAATACCCATCGAAATTGGGCTAGTCGAGTCAGGATCAATATGTCCCAAAATCCAAGGCTATTACCCATAAATTTTAATGCTAATACCAACTACAATCGGCTTGGATATGACAAGACCAAACAGGTCAGAAATCTAAGGCTAATACCCATCGAAATTGGTCTACTCAAGTTAGGATCAATATGTCCCAAAATCCAAGGCTATTACCCATAAATTTTAAGGCTAATACCAACTACAATGGGCTTGGATATGACAAGACCAAACAGGTCAGAAATCTAAGGCTAATACCCATCGAAATTGGGCTACTCAAGTCAGGATCAATATGTCCCAAAATCCAAGGCTATTACCCATAAATTTTAAGGCTAATACCAACTACAATGGGCTTGGATATGACAAGACCAAACAGGTCAGAAATCTAAGGCTAATACCCATCGAAATTGGTCTACTCAAGTCAGGATCAATATGTCCCAAAATCCAAGGCTATTACCCATAAATTTTAAGGCTAATAGCAAATAAAATGGGCTTGGATATGACAAGACCAAACAGGTCAGAAATCTAAGGCTAATACCCATCGAAATTGGCTAGTCGAGTCAGGATCAATATGTCCCAAAATCCAAGGCTATTACCCATAAATTTTAATGCTAATACCAACTACAATCGGCTTGGATATGACAAGACCAAACAGGTCAGAAATCTAAGGCTAATCCCATCGAAATTGGGCTAGTCGAGTCAGGATCAATATGTCCCAAAATCCAAGGCTATTACCCATAAATTTTAAGGCTAATACCATCTACAATCATCTTTATGACAAGACCAAACAGGTCAGAAATCTAAGGCTAATACCCATCGAAATTGGGCTAGTCAAGTCAGGATCAATATGTCCCAAAATCCAAGGCTATTACCCATAAATTTTAAGGCTAATAGCAAATAAAATGGGGTTGGATATGACAAGACCAAACAGGTCAGAAATCTAAGGCTAATACCCATCGAAATTGGTCTACTCAAGTTAGGATCAATATGTCCCAAAATCCAAGGCTATTACCCATAAATTTTAAGGCTAATACAAATAAAATGGGCTTGGATATGACAAGACCAAACAGGTAAGAAATCTAAGGCTAATCCCCATCGAAATTGGGATAGTCGAGTCAGGATCAATATGTCCCAAAATCCAAGGCTATTACCCATAAATTTTAATGCTAATACCACGTACAATCGGCTTGGATATGACAAGACCAAACAGGTCAGAAATCTAAGGCTAATACCCATCGAAATTGGTCTACTCAAGTTAGGATCAATATGTCCCAAAATCCAAGGCTATTACCCATAAATTTTAAGGCTAATAGAAAATAAAATGGGGTTGGATATGACAAGACCAAAGGTCAGAAATCTAAGGCTAATACCCATCGAAATTGGGCTAGTCAAGTCAGGATCAATATGTCCCAAAATCCAAGGCTATTACCCATAAATTTTAAGGCTAATACCAAAATACAATGGGTTGGATATGACAAGACCAAACAGGTCAGAAATCTAAGGCTAATACCCATCGAAATTTGGCTAGTCAAGTCAGGATCAATATGTCCCAATATCCAAGGCTATTACCCATACATTTTAAGGCTAATACCAACTACAATGGGCTTGGATATGACAAGACCAAACAGGTCAGAAATCTAAGGCTAATACCCATCGAAATTGGGCTAGTCGAGTCAGGATCAATATGTCCCAAAATCCAAGGCTATTACCCATAAATTTTAATGCTAATACCAACTACAATCGGCTTGGATATGACAAGACCAAACAGGTCAGAAATCTAAGGCTAATACCCATCGAAATTGGTCTAGTCAAGTCAGGATCAATATTTCCCAAAATCCAAGGCTATTACCCATAAATTTTAAGGCTAATACCAAATACAAATGGGCTTGGATATGACAAGACCAAACAGGTCAGAAATCTAAGGCTAATACCCATCGAAATTGGGCTACTCAAGTCAGGATCAATATGTCCCAAAATCCAAGGCTATTACCCATAAATTTTAAGGCTAATAGCAAATAAAATGGGCTTGGATATGACAAGACCAAACAGGTCAGAAATCTAAGGCTAATCCCATCGAAATTGGGCTAGTCGAGTCAG
The DNA here is from genome assembly GCA_025169955.1 of Salix arbutifolia. Taxonomy (NCBI): domain Eukaryota; kingdom Viridiplantae; phylum Streptophyta; class Magnoliopsida; order Malpighiales; family Salicaceae; genus Salix; species Salix arbutifolia. The sequence continues at coordinate 13,569,806 of CM045914.1, read as the reverse complement.
GATCAATATGTCCCAAAATCCAAGGCTATTACCCATAAATTTTAAGGCTAATACCAACTACAATGGGCTTGGATATGACAAGACCAAACAGGTCAGAAATCTAAGGCTAATACCCATCGAAATTGGTCTACTAGAGTCAGGATCAATATGTCCCAAAATCCAAGGCTATTAACCATAAATTTTAAGGCTAATACCAACTACAATGGGCTTGGATATGACAAGACCAAACAGGTCAGAAATCTAAGGCTAATACCCATCGAAATTGGTCTACTCAAGTTAGGATCAATATGTCCCAAAATCCAAGGCTATTACCCATAAATTTTAAGGCTAATAGCAAATAAAATGGGCTTGGATATGACAAGACCAAACAGGTAACAAATCTAAGGCTAATCCCCATCGAAATTGGGATAGTCGAGTCAGGATCAATATGTCCCAAAATCCAAGGCTATTACCCATAAATTTTAATGCTAATACCACGTACAATCGGCTTGGATATGACAAGACCAAACAGGTCAGAAATCTAAGGCTAATACCCATCGAAATTGGTCTACTCAAGTTAGGATCAATATGTCCCAAAATCCAAGGCTATTACCCATAAATTTTAAGGCTAATAGAAAATAAAATGGGGTTGGATATGACAAGACCATACAGGTCAGAAATCGAAGGCTAATACCCATCAAAATTGGGCTAGTCAAGTCAGGATCAATATGTCCCAAAATCCAAGGCTATTACCCATAAATTTTAAGGCTAATAGAAAATACAATGGTGTTGGATATGACAAGACCAAACAGGTCAGAAATCTAAGGCTAATACCCATCGAAATTGGCTAGTCGAGTCAGGATCAATATGTCCCAAAATCCAAGGCTATTACCCATAAATTTTAAGGCTAATACCAACTACAATGCTTGGATATGACAAGACCAAACAGTTCAGAAATCTAAGGCTAATCCCCATCGAAATTGGGCTAGTCGAGTCAGGATCAATATGTCCCAAAATCCAAGGCTATTACCCATAAATTTTAATGCTAATACCAACTACAATCGGCTTGGATATGACAAGACCAAACAGGTCAGAAATCTAAGGCTAATACCCATCGAAATTGGTCTAGTCAAGTCAGGATCAATATGTCCCAAAATCCAATGCTATTACCCATAAATTTTAAGGCTAATAGCAAATAAAATGGGCTTGGATATGACAAGACCAAACAGGTCAGAAATCTAAGGCTAATACCCATCGAAATTGGTCTACTCAAGTCAGGATCAATATGTCCCAAAATCCAAGTCTATTACCCATAAATTTTAAGGCTAATAGCAAATAAAATGGGCTTGGATATGACAAGACCAAACAGGTTAGAAATCTAAGGGTAATCCCCATCGAAATTGGGCTAGTCGAGTCAGGATCAATATGTCCCAAAATCCAAGGCTATTACCCATAAATTTTAAGGCTAATACCAACTACAATGGGCTTGGATATGACAAGACCAAACAGGTCAGAAATCTAAGGCTAATACCCATCGAAATTGGTCTACTAGAGTCAGGATCAATATGTCCCAAAATCCAAGGCTATTACCCATAAATTTTAAGGCTAATACCAACTACAATGGGCTTGGATATGACAAGACCAAACAGGTCAGAAATCTAAGGCTAATACCCATCGAAATTGGTCTACTCAAGTTAGGATCAATATGTCCCAAAATCCAAGGCTATTACCCATAAATTTTAAGGCTAATAGCAAATAAAATGGGCTTGGATATGACAAGACCAAACAGGTCAGAAATCTAAGGCTAATACCCATCGAAATTGGGATAGTCAGTCAGGATCAATATGTCCCAAAATCCAAGGCTATTACCCATAAATTTTAAGGCTAATACCAAAATACAATGGCTTGGATATGACAAGACCAAACAGGTCAGAAATCTAAGGCTAATACCCATCGAAATTGGTCTACTCAAGTTAGGATCAATATGTCCCAAAATCCAAGGCTATTACCCATAAATTTTAAGGCTAATAGAAAATAAAATGGGGTTGGATATGACAAGACCATACAGGTCAGAAATCGAAGGCTAATACCCATCAAAATTGGGCTAGTCAAGTCAGGATCAATATTCCCAAAATCCAAGGCTATTACCCATAAATTTTAAGGCTAATAGAAAATACAATGGTGTTGGATATGACAAGACCAACAGGTCAGAAATCTAAGGCTAATACCCATCGAAATTGGCTAGTCGAGTCAGGATCAATATCTCCCAAAATCCAAGGCTATTACCCATAAATTTTAATGTAATACCAACTACAATCTGCTTGGATATGACAAGACCAAACATGTCAGAAATCTAAGGCTAATCCCCATCGAAATTGGTCTAGTCGAGTCAGGATCAATATGTCCCAAAATCCAAGGCTATTACCCATAAATTTTAATGCTAATACCAAATACAATCGGCTTGGATATGACAAGACCAAACAGGTCAGAAATCTAAGGCTAATACCCATCGAAATTGGTCTAGTCAAGTCAGGATCAATATTTCCCAAAATCCAACGCTATTACCCATAAATTTTAAGGCTAATAGCAAATAAAATGGGCTTGGATATGACAAGACCAAACAGGTCAGAAATCTAAGGCTAATACCCATCGAAATTGGTCTACTCAAGTCAGGATCAATATGTCCCAAAATCCAAGGCTATTACCCATAAATTTTAAGGCTAATAGCAAATAAAATGGGCTTGGATATGACAAGACCAAACAGGTCAGAAATCTAAGGTTAATACCCATCGAAATTGGTCTACTCGAGTCAGGATCAATATGTCCCAAAATCCAAGGCTATTACCCATAAATTTTAAGGCTAATACCAACTACAATGGGCTTGGATATGACAAGACCAAACAGGTCAGAAATCTAAGGCTAATACCCATCGAAATTGGTCTACTAGAGTCAGGATCAATATGTCCCAAAATCCAAGGCTATTACCCATAAATTTTAAGGCTAATACCAACTACAATGGGCTTGGATATGACAAGACCAAACAGGTCAGAAATCTAAGGCTAATACCCATCGAAATTGGTCTACTCAAGTTAGGATCAATATGTCCCAAAATCCAAGGCTATTACCCATAAATTTTAAAGCTAATAGAAAATAAAATGGGGTTGGATATGACAAGACCATACAGGTCATAAATCGAAGGCTAATACCCATCAAAATTGGGCTAGTCAAGTCAGTATCAATATGTCCCAAAATCCAAGGCTATTACCCATAAATTTTAAGGCTAATAGAAAATAAAATGGTGTTAGGATATGACAAGACCATACAGGTCAGAAATCGAAGGCTAATACCCATCGAAAATTGGCTAGTCGAGTCCGGATCAATATCTCCCAAAATCCAAGGCTATTACCCATAAATTTTAATGTAATACCAACTACAATCGGCTTGGATATGACAAGACCAAACAGGTCAGAAATCTAAGGCTAATACCCATCGAAATTGGGCTAATCGAGTCAGGATCAATATGTCCCAAAATCCAAGGCTATTACCCATAAATTTTAATGCTAATACCACCAACAATCGGCTTGGATATGACAAGACCAAACAGGTCAGAAATCTAAGGCTAATACCCATCGAAATTGGTCTAGTCAAGTCAGGATCAATATTTCCCAAAATCCAAGGCTATTACCCATAAATTTTAAGGCTAATAGCAAATAAAATGGGGTTGGATATGACAAGACCAAACAGGTCAGAAATCTAAGGCTAATACCATCGAAATTGGTCTAGTCAAATCAGGATCAATATGTCCCAAAATCCAAGCTATTACCCATAAATTTTAAGGCTAATAGCAAATAAAATGGGCTTGGATATGACAAGACCAAACAGGTCAGAAATCTAAGGTTAATCCCCATCGAAATTGGGCTAGTCGAGTCAGGATCAATATATCCCAAAATCCAAGGCTATTACCCATAAATTTTAAGGCTAATACCAACTACAATGGGCTTGGATATGACAAGACCAAACAGGTCAGAAATCTAAGTCTAATACCCATCGAAATTGGTCTACTAGAGTCAGGATCAATATGTCCCAAAATCCAAGGCTATTAACCATAAATTTTAAGGCTAATACCAACTACAATGGGCTTGGATATGACAAGACCAAACAGGTCAGAAATCTAAGGCTAATACCCATCGAAATTGGTCTACTCAAGTCAGGATCAATATGTCCCAAAATCCAAGGCTATTACCCATAAATTTTAAGGCTAATAGCAAATAAAATGGGCTTGGATATGACAAGACCAAACAGTTCAGAAATCTAAGGCTAATCCCCATCGAAATTGGGCTAGTCGAGTCAGGATCAATATGTCCCAAAATCCAAGGCTATTACCCATAAATTTTAATGCTAATACCACCTACAATCGGCTTGGATATGACAAGACCAAACAGGTCAGAAATCTAAGGCTAATACCCATCGAAATTGGTCTACTCAAGTTAGGATCAATATGTCCCAAAATCCAAGGCTATTACCCATAAATTTTAAGGCTAATAGAAAATAAAATGGGGTTGGATATGACAAGACCATACAGGTCAGAAATCGAAGGCTAATACCCATCAAAATTGGGCTAGTCAAGTCAGTATCAATATTTCCCAAAATCCAAGGCTATTACCCATAAATTTTAAGGCTAATAGAAAATAAAATGGTGTTAGATATGACAAGACCATACAGGTCAGAAATCGAAGGCTAATACCCATTAAAATTAGGCTAGTCGAGTCCGGATCAATCTATCTCAAAATCCAAGGCTATTACCCATAAATTTTAATGTTAATACCAACTACAATCTGCTTGGATATGACAAGACCAAACATGTCAGAAATCTAAGGCTAATCCCCATCGAAATTGGGCTAGTCGAGTCAGGATCAATATGTCCCAAAATCCAAGGCTATTACCCATAAATTTTAATGCTAATACCACCTACAATCGGCTTGGATATGACAAGACCAAACAGGTCAGAAATCTAAGGCTAATACCCATCGAAATTGGTCTAGTCAAGTCAGGATCAATATTTCCCAAAATCCAACGCTATTACCCATAAATTTTAAGGCTAATAGCAAATAAAATGGGGTTGGATATGACAAGACCAAACAGGTCAGAAATCTAAGGCTAATACACATCGAAATTGGTCTACTCAAATTAGGATCAATATGTCCCAAAATCCAATGCTATTACCCATAAATTTTAAGGCTAATAGCAAATAAAATGGGCTTGGATATGACAAGACCAAACAGGTTAGAAATCTAAGGTTAATCCCCATCGAGATTGGGCTAGTCGAGTCAGGATCAATATATCCCAAAATCCAAGGCTATTACCCATAAATTTTAAGGCTAATACCAACTACAATGGGCTTGTATATGACAAGACCAAACAGGTCAGAAATCTAAGTCTAATACCCATCGAAATTGGTCTACTAGAGTCAGGATCAATATGTCACAAAATCCAAGGCTATTAACCATAAATTTTAAGGCTAATACCAACTACAATGGGCTTGGATATGACAAGACCAAACAGGTCAGAAATCTAAGGCTAATACCCATCGAAATTGGGCTACTCAAGTCAGGATCAATATGTCCCAAAATCCAAGGCTATTACCCATAAATTTTAAGGCAAAATACCATCCTTACAATCCGGCTTGGATATGACAAGAGCGCCCGCAAAACAGACAGAAAGCTAAGGCTAATACACATCGAAATTGGTCTAGTCCAGTCAGGATCAAAAATTCCCAAAATCCAAGGCTAAATACCCATAAATTAAGGCTAATATCAAATAAAATGGGGTTGGATATACAAGACAAACATGTCAGAAATCGAAGGCTATACCCATCGAAAATTGGTCTACTCAACTTAGGATCACTATGTCCCAAAATCACCAGGCTATTACCCATAAAAATGTTAAGGGCTAAATAGCAAATAAAAGGGGCTTGTGATATGACAAGAGCAAACAGGTTACAAATCTACGGCTAATCCGCATCGAAATGGGCTAGTCCGAGTCAGGATCAATATGTCCCAAAATCCCAAGGTGGGCATATTGATCCAGACTTGACTAGCCCAATTTCGATGGGTATTAGCCTTAGATTTCTGACCTGTTTGGTCTTGTCATATCCAAGCCCATTGTAGTTGGTATTAGCCTTAAAATTTATGGGTAATAGCCTTGGATTTTGGGACATATTGATCCTGACTCGACTAGCCCAATTTCGATGGGTATTAGCCTTAGATTTCTGACCTGTTTGGTCTTGTCATATCCAAGCCCATTGTAGTTGGTATTAGCCTTAAAATTTATGGGTAATAGCCTTGGATTTTGGGACATATTGATCCTGACTCGAGTAGCCCAATTTCGATGGGTATTAGCCTTAGATTTCTGACCTGTTTGGTCTTGTCATATCCAAGCCCATTGTAGTTGGTATTAGCCTTAAAATTTATGGGTAATAGCCTTGGATTTTGGGACATATTGATCCTGACTCGATAGCCCAATTTCGATGGGTATTAGCCTTAGATTTCTGACCTGTTTGGTCTTGTCATATCCAAGCCCATTGTAGTTGGTATTAGCCTTAAAATTTATGGGTAATAGCCTTGGATTTTGGGACATATTGATCCTGACTCGATAGCCCAATTTCGATGGGTATTAGCCTTAGATTTCTGACCTGTTTGGTCTTGTCATATCCAAGCCCATTGTAGTTGGTATTAGCCTTAAAATTTATGGGTAATAGCCTTGGATTTTGGGACATATTGATCCTGACTCGATTAGCCCAATTTCGATGGGTATTAGCCTTAGATTTCTGACCTGTTTGGTCTTGTCATATCCAAGCCCATTGTAGTTGGTATTAGCCTTAAAATTTATGGGTAATAGCCTTGGATTTTGGGACATATTGATCCTGACTCGATAGCCCAATTTCGATGGGTATTAGCCTTAGATTTCTGACCTGTTTGGTCTTGTCATATCCAAGCCCATTGTAGTTGGTATTAGCCTTAAAATTTATGGGTAATAGCCTTGGATTTTGGGACATATTGATCCTGACTCGACTAGCCCAATTTCGATGGGTATTAGCCTTAGATTTCTGACCTGTTTGGTCTTGTCATATCCAAGCCCATTGTAGTTGGTATTAGCCTTAAAATTTATGGGTAATAGCCTTGGATTTTGGGACATATTGATCCTGACTTGACTAGCCCAATTTCGATGGGTATTAGCCTTAGATTTCTGACCTGTTTGGTCTTGTCATATCCAAGCCCATTGTAGTTGGTATTAGCCTTAAAATTTATGGGTAATAGCCTTGGATTTTGGGACATATTGATCCTGACTCGATAGCCCAATTTCGATGGGTATTAGCCTTAGATTTCTGACCTGTTTGGTCTTGTCATATCCAAGCCCATTGTAGTTGGTATTAGCCTTAAAATTTATGGGTAATAGCCTTGGATTTTGGGACATATTGATCCTGACTCGATAGCCCAATTTCGATGGGTATTAGCCTTAGATTTCTGACCTGTTTGGTCTTGTCATATCCAAGCCCATTGTAGTTGGTATTAGCCTTAAAATTTATGGGTAATAGCCTTGGATTTTGGGACATATTGATCCTGACTCGATAGCCCAATTTCGATGGGTATTAGCCTTAGATTTCTGACCTGTTTGGTCTTGTCATATCCAAGCCCATTGTAGTTGGTATTAGCCTTAAAATTTATGGGTAATAGCCTTGGATTTTGGGACATATTGATCCTGACTCGATAGCCCAATTTCGATGGGTATTAGCCTTAGATTTCTGACCTGTTTGGTCTTGTCATATCCAAGCCCATTGTAGTTGGTATTAGCCTTAAAATTTATGGGTAATAGCCTTGGATTTTGGGACATATTGATCCTGACTCGACTAGCCCAATTTCGATGGGTATTAGCCTTAGATTTCTGACCTGTTTGGTCTTGTCATATCCAAGCCCATTGTAGTTGGTATTAGCCTTAAAATTTATGGGTAATAGCCTTGGATTTTGGGACATATTGATCCTGACTCGAGTAGCCCAATTTCGATGGGTATTAGCCTTAGATTTCTGACCTGTTTGGTCTTGTCATATCCAAGCCCATTGTAGTTGGTATTAGCCTTAAAATTTATGGGTAATAGCCTTGGATTTTGGGACATATTGATCCTGACTTGACTAGCCCAATTTCGATGGGTATTAGCCTTAGATTTCTGACCTGTTTGGTCTTGTCATATCCAAGCCCATTGTAGTTGGTATTAGCCTTAAAATTTATGGGTAATAGCCTTGGATTTTGGGACATATTGATCCTGACTCGATTAGCCCAATTTCGATGGGGATTAGCCTTAGATTTCTGACCTGTTTGGTCTTGTCATATCCAAGCCGATTGTAGGTGGTATTAGCCTTAATATTTATGGGTAATAGCCTTGGATTTTGGGACATATTGATCCTGACTCGATTAGCCCAATTTCGATGGGTATTAGCTTAGATTTCTGACCTGTTTGGTCTTGTCATATCCAAGCCCATTGTAGTTGGTATTAGCCTTAAAATTTATGGGTAATAGCCTTGGATTTTGGGACATATTGATCCTGACTCGATTAGCCCAATTTCGATGGGTATTAGCCTTAGATTTCTGACCTGTTTGGTCTTGTCATATCCAAGCCCATTGTAGTTGGTATTAGCCTTAAAATTTATGGGTAATAGCCTTGGATTTTGGGACATATTGATCCTGACTCGACTAGCCCAATTTCGATGGGTATTAGCCTTAGATTTCTGACCTGTTTGGTCTTGTCATATCCAAGCCCATTGTAGTTGGTATTAGCCTTAAAATTTATGGGTAATAGCCTTGGATTTTGGGACATATTGATCCTGACTCGATTAGCCCAATTTCAATGGGTATTAGCCTTATTTTTCTGACCTATTTCGTCTTGTCATAACCAAGCCCATTGTAGTTGGTATTAGCCTTAAAATTTATGGGTAATAGCCTTGGATTTTGGGACATATTGATCCTGACTCGAGTAGCCCAATTTCGATGGGTATTAGCCTTAGATTTCTGACCTGTTTGGTCTTGTCATATCCAAGCCCATTGTAGTTGGTATTAGCCTTAAAATTTATGGGTAATAGCCTTGGATTTTGGGACATATTGATCCTCACTTGACTAGCCCAATTTCAATGGGTATTAGCCTTAGATTTCTGACCTGTTTGGTCTTGTCATATCCAAGCCCATTGTAGTTGGTATTAGCCTTAAAATTTATGGGTAATAGCCTTGGATTTTGGGACATATTGATCCTGACTCGAGTAGCCCAATTTCGATGGGTATTAGCCTTAGATTTCTGACCTGTTTGGTCTTGTCATATCCAAGCCCATTGTAGTTGGTATTAGCCTTAAAATTTATGGGTAATAGCCTTTGATTTTGGGACATATTGATCCTGACTCGAGTAGCCCAATTTCGATGGGTATTAGCTTAGATTTCTGACCTGTTTGGTCTTGTCATATCCAAGCCCATTGTAGTTGGTATTAGCCTTAAAATTTATGGGTAATAGCCTTGGATTTTGGGACATATTGATCCTGACTCGAGTAGCCCAATTTCGATGGGTATTAGCCTTAGATTTCTGACCTGTTTGGTCTTGTCATATCCAACCCATTGTAGTTGGTATTAGCCTTAAAATTTATGGGTAATAGCCTTGGATTTTGGGACATATTGATCCTGACTCGAGTAGCCCAATTTCGATGGGTATTAGCCTTAGATTTCTGACCTGTTTGGTCTTGTCATATCCAAGCCCATTGTAGTTGGTATTAGCCTTAAAATTTATGGGTAATAGCCTTGGATTTTGGGACATATTGATCCTGACTCGACTAGCCCAATTTCGATGGGTATTAGCCTTAGATTTCTGACCTGTTTGGTCTTGTCATATCCAACCCATTGTAGTTGGTATTAGCCTTAAAATTTATGGGTAATAGCCTTGGATTTTGGGACATATTGATCCTGACTCGAGTAGCCCAATTTCGATGGGTATTAGCCTTAGATTTCTGACCTGTTTGGTCTTGTCATATCCAAGCCCATTGTAGTTGGTATTAGCCTTAAAATTTATGGGTAATAGCCTTGGATTTTGGGACATATTGATCCTGACTCGACTAGCCCAATTTCGATGGGTATTAGCCTTAGATTTCTGACCTGTTTGGTCTTGTCATATCCAAGCCCATTGTAGTTGGTATTAGCCTTAAAATTTATGGGTAATAGCCTTGGATTTTGGGACATATTGATCCTGACTCGAGTAGCCCAATTTCGATGGGTATTAGCCTTAGATTTCTGACCTGTTTGGTCTTGTCATATCCAAGCCCATTGTAGTTGGTATTAGCCTTAAAATTTATGGGTAATAGCCTTGGATTTTGGGACATATTGATCCTGACTCGACTAGCCCAATTTCGATGGGTATTAGCCTTAGATTTCTGACCTGTTTGGTCTTGTCATATCCAAGCCCATTGTAGTTGGTATTAGCCTTAAAATTTATGGGTAATAGCCTTGGATTTTGGGACATATTGATCCTGACTCGAGTAGCCCAATTTCGATGGGTATTAGCCTTAGATTTCTGACCTGTTTGGTCTTGTCATATCCAAGCCCATTGTAGTTGGTATTAGCCTTAAAATTTATGGGTAATAGCCTTGGATTTTGGGACATATTGATCCTGACTCGACTAGCCCAATTTCGATGGGTATTAGCCTTAGATTTCTGACCTGTTTGGTCTTGTCATATCCAAGCCCATTGTAGTTGGTATTAGCCTTAAAATTTATGGGTAATAGCCTTGGATTTTGGGACATATTGATCCTGACTCGATAGCCCAATTTCGATGGGTATTAGCCTTAGATTTCTGACCTGTTTGGTCTTGTCATATCCAAGCCCATTGTAGTTGGTATTAGCCTTAAAATTTATGGGTAATAGCCTTGGATTTTGGGACATATTGATCCTGACTCGATAGCCCAATTTCGATGGGTATTAGCCTTAGATTTCTGACCTGTTTGGTCTTGTCATATCCAAGCCCATTGTAGTTGGTATTAGCCTTAAAATTTATGGGTAATAGCCTTGGATTTTGGGACATATTGATCCTGACTCGACTAGCCCAATTTCGATGGGTATTAGCCTTAGATTTCTGACCTGTTTGGTCTTGTCATATCCAAGCCCATTGTAGTTGGTATTAGCCTTAAAATTTATGGGTAATAGCCTTGGATTTTGGGACATATTGATCCTGACTCGACTAGCCCAATTTCGATGGGTATTAGCCTTAGATTTCTGACCTGTTTGGTCTTGTCATATCCAAGCCCATTGTAGTTGGTATTAGCCTTAAAATTTATGGGTAATAGCCTTGGATTTTGGGACATATTGATCCTGACTCGATAGCCCAATTTCGATGGGTATTAGCCTTAGATTTCTGACCTGTTTGGTCTTGTCATATCCAAGCCCATTGTAGTTGGTATTAGCCTTAAAATTTATGGGTAATAGCCTTGGATTTTGGGACATATTGATCCTGACTCGACTAGCCCAATTTCGATGGGTATTAGCCTTAGATTTCTGACCTGTTTGGTCTTGTCATATCCAACCCATTTTATTGCTATTAGCCTTAAAATTTATGGGTAATAGCCTTGGATTTTGGGACATATTGATCCTGACTTGACTAGCCCAATTTCGATGGGTATTAGCCTTAGATTTCTGACCTGTTTGGTCTTGTCATATCCAAGCCCATTGTAGTTGGTATTAGCCTTAAAATTTATGGGTAATAGCCTTGGATTTTGGGACATATTGATCCTGACTCGATAGCCCAATTTCGATGGGTATTAGCCTTAGATTTCTGACCTGTTTGGTCTTGTCATATCCAAGCCCATTGTAGTTGGTATTAGCCTTAAAATTTATGGGTAATAGCCTTGGATTTTGGGACATATTGATCCTGACTCGATAGCCCAATTTCGATGGGTATTAGCCTTAGATTTCTGACCTGTTTGGTCTTGTCATATCCAAGCCCATTGTAGTTGGTATTAGCCTTAAAATTTATGGGTAATAGCCTTGGATTTTGGGACATATTGATCCTGACTCGATAGCCCAATTTCGATGGGTATTAGCCTTAGATTTCTGACCTGTTTGGTCTTGTCATATCCAAGCCCATTGTAGTTGGTATTAGCCTTAAAATTTATGGGTAATAGCCTTGGATTTTGGGACATATTGATCCTGACTCGATAGCCCAATTTCGATGGGTATTAGCCTTAGATTTCTGACCTGTTTGGTCTTGTCATATCCAAGCCCATTGTAGTTGGTATTAGCCTTAAAATTTATGGGTAATAGCCTTGGATTTTGGGACATATTGATCCTGACTCGATAGCCCAATTTCGATGGGTATTAGCCTTAGATTTCTGACCTGTTTGGTCTTGTCATATCCAAGCCCATTGTAGTTGGTATTAGCCTTAAAATTTATGGGTAATAGCCTTGGATTTTGGGACATATTGATCCTGACTCGATAGCCCAATTTCGATGGGTATTAGCCTTAGATTTCTGACCTGTTTGGTCTTGTCATATCCAAGCCCATTGTAGTTGGTATTAGCCTTAAAATTTATGGGTAATAGCCTTGGATTTTGGGACATATTGATCCTGACTCGAGTAGCCCAATTTCGATGGGTATTAGCCTTAGATTTCTGACCTGTTTGGTCTTGTCATATCCAAGCCCATTGTAGTTGGTATTAGCCTTAAAATTTATGGGTAATAGCCTTGGATTTTGGGACATATTGATCCTGACTCGAGTAGCCCAATTTCGATGGGTATTAGCCTTAGATTTCTGACCTGTTTGGTCTTGTCATATCCAAGCCCATTGTAGTTGGTATTAGCCTTAAAATTTATGGGTAATAGCCTTGGATTTTGGGACATATTGATCCTGACTCGAGTAGCCCAATTTCGATGGGTATTAGCCTTAGATTTCTGACCTGTTTGGTCTTGTCATATCCAAGCCCATTGTAGTTGGTATTAGCCTTAAAATTTATGGGTAATAGCCTTGGATTTTGGGACATATTGATCCTGACTCGAGTAGCCCAATTTCGATGGGTATTAGCCTTAGATTTCTGACCTGTTTGGTCTTGTCATATCCAAGCCCATTGTAGTTGGTATTAGCCTTAAAATTTATGGGTAATAGCCTTGGATTTTGGGACATATTGATCCTGACTCGACTAGCCCAATTTCGATGGGTATTAGCCTTAGATTTCTGACCTGTTTGGTCTTGTCATATCCAAGCCCATTGTAGTTGGTATTAGCCTTAAAATTTATGGGTAATAGCCTTGGATTTTGGGACATATTGATCCTGACTCGACTAGCCCAATTTCGATGGGTATTAGCCTTAGATTTCTGACCTGTTTGGTCTTGTCATATCCAAGCCCATTGTAGTTGGTATTAGCCTTAAAATTTATGGGTAATAGCCTTGGATTTTGGGACATATTGATCCTGACTTGACTAGCCCAATTTCGATGGGTATTAGCCTTAGATTTCTGACCTGTTTGGTCTTGTCATATCCAAGCCCATTGTAGTTGGTATTAGCCTTAAAATTTATGGGTAATAGCCTTGGATTTTGGGACATATTGATCCTGACTCGACTAGCCCAATTTCGATGGGTATTAGCCTTAGATTTCTGACCTGTTTGGTCTTGTCATATCCAAGCCCATTGTAGTTGGTATTAGCCTTAAAATTTATGGGTAATAGCCTTGGATTTTGGGACATATTGATCCTGACTCGATAGCCCAATTTCGATGGGTATTAGCCTTAGATTTCTGACCTGTTTGGTCTTGTCATATCCAAGCCCATTGTAGTTGGTATTAGCCTTAAAATTTATGGGTAATAGCCTTGGATTTTGGGACATATTGATCCTGACTCGATAGCCCAATTTCGATGGGTATTAGCCTTAGATTTCTGACCTGTTTGGTCTTGTCATATCCAAGCCCATTGTAGTTGGTATTAGCCTTAAAATTTATGGGTAATAGCCTTGGATTTTGGGACATATTGATCCTGACTCGACTAGCCCAATTTCGATGGGTATTAGCCTTAGATTTCTGACCTGTTTGGTCTTGTCATATCCAAGCCCATTGTAGTTGGTATTAGCCTTAAAATTTATGGGTAATAGCCTTGGATTTTGGGACATATTGATCCTGACTCGAGTAGCCCAATTTCGATGGGTATTAGCCTTAGATTTCTGACCTGTTTGGTCTTGTCATATCCAAGCCCATTGTAGTTGGTATTAGCCTTAAAATTTATGGGTAATAGCCTTGGATTTTGGGACATATTGATCCTGACTCGAGTAGCCCAATTTCGATGGGTATTAGCCTTAGATTTCTGACCTGTTTGGTCTTGTCATATCCAAGCCCATTGTAGTTGGTATTAGCCTTAAAATTTATGGGTAATAGCCTTGGATTTTGGGACATATTGATCCTGACTCGACTAGCCCAATTTCGATGGGTATTAGCCTTAGATTTCTGACCTGTTTGGTCTTGTCATATCCAACCCCATTTTATTGGTATTAGCCTTAAAATTTATGGGTAATAGCCTTGGATTTTGGGACATATTGATCCTGACTCGAGTAGCCCAATTTCGATGGGTATTAGCCTTAGATTTCTGACCTGTTTGGTCTTGTCATATCCAAGCCCATTGTAGTTGGTATTAGCCTTAAAATTTATGGGTAATAGCCTTGGATTTTGGGACATATTGATCCTGACTCGAGTAGCACAATTTCGATGGGTATTAGCCTTAGATTTCTGACCTGTTTAGTCTTGTCATATCCAAACCCATTGTAGTTGGTATTAGCCTTAAAATTCATGGGTAACAGCCTTCGATTTTGGGACATATTGATCCTGACTCGAGCAGCGCAATTTCGATGGGTATTAGCCTTAGATTTCTGACCTGTTTTGGTCTTGTCATATCCAAGCCCATTGTAGTTGGTATTAGCCTTAAAATTTATGGGTAATAGCCTTGGATTTTGGGACATATTGATCCTGACTCGAGTAGCCCAATTTCGATGGGTATTAGCCTTAGATTTCTGACCTGTTTGGTCTTGTCATATCCAAGCCCATTGTAGTTGGTATTAGCCTTAAAATTTATGGGTAATAGCCTTGGATTTTGGGACATATTGATCCTGACTTGACTAGCCCAATTTCGATGGGTATTAGCCTTAGATTTCTGACCTGTTTGGTCTTGTCATATCCAAGCCCATTGTAGTTGGTATTAGCCTTAAAATTTATGGGTAATAGCCTTGGATTTTGGGACATATTGATCCTGACTTGACTAGCCAATTTCGATGGGTATTAGCCTTAGATTTCTGACCTGTTTGGTCTTGTCATATCCAAGCCCATTGTAGTTGGTATTAGCCTTAAAATTTATGGGTAATAGCCTTGGATTTTGGGACATATTGATCCTGACTCGAGTAGCCCAATTTCGATGGGTATTAGCCTTAGATTTCTGACCTGTTTGGTCTTGTCATATCCAAGCCCATTGTAGTTGGTATTAGCCTTAAAATTTATGGGTAATAGCCTTGGATTTTGGGACATATTGATCCTGACTCGATAGCCCAATTTCGATGGGTATTAGCCTTAGATTTCTGACCTGTTTGGTCTTGTCATATCCAAGCCCATTGTAGTTGGTATTAGCCTTAAAATTTATGGGTAATAGCCTTGGATTTTGGGACATATTGATCCTGACTCGACTAGCCCAATTTCGATGGGTATTAGCCTTAGATTTCTGACCTGTTTGGTCTTGTCATATCCAAGCCCATTGTAGTTGGTATTAGCCTTAAAATTTATGGGTAATAGCCTTGGATTTTGGGACATATTGATCCTGACTCGATAGCCCAATTTCGATGGGTATTAGCCTTAGATTTCTGACCTGTTTGGTCTTGTCATATCCAAGCCCATTGTAGTTGGTATTAGCCTTAAAATTTATGGGTAATAGCCTTGGATTTTGGGACATATTGATCCTGACTTGACTAGCCCAATTTCGATGGGTATTAGCCTTAGATTTCTGACCTGTTTGGTCTTGTCATATCCAAGCCCATTGTAGTTGGTATTAGCCTTAAAATTTATGGGTAATAGCCTTGGATTTTGGGACATATTGATCCTGACTCGATAGCCCAATTTCGATGGGTATTAGCCTTAGATTTCTGACCTGTTTGGTCTTGTCATATCCAAGCCCATTGTAGTTGGTATTAGCCTTAAAATTTATGGGTAATAGCCTTGGATTTTGGGACATATTGATCCTGACTCGATAGCCCAATTTCGATGGGTATTAGCCTTAGATTTCTGACCTGTTTGGTCTTGTCATATCCAAGCCCATTGTAGTTGGTATTAGCCTTAAAATTTATGGGTAATAGCCTTGGATTTTGGGACATATTGATCCTGACTCGAGTAGCCCAATTTCGATGGGTATTAGACTTAGATTTCTGACCTGTTTGGTCTTGTCATATCCAAGCCCATTGTAGTTGGTATTAGCCTTAAAATTTATGGGTAATAGCCTTGGATTTTGGGACATATTGATCCTGACTTGACTAGCCCAATTTCGATGGGTATTAGCCTTAGATTTCTGACCTGTTTGGTCTTGTCATATCCAAGCCCATTGTAGTTGGTATTAGCCTTAAAATTTATGGGTAATAGCCTTGGATTTTGGGACATATTGATCCTGACTCGAGTAGCCCAATTTCGAATGATATTAGCCTTAGATTTCTGACCTGTTTGGTCTTGTCATATCCAAGCCCATTGTAGTTGGTATTAGCCTTAAAATTTATGGGTAATAGCCTTGGATTTTGGGACATATTGATCCTGACTCGATTAGCCCAATTTCGATGGGTATTAGCCTTAGATTTCTGACCTGTTTGGTCTTGTCATATCCAAGCCCATTGTAGTTGGTATTAGCCTTAAAATTTATGGGTAATAGCCTTGGATTTTGGGACATATTGATCCTGACTCGATAGCCCAATTTCGATGGGTATTAGCCTTAGATTTCTGACCTGTTTGGTCTTGTCATATCCAAGCCCATTGTAGTTGGTATTAGCCTTAAAATTTATGGGTAATAGCCTTGGATTTTGGGACATATTGATCCTGACTCGAGTAGCCCAATTTCGATGGGTATTAGCCTTAGATTTCTGACCTGTTTGGTCTTGTCATATCCAAGCCCATTGTAGTTGGTATTAGCCTTAAAATTTATGGGTAATAGCCTTGGATTTTGGGACATATTGATCCTGACTCGAGTAGCCCAATTTCGATGGGTATTAGCCTTAGATTTCTGACCTGTTTGGTCTTGTCATATCCAACCCATTGTAGTTGGTATTAGCCTTAAAATTTATGGGTAATAGCCTTGGATTTTGGGACATATTGATCCTGACTCGATAGCCCAATTTCGATGGGTATTAGCCTTAGATTTCTGACCTGTTTGGTCTTGTCATATCCAAGCCCATTGTAGTTGGTATTAGCCTTAAAATTTATGGGTAATAGCCTTGGATTTTGGGACATATTGATCCTGACTCGAGTAGCCCAATTTCGATGGGTATTAGACTTAGATTTCTGACCTGTTTGGTCTTGTCATATCCAAGCCCATTGTAGTTGGTATTAGCCTTAAAATTTATGGGTAATAGCCTTGGATTTTGGGACATATTGATCCTGACTCGATAGCACCAATTTCGATGGGTATTAGCCTTAGATTTCTGACCTGTTTGGTCTTGTCATATCCAAGCCCATTGTAGTTGGTATTAGCCTTAAAATTTATGGGTAATAGCCTTGGATTTTGGGACATATTGATCCTGACTCGAGTAGCCAATTTCGATGGGTATTAGCCTTAGATTTCTGACCTGTTTGGTCTTGTCATATCCAACCCATTTTATTGGTATTAGCCTTAAAATTTATGGGTAATAGCCTTGGATTTTGGGACATATTGATCCTGACTCGACTAGCCCAATTTCGATGGGTATTAGCCTTAGATTTCTGACCTGTTTGGTCTTGTCATATCCAACCCCATTTTATTTGCTATTAGCCTTAAAATTTATGGGTAATAGCCTTGGATTTTGGGACATATTGATCCTGACTCGAGTAGCCCAATTTCGATGGGTATTAGCCTTAGATTTCTGACCTCTTTGGTCTTGTCATATCCAAGCCCATTGTAGGCTATTAGCCTTAAAATTTATGGGTAATACCGCTACGATGGGGTGGGATATTGACAAGACCAAACAGGTAGAATCTAGGCTAATACCCATCGATTGGTCTTGTCAAGTATCAATATTTCCCATCCAAGGCTATTACCCATTAAATTTAAGGCTAATACCAACTACAATGGGCTTGGATATGACAAGACCAAACAGGTCAGAAATCTAAGGCTAATACCCATCAAAATTGGTCTAGTCAAGTAAGGATCAATATTTCCCAAAATCCAAGGCTATTACCCATAAATTTTAAGGCTAATACCAACTAAAATGGGGTTGGATATGACAAGACCAAACAGGTCAGAAATCTAAGGCTAATACCCATCGAAATTGGTCTAGTCAAGTCAGGATCAATATTTCCCAAAATCCAAGGCTATTACCCATAAATTTTAAGGCTAATAGCAAATAAAATGGGGTTGGATATGACAAGACCAAACAGGTCAGAAATCTAAGGCTAATACCCATCGAAATTGGCTAGTCAGTCAGGATCAATATGTCCCAAAATCCAAGGCTATTACCCAGAAATTTTAATGCTAATACCAACTACAATGGGCTTGAATATGACAAGACCAAACAGGTCAGAAATCTAAGGCTAATACCCATCGAAATTGCGCTAGTCGAGTCAGGATCAATATGTCCCAAAATCCAAGGCTATTACCCATAAATTTTAAGGCTAATACCAACTACAATGGGCTTGGATATGACAAGACCAAACAGGTCAGAAATCTAAGGCTAATACCCATCGAAATTGGGCTACTCGAGTCAGGATCAATATGTCCCAAAATCCAAGGCTATTACCCATAAATTTTAAGGCTAATAGCAAATAAAATGGGGTTGGATAGGACAAGACCAGACAAGTGAGAAATCTAAGGCTAATACCTATCGAAATTGGGCTACTCGAGTCAGGATCAATATGTCCCAAAATCCAAGGCTATTACCCATAAATTTTAAGGCTAATACCAACTACAATGGGCTTGGATATGACAAGACCAAACAGGTCAGAAATCTAAGGCTAATACCCATCGAAATTGGGCTACACGAGTCAGGATCAATATGTCCCAAAATCCAAGGCTATTACCCATAAATTTTAAGGCTAATACCAACTACAATGGGCTTGGATATGACAAGCCAAACAGGTCAGAAATCAAAGGCTAATACCCATCGAAATTGGGCTAGTCGAGTCTGGATCAATATGTCCCAAAATCCAGGGCGATTACCCATAAATTTTAAGGCTAATACCAACTACAATGGGCTTGGATATGACAAGACCAAACAGGTCAGAAATCTAAGTTAATACCCATCGAAATTGGGCTAGTCGAGTCAGGATCAATATGTCCCAAAATCCAAGGCTATTACCCATAAATTTTAAGGCTAATACAACTACAATGGGGTGGATATGACAAGACCAAACAGGTCAGAAATCTAAGGCTAATACCCATCGAAATTGGGCTAGTCGAGTCAGGATCAATATGTCCCAAAATCCAAGGCTATTACCCATAAATTTTAAGGCTAATACCAACTAAAATGGGGTTGGATATGACAAGACCAAACAGGTCAGAAATCTAAGGCTAATACCCATCGAAATTGGCTACTCGAGTCAAGATCAATATGTCCCAAAATCCAAGGCTATTACCCATAAATTTTAAGGCTAATACAAATAAAATGGGCTTGGATATGACAAGACCAAACAGGTCAGAAATCTAAGGCTAATACCCATCGAAATTGGTCTAGTCAAGTTAGGATCAATATGTCCCAAAATCCAAGGCTATTACCCATAAATTTTAAGGCTAATACCAAATAAAATGGGCTTGGATATGACAAGACCAAACAGGTCAGAAATCTAAGGCTAATACCCATCGAAATTGGGCTAGTCAAGTCAGGATCAATATGTCCCAAAATCCAAGGCTATTACCCATAAATTTTAAGGCTAATACCAACTAAAATGGCTTGGATATGACAAGACCAAACAGGTCAGAAATCTAAGGCTAATACCCATCGAAATTGGGCTACTCGAGTCAGGATCAATATGTCCCAAAATCCAAGGCTATTACCCATAAATTTTAAGGCTAATACCAACTACAATGGGCTTGGATATGACAAGACCAAACAGGTCAGAAATCTAAGGCTAATACCCATCGAAATTGGGCTACTCGAGTCAGGATCAATATGTCCCAAAATCCAAGGCTATTACCCATAAATTTTAAGGCTAATAGCAAATAAAATGGGGTTGGATATGACAAGACCAAACAGGTCAGAAATCTAAGGCTAATACCCATCGAAATTGGCTACTCGAGTCAGGATCAATATGTCCCAAAATCCAAGGCTATTACCCATAAATTTTAAGGCTAATACCAACTACAATGGGCTTGAGATGACAAGACCAAACAGGTCAGAAATCTAAGGCTAATACCCATCGAAATTGGGCTAATCGAGTCAGGATCAATATGTCCCAAAATCCAAGGCTATTACCCATAAATTTTAAGGCTAATACCAACTAAAATGGGCTTGGATATGACAAGACCAAACAGGTCAGAAATCTAAGGCTAATACCCATCGAAATTGGGCTAATCGAGTCAGGATCAATATGTCCCAAAATCCAAGGCTATTACCCATAAATTTTAAGGCTAATACCAACTACAATGGGCTTGGATATGACAAGACCAAACAGGTCAGAAATCTAAGGCTAATACCCATCGAAATTGGGCTACTCGAGTCAGGATCAATATGTCCCAAAATCCAAGGCTATTACCCATAAATTTTAAGGCTAATACCAACTAAAATGGGGTTGGATATGACAAGACCAAACAGGTCAGAAATCTAAGGCTAATACCCATCGAAATTGGCTACTCGAGTCAAGATCAATATGTCCCAAAATCCAAGGCTATTACCCATAAATTTTAAGGCTAATAGCAAATAAAATGGGGTTGGATATGACAAGACCAAACAGGTCAGAAATCTAAGGCTAATACCCATCGAAATTGCGCTAGTCAAGTCAGGATCAATATGTCCCAAAATCGAAGGCTATTACCCATAAATTTTAAGGCTAATAGCAAATAAAATGGGATTGGATATGACAAGACCAAACAGGTCAGAAATCTAAGGCTAATACCCATCGAAATTGCGCTAGTCAAGTCAGGATCAATATGTCCCAAAATCGAAGGCTATTACCCATAAATTTTAAGGCTAATACCAACTACAATGGCCTTGGATATGACAAGACCAAACAGGTCAGAAATCTAAGGCTAATACCCATCGAAATTGGGCTAGTCGAGTCAGGATCAATATGTCCCAAAATCCAAGGCTATTACCCATAAATTTTAAGGCTAATACCAACTACAATGGCTTGGATATGACAAGACCAAACAGGTCAGAAATCTAAGGCTAATACCCATCGAAATTGGGCTAGTCGAGTCAGGATCAATATGTCCCAAAATCCAAGGCTATTACCCATAAATTTTAAGGCTAATACCAACTAAAATGGGTTGGATATGACAAGACCAAACAGGTCAGAAATCTAAGGCTAATACCCATCGAAATTGGCTAGTCAGTCAGGATCAATATGTCCCAAAATCCAAGGCTATTACCCATAAATTTTAAGGCTAATACCAACTACAATGGGCTTGGATATGACAAGACCAAACAGGTCAGAAATCTAAGGCTAATACCCATCGAAATTGGGCTAGTCAGTCAGGATCAATATGTCCCAAAATCCAAGGCTATTACCCATAAATTTTAAGGCTAATACCAAATACAAATGGGGTTGGATATGACAAGACCAAACAGGTCAGAAATCTAAGGCTAATACCCATCGAAATTGGCTACTCGAGTCAAGGATCAATATGTCCCAAAATCCAAGGCTTATTACCCATAAATTTTAAGGCTAATACAAACTAAAATGGGCTTGGATATGACAAGACCAAACAGGTCAGAAATCTAAGGCTAATACCTATCGAAATTGGGCTACTCGAGTCAGGATCAATATGTCCCAAAATCCAAGGCTATTACCCATAAATTTAAGGCTAATACCAACTACAATGGGCTTGGATATGACAAGACCAAACAGGTCAGAAATCTAAGGCTAATACCCATCGAAATTGGGCTACACGAGTCAGGATCAATATGTCCCAAAATCCAAGGCTATTACCCATAAATTTTAAGGCTAATACCAACTACAATGGGCTTGGATATGACAAGACCAAACAGGTCAGAAATCTAAGGCTAATACCCATCGAAATTGGGCTAGTCGAGTCAGGATCAATATGTCCCAAAATCCAAGGCTATTACCCATAAATTTTAAGGCTAATACCAACTACAATGGGCTTGGATATGACAAGACCAAACAGGTCAGAAATCTAAGGCTAATACCCATTCAAATTGGGCTAGTCGAGTCAGGATCAATATGTCCCAAAATCCAAGGCTATTACCCATAAATTTTAAGGCTAATACCAACTACAATGGGCTTGGATATGACAAGACCAAACAGGTCAGAAATCTAAGGCTAATACCCATCGAAATTGGGCTAATCGAGTCAGGATCAATATGTCCCAAAATCCAAGGCTATTACCCATAAATTTTAAGGCTAATAGCAAATAAAATGGGGTTGGATATGACAAGACCAAACAGGTCAGAAATCTAAGGCTAATACCCATCGAAATTGGCTACTCGAGTCAGGATCAATATGTCCCAAAATCCAAGGCTATTACCCATAAATTTTAAGGCTAATACCAACTACAATGGGCTTGGATATGACAAGACCAAACAGGTCAGAAATCTAAGGCTAATACCCATCGAAATTGGTCTAGTCAAGTTAGGATCAATATTTCCCAAAATCCAAGGCTATTACCCATAAATTTTAAGGCTAATAGCAAATAAAATGGGGTTGGATATGACAAGACCAAACAGGTCAGAAATCTAAGGCTAATACCCATCGAAATTGGGCTAGTCAAGTCAGGATCAATATGTCCCAAAATCCAAGGCTATTACCCATAAATTTTAAGGCTAATACCAACTACAATGGGCTTGGATATGACAAGACCAAACAGGTCAGAAATCTAAGGCTAATACCCATCGAAATTGGGCTACTCGAGTCAGGATCAATATGTCCCAAAATCCAAGGCTATTACCCATAAATTTTAAGGCTAATACCAACTACAATGGGTTGGATATGACAAGACCAAACAGGTCAGAAATCTAAGGCTAATACCCATCGAAATTGGGCTACTCGAGTCAGGATCAATATGTCCCAAAATCCAAGGCTATTACCCATAAATTTTAAGGCTAATACCAACTACAATGGGCTTGGATATGACAAGACCAAACAGGTCAGAAATCTAAGGCTAATACCCATCGAAATTGGGCTACTCGAGTCAGGATCAATATGTCCCAAAATCCAAGGCTATTACCCATAAATTTTAAGGCTAATACCAACTACAATGGGCTTGGATATGACAAGACCAAACAGGTCAGAAATCTAAGGCTAATACCCATCGAAATTGGGCTAATCGAGTCAGGATCAATATGTCCCAAAATCCAAGGCTATTACCCATAAATTTTAAGGCTAATACCAACTAAAATGGGTTGGATATGACAAGACCAAACAGGTCAGAAATCTAAGGCTAATACCCATCGAAATTGGGCTACTCGAGTCAGGATCAATATGTCCCAAAATCCAAGGCTATTACCCATAAATTTTAAGGCTAATACCAACTACAATGGGTGGATATGACAAGACCAAACAGGTCAGAAATCTAAGGCTAATACCCATCGAAATTGGGCTAGTCGAGTCAGGATCAATATGTCCCAAAATCCAAGGCTATTACCCATAAATTTTAAGGCTAATACCAACTACAATGGGGTTGGATATGACAAGACCAAACAGGTCAGAAATCTAAGGCTAATACCCATCGAAATTGGGCTACTCGAGTCAGGATCAATATGTCCCAAAATCCAAGGCTATTACCCATAAATTTTAAGGCTAATACAAACTAAAATGGGCTTGGATATGACAAGACCAAACAGGTCAGAAATCTAAGGCTAATACCCATCGAAATTGGGCTAGTCAAGTCAGGATCAATATGTCCCAAAATCCAAGGCTATTACCCATAAATTTTAAGGCTAATAACAACTAAAATGGGCTTGGATATGACAAGACCAAACAGGTCAGAAATCTAAGGCTAATACCCATCGAAATTGGGCTAGTCAAGTCAGGATCAATATGTCCCAAAATCCAAGGCTATTACCCATAAATTTTAAGGCTAATACCAACTACAATGGGCTTGGATATGACAAGACCAAACAGGTCAGAAATCTAAGGCTAATACCCATCGAAATTGGGCTACTCGAGTCAGGATCAATATGTCCCAAAATCCAAGGCTATTACCCATAAATTTTAATGCTAATACCAACTACAATGGCTTGGATATGACAAGACCAAACAGGTCAGAAATCTAAGGCTAATACCCATCGAAATTGGGCTAATCAGTCAGGATCAATATTCCCAAAATCCAAGGCTATTACCCATAAATTTTAAGGCTAATACCAACTACAATGGGCTTGGATATGACAAGACCAAACAGGTCAGAAATCTAAGGCTAATACCCATCGAAATTGGGCTAGTCGAGTCAGGATCAATATGTCCCAAAATCCAAGGCTATTACCCATAAATTTTAAGGCTAATAGCAAATAAAATGGGGTTGGATATGACAAGACCAAACAGGTCAGAAATCTAAGGCTAATACCCATCGAAATTGGGCTAGTCAAGTCAGGATCAATATGTCCCAAAATCCAAGGCTATTACCCATAAATTTTAAGGCTAATACCAACTACAATGGGCTTGGATATGACAAGACCAAAAGGTCAGAAATCTAAGGCTAATACCCATCGAAATTGGGCTAATCGAGTCAGGATCAATATGTCCCAAAATCCAAGGCTATTACCCATAAATTTTAAGGCTAATACCAACTACAATGGGCTTGGATATGACAAGACCAAACAGGTCAGAAATCTAAGGCTAATACCCATCGAAATTGGGCTAATCGAGTCAGGATCAATATGTCCCAAAATCCAAGGCTATTACCCATAAATTTTAAGGCTAATACCAACTACAATGGGCTTGGATATGACAAGACCAAACAGGTCAGAAATCTAAGGCTAATACCCATCGAAATTGGGCTAGTCAAGTCAGGATCAATATGTCCCAAAATCCAAGGCTATTACCCATAAATTTTAAGGCTAATAGCCAACTAAATGGGTTGGATATGACAAGACCAAACAGGTCAGAAATCTAAGGCTAATACCCATCGAAATTGGGCTACTCGAGTCAGGATCAATATGTCCCAAAATCCAAGGCTATTACCCATAAATTTTAAGGCTAATACCAACTACAATGGGCTTGGATATGACAAGACCAAACAGGTCAGAAATCTAAGGCTAATACCCATCGAAATTGGGCTACTCGAGTCAGGATCAATATGTCCCAAAATCCAAGGCTATTACCCATAAATTTTAAGGCTAATAGCAACTAAAATGGGGTTGGATATGACAAGACCAAACAGGTCAGAAATCTAAGGCTAATACCCATCGAAATTGGGCTACTCGAGTCAGGATCAATATGTCCAAAATCCAAGGCTATTACCCATAAATTTTAAGGCTAATACCAACTACAATGGGCTTGGATATGACAAGACCAAACAGGTCAGAAATCTAAGGCTAATACCCATCGAAATTGGGCTAGTCAAGTCAGGATCAATATTTCCCAAAATCCAAGGCTATTACCCATAAATTTTAAGGCTAATACCAACTACAATGGGGTTGGATATGACAAGACCAAACAGGTCAGAAATCTAAGGCTAATACCCATCGAAATTGGGCTAGTCAAGTCAGGATCAATATGTCCCAAAATCCAAGGCTATTACCCATAAATTTTAAGGCTAATACCAACTACAATGGGCTTGGATATGACAAGACCAAACAGGTCAGAAATCTAAGGCTAATACCCATCGAAATTGGGCTAATCGAGTCAGGATCAATATGTCCCAAAATCCAAGGCTATTACCCATAAATTTTAAGGCTAATACCAACTAAAATGGGCTTGGATATGACAAGACCAAACAGGTCAGAAATCTAAGGCTAATACCCATCGAAATTGGGCTACTCGAGTCAGGATCAATATGTCCCAAAATCCAAGGCTATTACCCATAAATTTTAAGGCTAATACCAACTACAATGGGCTTGGATATGACAAGACCAAACAGGTCAGAAATCTAAGGCTAATACCCATCGAAATTGGGCTAGTCAAGTCAGGATCAATATGTCCCAAAATCCAAGGCTATTACCCATAAATTTTAAGGCTAATACCAACTACAAATGGGCTTGGATATGACAAGACCAAACAGGTCAGAAATCTAAGGCTAATACCCATCGAAATTGGGCTAGTCAAGTCAGGATCAATATGTCCCAAAATCCAAGGCTATTACCCATAAATTTTAAGGCTAATACCAACTAAAATGGGCTTGGATATGACAAGACCAAACAGGTCAGAAATCTAAGGCTAATACCCATCGAAATTGGGCTAGTCGAGTCAGGATCAATATGTCCCAAAATCCAAGGCTATTACCCATAAATTTTAAGGCTAATACCAACTACAATGGGCTTGGATATGACAAGACCAAACAGGTCAGAAATCTAAGGCTAATACCCATCGAAATTGGGCTACTCGAGTCAGGATCAATATGTCCCAAAATCCAAGGCTATTACCCATAAATTTTAAGGCTAATACCAACTACAATGGGCTTGGATATGACAAGACCAAACAGGTCAGAAATCTAAGGCTAATACCCATCGAAATTGGGCTAATAGAGTCAGGATCAATATTTCCCAAAATCCAAGGCTATTACCCATAAATATTAATGCTAATACAACCTACAATCGGTTGGATATGACAAGACCAAACAGGTCAGAAATCTAAGGCTAATCCCCATCGAAATTGGGCTAGTCAAGTCAGGATCAATATTTCCCAAAATCCAAGGCTATTACCCATAAATTTTAAGGCTAATAGCAACTACAATGGGTTGGATATGACAAGACCAAACAGGTCAGAAATCTAAGGCTAATACCCATCGAAATTGGGCTACTCGAGTCAGGATCAATATGTCCCAAAATCCAAGGCTATTACCCATAAATTTTAAGGCTAATACCAACTACAATGGGCTTGGATATGACAAGACCAAACAGGTCAGAAATCTAAGGCTAATACCCATCGAAATTGGGCTACTCGAGTCAGGATCAATATGTCCCAAAATCCAAGGCTATTACCCATAAATTTTAAGGCTAATACCAACTACAATGGGCTTGGATATGACAAGACCAAACAGGTCAGAAATCTAAGGCTAATACCCATCGAAATTGGTCTAGTCAAGTCAGGATCAATATTTCCCAAAATCGAAGGCTAATACCCATAAATTTTTAGCCTAATAGCAACTACAATGGGTTTGGATATGACAAGACCAAACAGGTCAGAAATCTAAGGCTAATACCCATTCAAATTGGGCTACTCGAGTCAGGATCAATATGTCCCAAAATCCAAGGCTATTACCCAAAAATTTTAAGGCTAATACCAACTACAATGGGCTTGGATATGACAAGACCAAACAGGTCAGAAATCTAAGGCTAATACCCATCGAAATTGGGCTAGTCAAGTCAGGATCAATATGTCCCAAAATCCAAGGCTATTACCCATAAATTTTAAGGCTAATACCAACTACAATGGGCTTGGATATGACAAGACCAAACAGGTCAGAAATCTAAGGCTAATACCCATCGAAATTGGGCTACTCGAGTCAGGATCAATATGTCCCAAAATCCAAGGCTATTACCCATAAATTTTAAGGCTAATACCAACTACAATAGGCTTGGATATGACAAGACCAAACAGGTCAGAAATCTAAGGCTAATACCCATTCAAATTGGGCTAGTCGAGTCAGGATCAATATGTCCCAAAATCCAAGGCTATTACCCATAAATTTTAAGGCTAATACCAACTACAATGGGGTTGGATATGACAAGACCAAACAGGTCAGAAATCTAAGGCTAATACCCATCGAAATTGGGCTAGTCAAGTCAGGATCAATATGTCCCAAAATCCAAGGCTATTACCCATAAATTTTAAGGCTAATACCAACTACAATGGGCTTGGATATGACAAGACCAAACAGGTCAGAAATCTAAGGCTAATACCCATCGAAATTGGGCTACTCGAGTCAGGATCAATATGTCCCAAAATCCAAGGCTATTACCCATAAATTTTAAGGCTAATACCAACTACAATGGGCTTGGATATGACAAGACCAAACAAGTCAGAAATCTAAGGCTAATACCCTCTGAAATTGGGCTACTCGAGTCAGGATCAATATGTCCCAAAATCCAAGGCTATTACCCATAAATTTTAAGGCTAATACCAACTACAATGGGCTTGGATATGACAAGACCAAACAGGTCAGAAATCTAAGGTTAATACCCATCGAAATTGGGCTACACGAGTCAGGATCAATATGAACCAAAATCCAAGGCTATTACCCATAAATTTTAAGGCTAATACCAACTACAATGGGCTTGGATATGACAAGACCAAACAGGTCAGAAATCTAAGGCTAATACCCATTGAAATTGGGCTAGTCGAGTCAGGATCAATATGTCCCAAAATCCAAGGCTATTACCCATAAATTTTAAGGCTAATAGCAAATAAAATGGCGTTGGATATGACAAGACAAAACAGGTCAGAAATCTAAGGCTAATACCCATCGAAATTGGGCTAGTCAAGTCAGGATCAATATGTCCCAATATCCAAGTCTATTACCCATAAATTTTAAGGCTAATACCAACTACAATGGGCTTGGATATGACAAGACCAAACAGGTCAGAAATCTAAGGCTAATACCCATCGAAATTGGGCTACTCGAGTCAGGATCAATATATCCCATAATCCAAGGCTATTACCCATAAATTTTAAGGCTAATACCAACTACAGTGGGCTTGGATATGACAAGACCAAACAGGTCAGAAATCTAAGGCTAATACCCATCGAAATTGGGCTACTCGAGTCAGGATCAATATGTCCCAAAATCCAAGGCTATTACCCATAAATTTTAAGGCTAATACCAACTACAATGGGCTTGGATATGACAAGACCAAACAGGTCAGAAATCTAAGGCTAATACCCATCGAAATTGGGCTAGTCAAGTCAGGATCAATATTTCCCAAAATCCAAGGCTATTACCCATAAATTTTAAGGCTAATACCAACTACAATGGGTTGGATATGACAAGACCAAACAGGTCAGAAATCTAAGGCTAATACCCATCGAAATTGGGCTAGTCGAGTCAGGATCAATATGTCCCAAAATCCAAGGCTATTACCCATAAATTTTAAGGCTAATACCAACTACAATGGGCTTGGATATGACAAGACCAAACAGGTCAGAAATCTAAGGCTAATACCCATCGAAATTGGTCTAGTCAGTAAGGATCAATATTTCCCAAAATCCAAGGCTATTACCCATAAATTTTAGCTAATACCAACTACAATGGGCTTGGATATGACAAGACCAAACAGGTCAGAAATCTAAGGCTAATACCCATCGAAATTGGGCTAGTCGAGTCAGGATCAATATTTCCCAAAATCCAAGGCTATTACCCATAAATTTTAAGGCTAATACCAACTACAATGGGCTTGGATATGACAAGACCAAACAGGTCAGAAATCTAAGGCTAATACCCATTCAAATTGGGCTAGTCGAGTCAGGATCAATATGTCCCAAAATCCAAGGCTATTACCCATAAATTTTAAGGCTAATACCAACTACAATGGGCTTGGATATGACAAGACCAAACAGGTCAGAAATCTAAGGCTAATACCCATCGAAATTGGGCTAGTCAAGTCAGGATCAATATTTCCCAAAATCCAAGGCTATTACCCATAAATTTTAAGGCTAATACCAACTACAATGGGCTTGGATATGACAAGACCAAACAGGTCAGAAATCTAAGGCTAATACCCATCGAAAATGGGCTACTCGAGTCAGGATCAATATGTCCCAAAATCCAAGGCTATTACCCATAAATTTTAAGGCTAATACCAACTACAAAGGGCTTGGATATGACAACAACAAACAAGTCAGAAATCTAAGGCTAATACCCATCGAAATTGGGCTACTCGAGTCAGGATCAATATGTCCCAAAATCCAAGGCTATTACCCATAAATTTTAAGGCTAATACCAACTACAATGGGCTTGGATATGACAAGACCAAACAGGTCAGAAATCTAAGGTTAATACCCATCGAAATTGGGCTACACGAGTCAGGATCAATATGAACCAAAATCCAAGGCTATTACCCATAAATTTTAAGGCTAATACCAACTACAATGGGCTTGGATATGACAAGACCAAACAGGTCAGAAATCTAAGGCTAATACCCATTGAAATTGGGCTACTCGAGTCAGGATCAATATGTCCCAAAATCCAAGGCTATTACCCATAAATTTTAAGGCTAATAGCAAATAAAATGGCGTTGGATATGACAAGACAAACAGGTCAGAAATCTAAGGCTAATACCCATCGAAATTGGGCTAGTCAAGTCAGGATCAATATGTCCCAATATCCAAGGCTATTACCCATAAATTTTAAGGCTAATACCAACTACAATGGGCTTGGATATGACAAGACCAAACAGGTCAGAAATCTAAGGCTAATACCCATCGAAATTGGGCTACTCGAGTCAGGATCAATATTCCCAAATCCAAGGCTATTACCCATAAATTTTAAGGCTAATACCAACTACAATGGGCTTGGATATGACAAGACCAAACAGGTCAGAAATCTAAGGTAATACCCATCGAAATTGGGCTACACGATCAGGATCAATATGTCCCAAAATCCAAGGCTATTACCCATAAATTTTAAGGCTAATACCAACTACAAATGGGCTTGGATATGACAAGACCAAACAGGTCAGAAATCTAAGGCTAATACCCATCGAAATTGGGCTAGTCAAGTCAGGATCAATATGTCCCAAAATCCAA
>CM045914.1:13529295-13534295 GCA_025169955.1 Salix arbutifolia | reverse complement strand
ACCCTAAACCCTAAACCCTAAACCCTAAACCCTAAACCCTAAACCCTAAACCCTAAACCCTAAACCCTAAACCCTAAACCCTAAACCCTAAACCCTAAACCCTAAACCCTAAACCCTAAACCCTAAACCCTAAACCCTAAACCCTAAACCCTAAACCCTAAACCCTAAACCCTAAACCCTAAACCCTAAACCCTAAACCCTAAACCCTAAACCCTAAACCCTAACCCTAAACCCTAAACCCTAAACCCTAAACCCTAAACCCTAAACCCTAAACCCTAAACCCTAAACCCTAAACCCTAAACCCTAAACCCTAAACCCTAAACCCTAAACCCTAAACCCTAAACCCTAAACCCTAAACCCTAAACCCTAAACCCTAAACCCTAAACCCTAAACCCTAAACCCTAAACCCTAAACCCTAAACCCTAAACCCTAAACCCTAAACCCTAAACCCTAAACCCTAAACCCTAAACCCTAAACCCTAAACCCTAAACCCTAAACCCTAAACCCTAAACCCTAAACCCTAAACCCTAAACCCTAAACCCTAAACCCTAAACCCTAAACCCTAAACCCTAAACCCTAAACCCTAAACCCTAAACCCTAAACCCTAAACCCTAAACCCTAAACCCTAAACCCTAAACCCTAAACCCTAAACCCTAAACCCTAAACCCTAAACCCTAAACCCTAAACCCTAAACCCTAAACCCTAAACCCTAAACCCTAAACCCTAAACCCTAAACCCTAAACCCTAAACCCTAAACCCTAAACCCTAAACCCTAAACCCTAAACCCTAAACCCTAAACCCTAAACCCTAAACCCTAAACCCTAAACCCTAAACCCTAAACCCTAAACCCTAAACCCTAAACCCTAAACCCTAAACCCTAAACCCTAAACCCTAAACCCTAAACCCTAAACCCTAAACCCTAAACCCTAAACCCTAAACCCTAAACCCTAAACCCTAAACCCTAAACCCTAAACCCTAAACCCTAAACCCTAAACCCTAAACCCTAAACCCTAAACCCTAAACCCTAAACCCTAAACCCTAAACCCTAAACCCTAAACCCTAAACCCTAAACCCTAAACCCTAAACCCTAAACCCTAAACCCTAAACCCTAAACCCTAAACCCTAAACCCTAAACCCTAAACCCTAAACCCTAAACCCTAAACCCTAAACCCTAAACCCTAAACCCTAAACCCTAAACCCTAAACCCTAAACCCTAAACCCTAAACCCTAAACCCTAAACCCTAAACCCTAAACCCTAAACCCTAAACCCTAAACCCTAAACCCTAAACCCTAAACCCTAAACCCTAAACCCTAAACCCTAAACCCTAAACCCTAAACCCTAAACCCTAAACCCTAAACCCTAAACCCTAAACCCTAAACCCTAAACCCTAAACCCTAAACCCTAAACCCTAAACCCTAAACCCTAAACCCTAAACCCTAAACCCTAAACCCTAAACCCTAAACCCTAAACCCTAAACCCTAAACCCTAAACCCTAAACCCTAAACCCTAAACCCTAAACCCTAAACCCTAAACCCTAAACCCTAAACCCTAAACCCTAAACCCTAAACCCTAAACCCTAAACCCTAACCCTAAACCCTAAACCCTAAACCCTAAACCCTAAACCCTAAACCCTAAACCCTAAACCCTAAACCCTAAACCCTAAACCCTAAACCCTAAACCCTAAACCCTAACCCTAAACCCTAAACCCTAAACCCTAAACCCTAAACCCTAAACCCTAAACCCTAAACCCTAAACCCTAAACCCTAAACCCTAAACCCTAAACCCTAAACCCTAAACCCTAAACCCTAAACCCTAAACCCTAACCCTAAACCCTAAACCCTAAACCCTAAACCCTAAACCCTAAACCCTAAACCCTAAACCCTAAACCCTAAACCCTAAACCCTAAACCCTAAACCCTAAACCCTAAACCCTAAACCCTAAACCCTAAACCCTAAACCCTAAACCCTAAACCCTAAACCCTAAACCCTAAACCCTAAACCCTAAACCCTAAACCCTAAACCCTAAACCCTAAACCCTAAACCCTAAACCCTAAACCCTAAACCCTAAACCCTAAACCCTAAACCCTAAACCCTAAACCCTAAACCCTAAACCCTAAACCCTAAACCCTAAACCCTAAACCCTAAACCCTAAACCCTAAACCCTAAACCCTAAACCCTAAACCCTAAACCCTAAACCCTAAACCCTAAACCCTAAACCCTAAACCCTAAACCCTAAACCCTAAACCCTAAACCCTAAACCCTAAACCCTAAACCCTAAACCCTAAACCCTAAACCCTAAACCCTAAACCCTAAACCCTAAACCCTAAACCCTAAACCCTAAACCCTAAACCCTAAACCCTAAACCCTAAACCCTAAACCCTAAACCCTAAACCCTAAACCCTAAACCCTAAACCCTAAACCCTAAACCCTAAACCCTAAACCCTAAACCCTAAACCCTAAACCCTAAACCCTAAACCCTAAACCCTAAACCCTAAACCCTAAACCCTAAACCCTAAACCCTAAACCCTAAACCCTAAACCCTAAACCCTAAACCCTAAACCCTAAACCCTAAACCCTAAACCCTAAACCCTAAACCCTAAACCCTAAACCCTAAACCCTAAACCCTAAACCCTAAACCCTAAACCCTAAACCCTAAACCCTAAACCCTAAACCCTAAACCCTAAACCCTAAACCCTAAACCCTAAACCCTAAACCCTAAACCCTAAACCCTAAACCCTAAACCCTAAACCCTAAACCCTAAACCCTAAACCCTAAACCCTAAACCCTAAACCCTAAACCCTAAACCCTAAACCCTAAACCCTAAACCCTAAACCCTAAACCCTAAACCCTAAACCCTAAACCCTAAACCCTAAACCCTAAACCCTAAACCCTAAACCCTAAACCCTAAACCCTAAACCCTAAACCCTAAACCCTAAACCCTAAACCCTAAACCCTAAACCCTAAACCCTAAACCCTAAACCCTAAACCCTAAACCCTAAACCCTAAACCCTAAACCCTAAACCCTAAACCCTAAACCCTAAACCCTAAACCCTAAACCCTAAACCCTAAACCCTAAACCCTAAACCCTAAACCCTAAACCCTAAACCCTAAACCCTAAACCCTAAACCCTAAACCCTAAACCCTAAACCCTAAACCCTAAACCCTAAACCCTAAACCCTAAACCCTAAACCCTAAACCCTAAACCCTAAACCCTAAACCCTAAACCCTAAACCCTAAACCCTAAACCCTAAACCCTAAACCCTAAACCCTAAACCCTAAACCCTAAACCCTAAACCCTAAACCCTAAACCCTAAACCCTAAACCCTAAACCCTAAACCCTAAACCCTAAACCCTAAACCCTAAACCCTAAACCCTAAACCCTAAACCCTAAACCCTAAACCCTAAACCCTAAACCCTAAACCCTAAACCCTAAACCCTAAACCCTAAACCCTAAACCCTAAACCCTAAACCCTAAACCCTAAACCCTAAACCCTAAACCCTAAACCCTAAACCCTAAACCCTAAACCCTAAACCCTAAACCCTAAACCCTAAACCCTAAACCCTAAACCCTAAACCCTAAACCCTAAACCCTAAACCCTAAACCCTAAACCCTAAACCCTAAACCCTAAACCCTAAACCCTAAACCCTAAACCCTAAACCCTAAACCCTAAACCCTAAACCCTAAACCCTAAACCCTAAACCCTAAACCCTAAACCCTAAACCCTAAACCCTAAACCCTAAACCCTAAACCCTAAACCCTAAACCCTAAACCCTAAACCCTAAACCCTAAACCCTAAACCCTAAACCCTAAACCCTAAACCCTAAACCCTAAACCCTAAACCCTAAACCCTAAACCCTAAACCCTAAACCCTAAACCCTAAACCCTAAACCCTAAACCCTAAACCCTAAACCCTAAACCCTAAACCCTAAACCCTAAACCCTAAACCCTAAACCCTAAACCCTAAACCCTAAACCCTAAACCCTAAACCCTAAACCCTAAACCCTAAACCCTAAACCCTAAACCCTAAACCCTAAACCCTAAACCCTAAACCCTAAACCCTAAACCCTAAACCCTAAACCCTAAACCCTAAACCCTAAACCCTAAACCCTAAACCCTAAACCCTAAACCCTAAACCCTAAACCCTAAACCCTAAACCCTAAACCCTAAACCCTAAACCCTAAACCCTAAACCCTAAACCCTAAACCCTAAACCCTAAACCCTAAACCCTAAACCCTAAACCCTAAACCCTAAACCCTAAACCCTAAACCCTAAACCCTAAACCCTAAACCCTAAACCCTAAACCCTAAACCCTAAACCCTAAACCCTAAACCCTAAACCCTAAACCCTAAACCCTAAACCCTAAACCCTAAACCCTAAACCCTAAACCCTAAACCCTAAACCCTAAACCCTAAACCCTAAACCCTAAACCCTAAACCCTAAACCCTAAACCCTAAACCCTAAACCCTAAACCCTAAACCCTAAACCCTAAACCCTAAACCCTAAACCCTAAACCCTAAACCCTAAACCCTAAACCCTAAACCCTAAACCCTAAACCCTAAACCCTAAACCCTAAACCCTAAACCCTAAACCCTAAACCCTAAACCCTAAACCCTAAACCCTAAACCCTAAACCCTAAACCCTAAACCCTAAACCCTAAACCCTAAACCCTAAACCCTAAACCCTAAACCCTAAACCCTAAACCCTAAACCCTAAACCCTAAACCCTAAACCCTAAACCCTAAACCCTAAACCCTAAACCCTAAACCCTAAACCCTAAACCCTAAACCCTAAACCCTAAACCCTAAACCCTAAACCCTAAACCCTAAACCCTAAACCCTAAACCCTAAACCCTAAACCCTAAACCCTAAACCCTAAACCCTAAACCCTAAACCCTAAACCCTAAACCCTAAACCCTAAACCCTAAACCCTAAACCCTAAACCCTAAACCCTAAACCCTAAACCCTAAACCCTAAACCCTAAACCCTAAACCCTAAACCCTA
>CM045914.1:13471795-13524295 GCA_025169955.1 Salix arbutifolia | reverse complement strand
GCAAGGCTAATGCCCCTCCAACAAGCCAGTTCCATTATGTTTGGGGGAAAAGTCTATTACCCATCAAATGTAAGTCTAATACCAACTAAAATGGGCTAGGATATGACAAGGCCAACAAGGTCAGAAATCTAAGGCTAATACCCATTGAAATGGGGTTACTCGAATCCGGATCAATATGGCCGAAAATGCAAGCTAATGCCCCTCCAACAAGCCAGTTCCATCATGTTTGGGGGGAAAGTCTATTACCCATCAAATGTAAGTCTAATACCAACTAAAATGGGCTAGGATATGACAAGACCAAATGCGTCAGAAATCTAAGGATAATACCCATTCAAATGGGGCTAGTGGAGTCCGGATCAATATGGCCGAAAATGAAAGCCTAATGCCCCTCCAACAAGCCAGTTTCATCATGTTTGGGGGGAAAGTCTATTATCCATAAAATGTAACTCTAATACCAACTAAAATGGGCTAGGATATGACAAGACCAACAAGGTCAGAAATCTAAGGCTAATACCCCTTGAAACGGGGCTACTCGAGTCCGGATCAATATGGCTGAAAATGCAAGGCTAATGCCCCTCCAACAAGCCAGTTCCATCATGCTTGGGGTGAAAGTCTATTACCGATAAAATGTAAGCCTAATACCAACTAAAATGGGCTAGGATATGACAAGACCCAGACGGTCAGAAATATAATGCTCATACCCATTGAAATGGGGCTACTCGAGTACGGATCAATATGGGCGAAAATTCAAAGCTAATGCCCCTCCAACAAGCCAGTTCCATCATGCTTGGGGGGAAAGTCTATTACCAATAAAATGTAAGTCTAATACCAACTAAAATGGGCTTGGATATGACAAGACCAACAAAGTCAGAAATCTAAGGCTAATACCCACTGAAATGGGGCTACTCGAGTCCGGATCAATATGGCCGAAAATGCAAGGCTAATGCCCCTCCAACAAGCCAGTTCCATCATGCCTGGGGGGAAAGTCTATTACCATAAAATGTAAGTCTAATACCAACTAAAATGGGCTTGGATATGACAAGACCAAGAGGGTCAGAAATCTAAGGCTAATACCCATTCAAATGGGGCTAGTCGAGGCCGGATCAATATGGCCGAAAATCAAGGCTAATGCCCCTCCAACAAGCCAGTTCCATCATGCTTTGGGGGAAAGTCTATTACCCATAAAATGTAAGTCTAATACCAACTAAAATGGGCTTGGATATGACAAGACCAAGACGGTCAGAAATCTAAGGCTAATACCCATTGACATGGGGCTACTCGAGTACGGATCAATATGGGCGAAAATTCAAGGCTAATGCCCCTCCAACAAGCCAGTTCCATCATGCTTGGGGGAAAGTCTATTACCCATAAAATGTAAGTCTAATACCAACTAAAATGGGCTTGGATATGACAAGACGAAGACGGTCAGAAATCTAAGGCTAATACCCATTGAAATGGGCTACTCGAGTCCGCATCAATATGGCCGAAAATTCAAGGCTAATGCCCCACCAACAAGCCAGTTCCATCATGCTTGGGGGGAAAGTCTATTACCCATAAAATGTAAGTCTAATACCAACTAAAATGGGCTTGGATATGACAAGACCAAGACGGTCAGAAATCTAAGGCTAATACCCATTGAAATGGGGCTACTCGAGTACGGATCAATATGGGCGAAAATGCAAGGCTAATGCCCCTCCAACAAGCCAGTTCCATCATGTTTAGGGGGAAAGTCTATTACCATAAAATGTAAGTCTAATACCAACTAAAATGGGCTTGGATATGACAAGACCAACAAGGTCAGAAATCTAAGGCTAATACCCACTGAAATGGGGCTACTCGAGTCCGGATCAATATGGCCGAAAATGCAAGGCTAATGCCCCTCCAACAAGCCAGTTCCATTATGTTTGGGGGAAAAGTCTATTACCCATCAAATGTAAGTCTAATACCAACTAAAATGGGCTAGGATATGACAAGGCCAACAAGGTCAGAAATCTAAGGCTAATACCCATTGAAATGGGGCTACTCGAATCCGGATCAATATGGCCGAAAATGCAAGCTAATGCCCCTCCAACAATCCACTTCCATCTTGTTTGGGGGCAAAGTCTATTACCCATCAAATGTAAGTCTAATACCAACTAAAATGGGCTAGGATATGACAAGACCAAATGCGTCAGAAATCTAAGGCTAATACCCATTGAAATGGGGCTACTCGAGTCCGGATCAATATGGCCGAAAATGAAGGCTAATGCCCCTCCAACAAGCCAGTTTCCATCATGTTTGGGGGGAAAGTCTATTACCCATAAAATGTAAGTCTAATACCAACTAAAATGGGCTTGGATATGACAAGACCAACAAGGTCAGAAATCTAAGGCTAATACCCATTGAAATGGGGCTACTCGAGTCCGGATCAATATGGCGAAAATGCAAGGCTAATGCCCCTCCAACAAGCCAGTTCCATCATGCTTGGGGGAAAGTCTATTACCATAAAATGTAAGCTAATACCAACTAAAATGGGCTAGGATATGACAAGACCCAGACGGTCAGAAATCTAAGGCTAATACCCATTGAAATGGGGCTACTCGAGTCCGGATCAATATGGCCGAAAATTCAAGCTAATGCCCCTCCAACAAGCCAGTTCCATCATGCTTGGGGGGAAAGTCTATTACCATAAAATGTAAGTCTAATACCAACTAAAATGGGCTTGGATATGACAAGACCAACAAGGTCAGAAATCAAAGGCTAATACCCACTGAAATGGGGCTACTCGAGTCCGGATCAATATGGCCGAAAATGCAAGGCTAATGCCCCTCCAACAAGCCAATTCCATCATGCTTTGGGGGGAAAGTCTATTACCATAAAATGTAAGTCTAATACCAACTAAAATGGGCTTGGATATGACAAGACCAAGAGGTCAGAAATCTAAGGCTAATACCCATTGAAATGAGGCTAGTCGAGTCCGGATCAATATGGCCGAAAATCAAAGGCTAATGCCCCTCGAACAAGCCAGTTCCATCATGCTTTGGGGGAAAGTCTATTACCCATAAAATGTAAGTCTAATACCAACTAAAATGGGCTTGGATATGACAAGACCAAGACGGTCAGAAATCTAAGGCTAATACCCATTGAAATGGGGCTACTCGAGTCCGGATCAATATGGCCGAAAATGCAAGGCTAATGCCCCTCCAACAAGCCAGTTCCATCATGCTTGGTGGGAAAGTCTATTACCCATAAAATGTAAGTCTAATACAAACTAAAATTGGCTTGGATATGACAAGACCAAGACGGTCAGAAATCTAAGGCTAATACCCATTGAAATGGGGCTACTCGAGTACCGGATCAATATGGCCGAAAATTCAAAGGCTAATGCCCCTCCAACAAGCCAGTTCCATCATGCTTGGGGGGAAAGTCTATTACCATAAAATGTAAGTCTAATACCAACTAAAATGGGCTTGGATATGACAAGACCAACAAGGTCAGAAATCTAAGGCTAATACCCACTTGAAATGGGGCTACTCGAGTCCGGATCAATATGGCCGAAAATGCAAGGCTAATGCCCCTCCAACAAGCCAGTTCCATCATGCTTGGGGGAAAGTCTATTACCCATAAAATGTAAGTCTAATACCAACTAAAATGGGCTTGGATATGACAAGGCCAACAAGGTCAGAAATCTAAGGCTAATACCCATTGACATGGGGCTACTCGAGTACGGATCAATATGGGCGAAAATTCAAAGCTAATGCCCCTCCAACAAGCCAGTTCCATCATGCTTGGGGGAAAGTCTATTACCCATAAAATGTAAGTCTAATACCAACTAAAATGGGCTTGGATATGACAAAGACAAGACGGTCAGAAATCTAAGGCTAATACCCATTGAAATGGGGCTACTCGAGTCCGGATCAATATGGCCGAAAATCCAAGGCTAATGCCCCTCCAACAAGCCAGTTCCATCATGCTTGGGGGGAAAGTCTATTACCCATAAAATGTAAGTCTAATACCAACTAAAATGGGCTTGGATATGACAAGACCAAGACGGTCAGAAATCTAAGGCTAATACCCATTGAAATGGGGCTACTCGAGTACGGATCAATATGGGCGAAAATTCAAGGCTAATGCCCCTCCAACAAGCCAGTTCCATCATGCTTGGGGGAAAGTCTATTACCCATAAAATGTAAGTCTAATACCAACTAAAATGGGCTTGGATATGACAAGACCAACAAGGTCAGAAATCTAAGGCTAATACCCATTGAAATGGGGCTACTCGAGTCCGGATCAATATGGCCGAAAATGCAAGGCTAATGCCCCTCCAACAAGCCAGTTCCATCATGCTTGGGGGAAAGTCTATTACCCATAAAATGTAAGTCTAATACCAACTAAAATGGGCTTGGATATGACAAGACCAACAAGGTCAGAAATCTAAGGCTAATACCCATTGAAATGGGGCTACTCGAGTCCGGATCAATAAAAATTCAAAGCTAATGCCCCTCCAACAAGCCAGTTCCATCATGCTAAAGTCTATTACCCATAAAATGTAAGTCTAATACCAACTAAAATGGGCTTGGATATGACAAGCCACAAGATCAGAAATCTAAGGCTAATACCCATTGAAATGGGGCTACTCGAGTCCGGATCAATATGGCCGAAAATGCAAGGCTAATGCCCCTCCAACAAGCCAGTTCCATCATGTTGGGGGGAAAGTCTATTACCCATAAAATGTAAGTCTAATACCAACTAAAATGGGCTAGGATATGACAAGACCAACAAGGTCAGAAATCTAAGGCTAATACCCATTGAAATGGGGCTACTCGAGTCCGGATCAATATGGCCGAAAATGCAAGGCTAATGCCCCTCCAACAAGCCAGTTCCATCATGTTTGGGGGGAAAGTCTATTACCCATAAAATGTAAGTCTAATACCAACTAAAATGGGCTTGGATATGACAAGACCAACAAGGTCAGAAATCTAAGGCTAATACCCATTGAAATGGGGCTACTCGAGTCCGGATCAATATGGCCGAAAATGCAAGGCTAATGCCCCTCCAACAAGCCAGTTCCATCATGCTTGGGGGAAAGTCTATTACCCATAAAATGTAAGTCTAATACCAACTAAAATGGGCTTGGATATGACAAGACCAACAAGGTCAGAAATCTAAGGCTAATACCCATTGAAATGGGGCTACTCGAGTCCGGATCAATATGGCCGAAAATGCAAGGCTAATGCCCCTCCAACAAGCCAGTTCCATCATGCTTGGGGGGAAAGTCTATTACCCATAAAATGTAAGTCTAATACCAACTAAAATGGGCTTGGATATGACAAGACCAACGGTCAGAAATCTAAGGCTAATACCCATTGAAATGGGGCTACTCGAGTCCGGATCAATATGGCGAAAATTCAAGGCTAATGCCCCTCCAACAAGCCAGTTCCATCATGCTTGGGGGGAAAGTCTATTACCATAAAATGTAAGTCTAATACCAACTAAAATGGGCTTGGATATGACAAGACCAACAAGGTCAGAAATCTAAGGCTAATACCCACTTGAAATGGGGCTACTCGAGTCCGGATCAATATGGCCGAAAATGCAAGGCTAATGCCCCTCCAACAATCCAGTTCCATCATGCTTGGGGGGAAAGTCTATTACCCATAAAATGTAAGTCTAATACCAACTAAAATGGGCTTGGATATGACAAGACCAAGAGGGTCAGAAATCTAAGGCTAATACCCATTGAAATGGGGCTAGTCGAGTCCGGATCAATATGGCCGAAAATCAAGGCTAATGCCCCTCCAACAAGCCAGTTCCATCATGCTTTGGGGGAAAGTCTATTACCCATAAAATGTAAGTCTAATACCAACTAAAATGGGCTTGGATATGACAAGACCAAGAGGTCAGAAATCTAAGGCTAATACCCATTGAAATGGGGCTACTCGAGTCCGGATCAATATGGCCGAAAATCAAGGCTAATGCCCCTCCAACAAGCCAGTTCCATCATGCTTGGGGGAAAGTCTATTACCCATAAAATGTAAGTCTAATACCAACTAAAATGGGCTTGGATATGACAAGACAAGACGGTCAGAAATCTAAGGCTAATACCCATTGAAATGGGGCTACTCGAGTCCGGATCAATATGGCCGAAAATGCAAGGCTAATGCCCCTCCAACAAGCCAGTTCCATCATGCTTGGGGGAAAGTCTATTACCCATAAAATGTAAGTCTAATACCAACTAAAATGGGCTTGGATATGACAAGACCAAGAGGTCAGAAATCTAAGGCTAATACCCATTGAAATGGGGCTACTCGAGTCCGGATCAATATGGCCGAAAATCAAGGCTAATGCCCCTCCAACAAGCCAGTTCCATCA
The DNA here is from genome assembly GCA_025169955.1 of Salix arbutifolia. Classification (NCBI taxonomy): domain Eukaryota; kingdom Viridiplantae; phylum Streptophyta; class Magnoliopsida; order Malpighiales; family Salicaceae; genus Salix; species Salix arbutifolia. Next base: position 13,517,944 of record CM045914.1, on the reverse strand, counting down.
TGCTTGGGGGGAAAGTCTATTACCATAAAATGTAAGTCTAATACCAACTAAAATGGGCTTGGATATGACAAGACCAACAAGGTCAGAAATCTAAGGCTAATACCCATTGAAATGGGGCTACTCGAGTCCGGATCAATATGGCCGAAAATGCAAGGCTAATGCCCCTCCAACAAGCCAGTTCCATCATGCTTGGGGGGAAAGTCTATTACCCATAAAATGTAAGTCTAATACCAACTAAAATGGGCTTGGATATGACAAGACCAACAAGGTCAGAAATCTAAGGCTAATACCCATTGAAATGGGGCTACTCGAGTCCGGATCAATATGGCCGAAAATCAAGGCTAATGCCCCTCCAACAAGCCAGTTCCATCATGCTTTGGGGGAAAGTCTATTACCCATAAAATCTAAGTCTAATACCAACTAAAATGGGCTTGGATATGACAAGACCAAGACGGTCAGAAATCTAAGGCTAATACCCATTGAAATGGGGCTACTCGAGTCCGGATCAATATGGCCGAAAATGCAAGGCTAATGCCCCTCCAACAAGCCAGTTCCATCATGCTTGGGGGAAAGTCTATTACCCATAAAATGTAAGTCTAATACCAACTAAAATGGGCTTGGATATGACAAGACCAACAGGTCAGAAATCTAAGGCTAATACCCATTGAAATGGGGCTACTCGAGTCCGGATCAATATGGCCGAAAATGCAAGGCTAATGCCCCTCCAACAAGCCAGTTCCATCATGCTTGGGGGGAAAGTCTATTACCCATAAAATGTAAGTCTAATACCAACTAAAATGGGCTTGGATATGACAAGACCAACGGTCAGAAATCTAAGGCTAATACCCATTGAAATGGGGCTACTCGAGTCCGGATCAATATGGCCGAAAATCAAGGCTAATGCCCCTCCAACAAGCCAGTTCCATCATGTTTGGGGGAAAGTCTATTACCCATAAAATGTAAGTCTAATACCAACTAAAATGGGCTTGGATATGACAAGACCAACAGGTCAGAAATCTAAGGCTAATACCCATTGAAATGGGGCTAGTCGAGTCCGGATCAATATGGCCGAAAATCAAGGCTAATGCCCCTCCAACAAGCCAGTTCCATCATGCTTGGGGGGAAAGTCTATTACCCATAAAATGTAAGTCTAATACCAACTAAAATGGGCTTGGATATGACAAGACCAACAGGTCAGAAATCTAAGGCTAATACCCATTGAAATGGGGCTACTCGAGTCTGGATCAATATGGCCGAAAATGCAAGGCTAATGCCCCTCCAACAAGCCAGTTCCATCATGCTTGGGGGGAAAGTCTATTACCCATAAAATGTAAGTCTAATACCAACTAAAATGGGCTTGGATATGACAAGACCAGACGGTCAGAAATCTAAGGCTAATACGCATTGAAATGGGGCTACTCGAGGCCGGATCAATATGGCCGAAAATGCAAGGCTAATGCCCCTCGAACAAGCCAGTTCCATCATGCTTGGGGGGAAAGTTTATTACCAATAAAATGTAAGTCTAATACCAACTAAAATGGGCTTGGATATGACAAGACCAACAGGTCAGAAATCTAAGGATAATACCCATTGAAATGGGGCTAGTCGAGTCCGGATCAATATGGCCGAAAATCAAGGCTAATGCCCCTCCAACAAGCCAGTTCCATCATGCTTGGGGGGAAAGTCTATTACCCATAAAATGTAAGTCTAATACCAACTAAAATGGGCTTGGATATGACAAGACCAACGGTCAGAAATCTAAGGCTAATACCCATTGAAATGGGGCTACTCGAGTCCGGATCAATATGGCCGAAAATCAAGGCTAATGCCCCTCCAACAAGCCAATTCCATCATGCTTGGGGGGAAAGTCTATTACCCATAAAATGTAAGTCTAATACCAACTAAAATGGGCTTGGATATGACAAGACCAAGACGGTCAGAAATCTAAGGCTAATACCCATTGAAATGGGGCTACTCGAGTCCGGATCAATATGGCCGAAAATCAAGGCTAATGCCCCTCCAACAAGCCAGTTCCATCATGCTTGGGGGGAAAGTCTATTACCCATAAAATGTAAGTCTAATACCAACTAAAATGGGCTTGGATATGACAAGACCAAGACAGGTCAGAAATCTAAGGCTAATACCCATTGAAATGGGGCTACTCGAGTCCGGATCAATATGGCCGAAAATCAAGGCTAATGCCCCTCCAACAAGCCAGTTCCATCATGCTTGGGGGGAAAGTCTATTACCCATAAAATGTAAGTCTAATACCAACTAAAATGGGCTTGGATATGACAAGACCAAGACGGTCAGAAATCTAAGGCTAATACCCATTGAAATGGGGCTACTCGAGTCCGGATCAATATGGCCGAAAATCAAGGCTAATGCCCCTCCAACAAGCCAGTTCCATCATGCTTTGGGGGGAAAGTCTATTACCCATAAAATGTAAGTCTAATACCAACTAAAATGGGCTTGGATATGACAAGACCAAGAGGTCAGAAATCTAAGGCTAATACCCATTGAAATGGGGCTACTCGAGTCCGGATCAATATGGCCGAAAATCAAGGCTAATGCCCCTCCAACAAGCCAGTTCCATCATGCTTGGGGGAAAGTCTATTACCCATAAAATGTAAGTCTAATACCAACTAAAATGGGCTTGGATATGACAAGACCAAGACGGTCAGAAATCTAAGGCTAATACCCATTGAAATGGGGCTACTCGAGTCCGGATCAATATGGCCGAAAATGCAAGGCTAATGCCCCTCCAACAAGCCAGTTCCATCATGCTTGGGGGGAAAGTCTATTACCCATAAAATGTAAGTCTAATACCAACTAAAATGGGCTTGGATATGACAAGACCAACAAGGTCAGAAATCTAAGGCTAATACCCATTGAAATGGGGCTACTCGAGTCCGGATCAATATGTCCGAAAATCCAAGGCTAATGCCCCTCCAACAAGCCAGTTCCATCATGTTTGGGGGGAAAGTCTATTACCCATAAAATGTAAGTCTAATACCAACTAAAATGGGCTTGGATATGACAAGACCAAGACGGTCAGAAATCTAAGGCTAATACCCATTGAAATGGGGCTACTCGAGTCCGGATCAATATGGCCGAAAATGCAAGGCTAATGCCCCTCCAACAAGCCAGTTCCATCATGCTTGGGGGAAAGTCTATTACCCATAAAATGTAAGTCTAATACCAACTAAAATGGGCTTGGATATGACAAGACCAACGGTCAGAAATCTAAGGCTAATACCCATTGAAATGGGGCTACTCGAGTCCGGATCAATATGGCCGAAAATGCAAGGCTAATGCCCCTCCAACAAGCCAGTTCCATCATGCTTGGGGGGAAAGTCTATTACCCATAAAATGTAAGTCTAATACCAACTAAAATGGGCTTGGATATGACAAGACCAAGACGGTCAGAAATCTAAGGCTAATACCCATTGAAATGGGGCTACTCGAGTCCGGATCAATATGGCCGAAAATGCAAGGCTAATGCCCCTCCAACAAGCCAGTTCCATCATGCTTGGGGGGAAAGTCTATTACCCATAAAATGTAAGTCTAATACCAACTAAAATGGGCTTGGATATGACAAGACCAACAGGTCAGAAATCTAAGGCTAATACCCATTGAAATGGGGCTACTCGAGTCCGGATCAATATGGCCGAAAATCAAGGCTAATGCCCCTCCAACAAGCCAGTTCCATCATGCTTTGGGGGGAAAGTCTATTACCCATAAAATGTAAGTCTAATACCAACTAAAATGGGCTTGGATATGACAAGACCAACAGGTCAGAAATCTAAGGCTAATACCCATTGAAATGGGGCTACTCGAGTCCGGATCAATATGGCCGAAAATGCAAGGCTAATGCCCCTCCAACAAGCCAGTTCCATCATGCTTGGGGGGAAAGTCTATTACCCATAAAATGTAAGTCTAATACCAACTAAAATGGGCTTGGATATGACAAGACCAGACGGTCAGAAATCTAAGGCTAATACCCATTGAAATGGGGCTACTCGAGTCCGGATCAATATGGCCGAAAATCAAGGCTAATGCCCCTCCAACAAGCCAGTTCCATCATGCTTGGGGGGAAAGTCTATTACCCATAAAATGTAAGTCTAATACCAACTAAAATGGGCTTGGATATGACAAGACCAACAGGTCAGAAATCTAAGGCTAATACCCATTGAAATGGGGCTACTCGAGTCCGGATCAATATGGCCGAAAATGCAAGGCTAATGCCCCTCCAACAAGCCAGTTCCATCATGCTTTGGGGGAAAGTCTATTACCCATAAAATGTAAGTCTAATACCAACTAAAATGGGCTTGGATATGACAAGACCAGACGGTCAGAAATCTAAGGCTAATACCCATTGAAATGGGGCTACTCGAGTCCGGATCAATATGGCCGAAAATGCAAGGCTAATGCCCCTCCAACAAGCCAGTTCCATCATGCTTGGGGGGAAAGTCTATTACCCATAAAATGTAAGTCTAATACCAACTAAAATGGGCTTGGATATGACAAGACCAAGAGGTCAGAAATCTAAGGCTAATACCCATTGAAATGGGGCTACTCGAGTCCGGATCAATATGGCCGAAAATCCAAGGCTAATGCCCCTCCAACAAGCCAGTTCCATCATGCTTTGGGGGGAAAGTCTATTACCCATAAAATGTAAGTCTAATACCAACTAAAATGGGCTTGGATATGACAAGACCAAGACGGTCAGAAATCTAAGGCTAATACCCATTGAAATGGGGCTACTCGAGTCCGGATCAATATGGCCGAAAATCCAAGGCTAATGCCCCTCCAACAACCAGTTCCATCATGCTTTGGGGGAAAGTCTATTACCCATAAAATGTAAGTCTAATACCAACTAAAATGGGCTTGGATATGACAAGACCAAGAGGTCAGAAATCTAAGGCTAATACCCATTGAAATGGGGCTAGTCGAGTCCGGATCAATATGGCCGAAAATCCAAGGCTAATGCCCCTCCAACAACCCAGTTCCATCATGCCTGGGGGGAAAGTCTATTAACCATAAAATGTAAGTCTAATACCAACTAAAATGGGCTTGGATATGACAAGACCAAGAGGGTACGAAATCTAAGGCTAATACCCATTGAAATGGGGCTAGTCGAGGCCGGATCAATATGGCCGAAAATCCAAGGCTAATGCCCCTCGAACAAGCCAGTTCCATCATGCTTTGGGGGAAAGTCTGTTACCCATAAAATGTAAGTCTAATACCAACTAAAATGGGCTTGGATATGACAAGACCAACAAGGTCAGAAATCTAAGGCTAATACCCATTGAAATGGGGCTACTCGAGTCCGGATCAATATGGCCGAAAATGCAAGGCTAATGCCCCTCCAACAAGCCAGTTCCATCATGCTTGGTGGGAAAGTCTATTACCCATAAAATGTAAGTCTAATACCAACTAAAATGGGCTTGGATATGACAAGACCAACAGGGTCAGAAATCTAAGGATAATACCCATTCAAATGGGGCTAGTCGAGTCCGGATCAATATGGCCGAAAATCCAAGGCTAATGCCCCTCCAACAAGCCAGTTCCATCATGTTTGGGGGGAAAGTCTATTACCCATAAAATGTAAGTCTAATACCAACTAAAATGGGCTTGGATATGACAAGACCAAGACGGTCAGAAATCTAAGGCTAATACCCATTGAAATGGGGCTACTCGAGTCCGGATCAATATGGCCGAAAATCGAAGGCTAATGCCCCTCCAACAAGCCAGTTCCATCATGCTTGGGGGGAAAGTCTATTACCCATAAAATGTAAGTCTAATACCAACTAAAATGGGCTTGGATATGACAAGACCAACAGGGTCAGAAATCTAAGGATAATACCCATTCAAATGGGGCTAGTCGAGTCCGGATCAATATGGCCGAAAATCCAAGGCTAATGCCCCTCCAACAAGCCAGTTCCATCATGTTTGGGGGGAAAGTCTATTACCCATAAAATGTAAGTCTAATACCAACTAAAATGGGCTTGGATATGACAAGACCAAGACGGTCAGAAATCTAAGGCTAATACCCATTGAAATGGGGCTACTCGAGTCCGGATCAATATGGCCGAAAATGCAAAGCTAATGCCCCTCCAACAACCCAGTTCCATCATGCTTGGTGGGAAAGTCTATTACCCATAAAATGTAAGTCTAATACCAACTAAAATGGGCTTGGATATGACAAGACCAAGACGGTCAGAAATCTAAGGCTAATACCCATTGAAATGGGGCTACTCGAGTCCGGATCAATATGGCCGAAAATGCAAGGCTAATGCCCCTCCAACAAGCCAGTTCCATCATGCTTGGGGGGAAAGTCTATTACCCATAAAATGTAAGTCTAATACCAACTAAAATGGGCTTGGATATGACAAGACCAAGACGGTCAGAAATCTAAGGCTAATACCCATTGAAATGGGGCTACTCGAGTCCGGATCAATATGGCCGAAAATGCAAGGCTAATGCCCCTCCAACAAGCCAGTTCCATCATGTTTGGGGGGAAAGTCTATTACCCATAAAATGTAAGTCTAATACCAACTAAAATGGGCTTGGATATGACAAGACCAACAGGTCAGAAATCTAAGGCTAATACCCATTGAAATGGGGCTACTCGAGTCCGGATCAATATGGCCGAAAATCAAGGCTAATGCCCCTCCAACAAGCCAGTTCCATCATGCTTGGGGGGAAAGTCTATTACCCATAAAATGTAAGTCTAATACCAACTAAAATGGGCTTGGATATGACAAGACCAACAAGGTCAGAAATCTAAGGCTAATACCCATTGAAATGGGGCTAGTCGAGTCCGGATCAATATGGCCGAAAATCCAAGGCTAATGCCCCTCCAACAAGCCAGTTCCATCATGCTTGGGGGGAAAGTCTATTACCCATAAAATGTAAGTCTAATACCAACTAAAATGGGCTTGGATATGACAAGACCAGACGGTCAGAAATCTAAGGCTAATACGCATTGAAATGGGGCTACTCGAGGCCGGATCAATATTGCCGAAAATGCAAGGTTAATGCCCCTCCAACAACCCAGTTCCATCATGTTTGGGTTAAAAGTGTATTACCCATAAAATGTAAGTCTAATACCAACTAAAATGGGCTTGGTTATGACAACACCAATAGGGTCAGAAATCTAAGGATAATACCCATTCAAATGGGGCTAGTCGAGTCCGGATCAATATGGCCGAAAATCCAAGGCTAATGCCCCTCCAACAAGCCAGTTCCATCATGCTTGGGGGGAAAGTCTATTACCCATAAAATGTAAGTCTAATACCAACTAAAATGGGCTTGGATATGACAAGACCAAGACGGTCAGAAATCTAAGGCTAATACCCATTGAAATGGGGCTACTCGAGTCCGGATCAATATGGCCGAAAATCAAGGCTAATGCCCCTCCAACAACCAGTTCCATCATGCTTGGGGGAAAGTCTATTACCCATAAAATGTAAGTCTAATACCAACTAAAATGGGCTTGGATATGACAAGACCAAGACGGTCAGAAATCTAAGGCTAATACCCATTGAAATGGGGCTACTCGAGTCCGGATCAATATGGCCGAAAATGCAAGGCTAATGCCCCTCCAACAAGCCAGTTCCATCATGCTTGGGGGGAAAGTCTATTACCCATAAAATGTAAGTCTAATACCAACTAAAATGGGCTTGGATATTACAAGACCAAGAGGGTCAGAAATCTAAGGCTAATACCCATTGAAATGGGGCTAGTGGAGTCCGGATCAATATGGCTGAAAATCCAAGGCTAATGCCCCTCGAACAAGCCAGTTCCATCATGCTTTGGGGGAAAGTCTATTACCCATAAAATGTAAGTCTAATACCAACTAAAATGGGCTTGGATATGACAAGGCCAACAAGTTCAGAAATCTAAGGCTAATACCCATTGAAATGGGGCTACTCGAGTCCGCATCAATATGGCCGAAAATGCAAGGCTAATGCCCCTCCAACAACCCAGTTCCATCATGCTTGGTGGGAAAGTCTATTACCCATAAAATGTAAGTCTAATACCAACTAAAATGGGCTTGGATATGACAAGACCAACAGGGTCAGAAATCTAAGGATAATACCCATTCAAATGGGGCTAGTCGAGTCCGCATCAATATGTCCAAAAATCCAAGGCTAATGCCCCTCCAACAGGCCAGTTCCATCATGTTTGGGGGGAAAGTGTATTACCTATAAAATATAAGTCTAATACCAACTAAAATGGGCTTGGATATGACAAGACCAAGACGGTCAGAAATCTAAGGCTTATACCCATTGAAATGGGGCTACTCGAGTCCGGATCAATATGGCCGAAAATCGAAGCCTAATGCCCCTCCAACAAGCCAGTTACATCATGCTTGGGGGGAAAGTCTATTACCCATAAAATGTAAGTCTAATACCAACTAAAATGGGCTATGATATAACAAGACCAACAGGGTCAGAAATCTAAGGCTAATACCCATTGAAATGGGGCTAGTCGAGTCCGGATCAATATGGCCGAAAATCCAAGGCTAATGCCCCTCCAACAAGCCAGTTCCATCATGTTTGGGGGGAAAGTGTATTACCCATAAAATGTAAGTCTAATACCAACTAAAATGGGCTTGGATATGACAAGACCAAGACGGTCAGAAATCTAAGGCTAATACCCATTGAAATGGGGCTACTCGAGTCCGGATCAATATGGCCGAAAATGCAAAGCTAATGCCCCTCCAACAACCCAGTTCCATCATGCTTGGTGGGAAAGTCTATTACCCATAAAATGTAAGTCTAATACCAACTAAAATGGGCTTGGATATGACAAGACCAACAGGGTCAGAAATCTAAGGCTAATACCCATTGAAATGGGGCTAGTCGAGTCCGGATCAATATGGCCGAAAATGCAAGGCTAATGCCCCTCCAACAAGCCAGTTCCATCATGCTTGGGGGGAAAGTCTATTACCCATAAAATGTAAGTCTAATACCAACTAAAATGGGCTTGGATATGACAAGACCAAGACGGTCAGAAATCTAAGGCTAATACCCATTGAAATGGGGCTACTCGAGTCCGGATCAATATGGCCGAAAATGCAAGGCTAATGCCCCTCCAACAAGCCAGTTCCATCATGTTTGTGGGAAAAGTGTATTACCCATAAAATATAAGTCTAATACCAACTAAAATGGGCTTGGATATGACAAGACCAGACGGTCAGAAATCTAAGGCTAATACGCATTGAAATGGGGCTACTCGAGGCCGGATCAATATTGCCGAAAATGCAAGGTTAATGCCCCTCCAACAACCCAGTTCCATCATGTTTGGGTTAAAAGTGTATTACCCATAAAATGTAAGTCTAATACCAACTAAAATGGGCTTGGTTATGACAACACCAATAGGGTCAGAAATCTAAGGATAATACCCATTCAAATGGGGCTAGTCGAGTCCGGATCAATATGTCCGAAAATCCAAGGCTAATGCCCCTCCAACAAGCCAGTTCCATCATGCTTGGGGGGAAAGTCTATTACCAATAAAATGTAAGTCTAATACCAACTAAAATGGGCTTGGATATGACAAGACCAACGGTCAGAAATCTAAGGCTAATACCCATTGAAATGGGGCTACTCGAGTCCGGATCAATATGGCCGAAAATCCAAGGCTAATGCCCCTCCAACAAGCCAGTTCCATCATGCTTGGTGGGAAAGTCTATTACCCATAAAATGTAAGTCTAATACCAACTAAAATGGGCTTGGATATGACAAGACTAGGACGGTCAGAAATCTAAGGCTAATACCCATTGAAATGGGGCTAGTCAAGTCTGGATCAATATGGCCGAAAATCCAAGGCTAATGCCCCTCCAACAAGCCAGTTCCATCATGCTTGGGGGAAAGTCTATTACCCATAAAATGTAAGTCTAATACCAACTAAAATGGGCTTGGATATGACAAGACCAGACGGTCAGAAATCTAAGGCTAATACCCATTGAAATGGGGCTACTCGAGTCCGGATCAATATGGCCGAAAATCCAAGGCTAATGCCCCTCCAACAAGCCAGTTCCATCATGCTTGGTGGCAAAGTCTATTACCCATAAAATGTAAGTCTAATACCAACTAAAATGGGCTTGGATATGACAAGACCAGGACGGTCAGAAATCTAAGGCTAATACCCATTGAAATGGGGCTACTCGAGTCCGGATCAATATGGCCGAAAATCCAAGGCTAATGCCCCTCCAACAAGCCAGTTCCATCATGCTTGTGGGAAAGTCTATTACCCATAAAATGTAAGTCTAATACCAACTAAAATGGGCTTGGATATGACAAGACCAACAGGGTCAGAAATCTAAGGATAATACCCATTCAAATGGGGCTAGTCGAGTCCGGATCAATATGGCCGAAAATCCAAGGCTAATGCCCCTCCAACAAGCCAGTTCCATCATGTTTGGGGGAAAGTCTATTACCCATAAAATGTAAGTCTAATACCAACTAAAATGGGCTTGGATATGACAAGACCAAGACGGTCAGAAATCTAAGGCTAATACCCATTGAAATGGGGCTAGTCGAGTCCGGATCAATATGGCCGAAAATCCAAGGCTAATGCCCCTCCAACAAGCCAGTTCCATCATGTTTGGGGGGAAAGTGTATTACCCATAAAATGTAAGTCTAATACCAACTAAAATGGCCTTGGATATGACAAGACCAAGACGGTCAGAAATCTAAGGCTAATACCAATTGAAATGGGGCTACTCGAGTCCGGATCAATATGGTAGAAAATCCAAGGCTAATGCCCCTCCAACAAGCCAGTTCCATCATGTTTGTGGGAAAAGTGTATTACCCATAAAATGTAATTCTAATACCAACTAAAATGGGCTTGGATATGACAAGACCAAGACGGTCAGAAATCTAAGGCTAATACCCATTGAAATGGGGCTACTCGAGTCCGGATCAATATGGCCGAAAATGCAAGGCTAATGCCCCTTCAACAAGCCAGTTCCATCATGCTTGGGTGGAAAGTCTATTACCCATAAAATGTAAGTCTAATACCAACTAAAATGGGCTTGGATATGACAAGACCAACAGGGTCAGAAATCTAAGGCTAATACCCATTGAAATGGGGCTAGTCGAGTCCGGATCAATATGGCCGAAAATCCAAGGCTAATGCCCCTCCAACAAGCCAGTTCCATCATGTTTGGGGGGAAAGTGTATTACCCATAAAATATAAGTCTAATACCAACTAAAATGGGCTTGGATATGACAAGACCAAGACGGTCAGAAATCTAAGGCTAATACCCATTGAAATGGGGCTACTCGAGTCCGGATCAATATGGCCGAAAATCAAGGCTAATGCCCCTCCAACAAGCCAGTTCCATCATGCTTGGGGGAAAGTGTATTACCCATAAAATGTAAGTCTAATACCAACTAAAATGGGCTTGGATATGACAAGACCAACGGTCAGAAATCTAAGGCTAATACCCATTGAAATGGGGCTACTCGAGTCCGGATCAATATGGCCGAAAATGCAAGGCTAATGCCCCTCCAACAAGCCAGTTCCATCATGTTTGGGGGGAAAGTGTATTACCCATAAAATGTAAGTCTAATACCAACTAAAATGGGCTTGGATATGACAAGACCAAGACGGTCAGAAATCTAAGGCTAATACCCATTGAAATGGGGCTACTCGAGTCCGGATCAATATGGCCGAAAATGCAAGGCTAATGCCCCTCCAACAAGCCAGTTCCATCTTGTTTGGGGGAAAGTCTATTACCCATAAAATGTAAGTCTAATACCAACTAAAATGGGCTTGGATATGACAAGACCAAGACGGTCAGAAATCTAAGGCTAATACCAATTGAAATGGGGCTACTCGAGTCCGGGTCAATATGGTAGAAAATCCAAGGCTAATGCCCCTCCAACAAGCCAGTTCCATCATGTTTGTGGGAAAAGTGTATTACCCATAAAATGTAATTCTAATACCAACTAAAATGGGCTTGGATATGACAAGACCAAGAAGGTCAGAAATCTAAGGCTAATACCCATTGAAATGGGGCTACTCGAGTCCGGATCAATATGGCCGAAAATGCAAGGCTAATGCCCCTTCAACAAGCCAGTTCCATCATGCTTGGGTGGAAAGTCTATTACCCATAAAATGTAAGTCTAATACCAAATAAAATGGGCTTGGATATGACAAGACCAACAGGGTCAGAAATCTAAGGCTAATACCCATTGAAATGGGGCTAGTCGAGTCTGGATCAATATGGCCGAAAATGCAAGGCTAATGCCCCTCCAACAAGCCAGTTCCATCATGTTTGGGCGGAAAGTGTATTACCCATAAAATATAAGTCTAATACCACCTAAAATGGGCTTGGATATGACAAGACCAGGACGGTCAGAAATCTAAGGCTATACCCATTGAAATGGGGCTACTCGAGTCCGGATCAATATGGCCGAAAATCCAAGGCTAATGCCCCTCCAACACGCCAGTTCCATCATGGTCGGGGGGGAAGTGTGTTACCCATAAAATGTAAGTCTAATACCAACTAAAATGGGCTAGGATATGACAAGACCAACAGGGTCAAAAATCTAAGGATAATACCCATTCAAATGGGGCTAGTCGAGTCCGGATCAACATGGCTGAAAATCCAAGGCTAATGCCCCTCCAACAAGCCAGTTCCATCATGTTTGGGGGGAAAGTGTATTACCCATAAAATGTAAGTCTAATAACACCTAAAATGGGCTTGGATATGACAAGACCAGGACGGTCAGAAATCTAAGGCTAATACCCATTGAAATGGGGCTAGTCGAGTCCGGATCAATATGGCCGAAAATCCAAGGCTAATGCCCCTCCAACAAGCCAGTTCCATCATGTTTGGGGAAAGTCTATTACCCATAAAATGTAAGTCTAATACCAACTAAAATGGGCTTGGATATGACAAGACCAACAGGGTCAGAAATCTAAGGATAATACCCATTGAAATGGGGCTACTCGAGTCCGGATCAATATGGCCGAAAATCCAAGGCTAATGCCCCTCCAACAGGCCAGTTCCATCATGTTTGGGGGAAAGTCTATTACCCATAAAATGTAAGTCTAATACCAACTAAAATGGGCTTGGATATGACAAGACCAACGGTCAGAAATCTAAGGCTAATACCCATTGAAATGGGGCTAGTCGAGTCGGATCAAATATGGCCGAAAATCCAAGGCTAATGCCCCTCCAACAAGCCAGTTCCATCATGCTTTGGGGGGAAAGTCTATTACCTATAAAATGTAAGTCTAATACCAACTAAAATGGGCTTGGATATGACAAGACCAAGAGGTCAGAAATCTAAGGCTAATACCCATTGAAATGGGGCTAGTCGAGTCCGGATCAATATGTCCGAAAATCCAAGGCTAATGCCCCTCCAACAAGCCAGTTCCATCATGTTTGGGGGGAAAGTGTATTACCCATAAAATGTAAGTCTAATACCAACTAAAATGGGCTTGGATATGACAAGACCAAGACGGTCAGAAATCTAAGGCTAATACCCATTGAAATGGGGCTACTCGAGTCCGGATCAATATGGCCGAAAATCCAAGGCTAATGCCCCTCCAACAAGCCAGTTCCATCATGCTTGTGGGAAAGTCTATTACCCATAAAATGTAAGTCTAATACCAACTAAAATGGGCTTGGATATGACAAGACCAACAGGTCAGAAATCTAAGGCTAATACCCATTGAAATGGGGCTAGTCGAGTCCGGATCAATATGGCCGAAAATGCAAGGCTAATGCCCCTCCAACAAGCCAGTTCCATCATGTTGGGGGAAAGTCTATTACCCATAAAATGTAAGTCTAATACCAACTAAAATGGGCTTGGATATGACAAGACCAACGGTCAGAAATCTAAGGCTAATACCCATTGAAATGGGGCTAGTCGAGTCCGGATCAATATGGCCGAAAATCAAGGCTAATGCCCCTCCAACAAGCCAGTTCCATCATGTTTGGGGGGAAAGTGTATTACCCATAAAATGTAAGTCTAATACCAACTAAAATGGGCTTGGATATGACAAGACCAAGAGGTCAGAAATCTAAGGCTAATACCCATTGAAATGGGGCTAGTCGAGTCCGGATCAATATGGATGAAAATCCAAGGCTAATGCCCCGCAAACAAGCCAGTTCCATCATGTTTGGGGGGAAAATGTATTTTCCAAAAAAAGTAAGCCTAATACCAACTAAAATGGGCTAGGATATGACAAGACCAAGACGTTCAGAAATCTAAGGCTAATACCCATTGAAATGGGGCTACTCGAGTCCGGATCAATATGGCCGAAAATGCAAGTCTAATGCCCCTCCAACAATCCACTTCCATCTTGTTTGGGGGAAAAGTCTATTACCCATCAAATGTAAGTCTAATACCAACTAAAATGGGCTACGATATGACAAGACCAATAGGGTCAGAAATCTAAGGCTAATACCCATTGAAATGGGGCTAGTCGAGTCCGGATCAATATGTCCGAAAATCCAAGGCTAATGCCCCTCCAACAGGCCAGTTCCATCATGTTTGGGGGGAAAGTGTATTACCCATAAAATGTAATTCTAATACCAACTAAAATGGGCTTGGATATGACAAGACCAAGACGGTCAGAAATCTAAGGCTAATACCCATTGAAATGGGGCTACTCGAGTCCGGATCAATATGGCCGAAAATGCAAGCCTAATGCCCCTTCAACAAGCCAGTTCCATCATGCTTGGGTCGAAAGTCTATTACCCATAAAATGTAAGTCTAATACCAAATAAAATGGGCTTGGATATGACAAGACCAACAGGGTCAGAAATCTAAGGCTAATACCCATTGAAATGGAGCTAGTCGAGTCTGCATCAATATGGCCGAAAATGCAAGGCTAATGCCCCTCCAACAATCCACTTCCATCTTGTTTGGGGGCAAAGTCTATTACCCATCAAATGTAAGTCTAATACCAACTAAAATGGGCTACGATATGACAAGACCAATAGGGTCAGAAATCTAAGGATAATACCCATTGAAATGGGGCTACTCGAGTCCGGATCAATATGGCCGAAAATGCAAGTCTAATGCCCCTCCAACAATCCACTTCCATCTTGTTTGGGGGCAAGGTCTATTACCCATCAAATGTAAGTCTAATACCAACTAAAATGGGCTACGATATGACAAGACCAATAGGGTCAGAAATCTAAGGATAATACCCATTGAAATGGGGCTAGTCGAGTCCGGATCAATATGGCCGAAAATCCAAGGCTAATGCCCCTCCAACAAGCCAGTTCCATCATGCTTGGGGGGAAAGTCTATTACCCATAAAATGTAAGTCTAATACCAACTAAAATGGGCTAGGATATGACAAGACCAACAGGGTCAGAAATCTAAGGATAATACCCATTCAAATGGGGCTAGTCGAGTCCGGATCAACATGGCCGAAAATCCAAGGCTAATGCCCCTCCAACAAGCCAGTTCCATCATGCTTGGGGGAAAAGTCTATTACCCATAAAATGTAAGTCTAATACCAACTAAAATGGGCTTGGATATGACAAGACCAACAGGGTCAGAAATCTAAGGATAATACCCATTCAAATGGGGCTAGTCGAGTCCGGATCAATATGGCCGAAAATCCAAGGCTAATGCCCCTCCAACAGGCCAGTTCCATCATGTTTGGGGGGAAAGTGTATTACCCATAAAATGTAAGTCTAATACCAACTAAAATGGGCTTGGATATGACAAGACCAATACGGTCAGAAATCTAATGCTAATACCCATTGAAATGGGGCTACTGGAGTCCGGATAAATATGGCCGAAAATGCAAGGCTAATGCCCCTCCAACAAAGCAGTTCCATCATGCTTGGGGGGAAAGTCTATTACCTATAATATGTAAGTCTAATACAAACTAAAATGGGCTTGGATATGACAAGAACAAGACGGTCAGAAATCTAAGGCTTATACCCATTGAAATGGGGCTAGTCGAGTCCAGATCAATATGGCCGAAAATCCAAGGCTAATGCCCCTCCAACAAGCCAGTTCCATCATGCTTGGGGGGAAAGTCTATTACCCATAAAATGTAAGTCTAATACCAACTAAAATGGGCTTGGATATGACAAGACCAACAAGGTCAGAAATCAAAGGCTAATACCCATTGAAATGGGGCTAGTCGAGTCCGGATCAATATGGCCGAAAATCCAAGGCTAATGCCCCTCCAACAAGCCAGTTCCATCATGCTTGGGGGGAAAGTGTATTACCCATAAAATGTAAGTCTAATACCAACTAAAATGGGCTTGGATATGACAAGACCAAGACGGTCAGAAATCTAAGGCTAATACCCATTGAAATGGGGCTAGTCGAGTCCGGATAAATATGGCGAAAATCCAAGGCTAATGCCCCTCCAACAAGCCAATTCCATCATGGTTGGGGGAAATCTATTACCCATAAAATGTAAGTCTAATACCAACTAAATGGGCTTGGATATGACAAGACCAACAAGGTCAGAAATGTAAGGCTAATACCCATTGAAATGGGGCTAGTCGAGTCCGGATCAATATGGCCGAAAATCCAAGGCTAATGCCCCTCCAACAAGCCAGTTCCATCATGCTTGGGGGGAAAGTGTATTACCCATAAAATGTAAGTCTAATACCAACTAAAATGGGCTTGGATATGACAAGACCAAGATGGTCAGAAATCTAAGGCTAATACCCATTGAAATGGGGCTAGTCGAGTCCGGATCAATATGGCCGAAAATCCAAGGCTAATGCCCCTCCAACAAGCCAGTTCCATCATGGTTGGGGGAAAGTGTATTACCCATAAAATATAAGTCTAATACCAACTAAAATGGGCTAGGATATGACAAGACAAACAAGGTCAAAAATTGAAAGCTAATACCCATTGAAATGGGGCTACTTGAGTCCGGATCAATATGGCCAAAAATCCAAGGCTCATGCCCCTCTAACAAGGCAGTTCCATCATGTTTGGGGGGAAAGTGTATTACCCATAAAATGTAAGTCTAATACCAACTAAAATGGGCTTGGATATGACAAGACCAAGACGGTCAGAAATCTAAGGCTAATACCCATTGAAATGGGGCTAGTGGAGTCAGGATCAATATGGCCGAAAATCCAAGGCTAATGCCGCTCCAACAAGGCAGTTCCATCATGTTTGGGGGCAAAGTGTATTATCCGTAAAATGTAAGTGTAATACCAACTAAAATGGGCTTCGACATGACAAGACCAAAACGGTCAGAAATCTAAGGCTAATACCATTGAAATGGGGCTACTGAGTCAGGATCAATATGGCCGAAAATGCAAGACTAATGCCCCTCCAACAAGCCAGTTCCATCATGCTTGGTGGGAAAGTGTATTACCCATAAAATGTAAGTCTAATACCAACTAAAATGGGCTTGGATATGAGAAGACCAAGACCGTCAGAAATCTAAGGCTAATACCCATTGAAATGAGGCTAGTGGAGTCAGGATCAATATGGCCAAAAATGCAAGGCTAATGCCCCTCCAACGAGGCAGTTCCATCATGCTTGGGGGGAAAGTCTATTACCCATAAAATGTAAGTCTAATACCAACTAAAATGGGCTTGGATATGAAAAGAACAAGACGGTCAGAAATCTAAAGCTAATACCCATTGAAATGGGGCTAGTCGAGTCCGGATCAATATGGCCGAAAATCCAAGGCTAATGCCGCTCCAACAAGGCAGTTCCATCATGGTTGGGGGCAAAGTGTAATACCCGTAAAATGTAAGTGTAATACCAACTAAAATGGGTTGGATATGACAACACCAATAGGGTCAGAAATCTAAGGATAATACCCCTTCAAATGGGGCTAGTCGAGTCCGGATCAATATGTCCGAAAATCCAAGGCTATTGCCCCTGCAACAACCTAGTTCCATCATGTTTGGGGGGAAAGTTTATTACCCATAAAATGTAAGTCTAATACCAACTAAAATGGGCTAGGATAAGACAAGACCAACAGGGTCAGAAATCTAAGGATAACACCCATTCAAATGGGGCTAGTCGAGTCCGGATCAACATGGCCGAAAATCCAAGGCTAATGCCCCTCCAACAAGCCAGTTCCATCATGCTTGGGGGAAAAGTCTATTACCCATATAATGTAAGTCTAATACCAACTAAAATGGGCTTGGATATGACAAGACCAACAAGGTCAGAAATCTAAGGCTAATACCCATTGAAATGGGGCTAGTCGAATCCGGATCAATATGGCCGAAAATGCAAGGCTAATGCCCCTCCAACAAGCCACTTCCATCATGTTTGGGGGGAAATTTTTTTTACCCATAAAATGTAAGTCTAATACCAACTAAAATGGGTTGGATATGACAAGACCAAGACGGTCAGAAATCTAAGGCTAATACCCATTGAAATGGGGCTAGTGGAGTCAGGATCAATATGGCCGAAAATCCAAGGCTAATGCCGCTCCAACAAGGCAGTTCCATCATGTTTGGGGGCAAAGTGTAATACCCGTAAAATGTAAGTGTAATACCAACTAAAATGGGTTGGATATGACAAGACCAAGACGGTCAGAAATCTAAGGCTAATACCCATTGAAATGGGGCTAGTGGAGTCAGGATCAATATGGCCGAAAATCCAAGGCTAATGCCGCTCCAACAAGGCAGTTCCATCATGTTTGGGGGCAAAGTGTATTATCCGTAAAATGTAAGTGTAATACCAACTAAAATGGGCTTCGACATGACAAGACCAAAACGGTCAGAAATCTAAGGCTAATACCATTGAAATGGGGCTAGTGGAGTCAGGATCAATATGGCCGAAAATGCAAGACTAATGCCCCTCCAACAAGCCAGTTCCATCATGCTTGGTGGGAAAGTGTATTACCCATAAAATGTAAGTCTAATACCAACTAAAATGGGCTTGGATATGAGAAGACCAAGACCGTCAGAAATCTAAGGCTAATACCCATTGAAATGGGGCTAGTCGAGTCCGGATCAATATGGCCGAAAATCCAAGGCTAATGCCCCTCCAACAGCCAGTTCCATCATGTTGGGGGGAAAGTCTATTACCCATAAAATGTAAGTCTAATACCAACTAAAATGGGCTTGGATTTGACAAGAACAAGACGGTCAGAAATCTAAAGCTAATACCCATTGAAATGGGGCTAGTCGAGTCCGGATCAATATGGCCGAAAATCCAAGGCTAATGCCCCTCCAACCAGCCAGTTCCATCATGGTTGGGGGGAAAGTGTATTACCCATAAAATGTAAGTCTAATACCAACTAAAATGGGCTTGGATATGACAAGACAAACAAGGTCTGAAATCTAAGGCTAATACCCATTGAAATGGGGCTACTCGAGTCCGGATCAATATGGCCGAAAATGCAAGGCTAATGCTCCTCCAACAAGCCAGTTCCATCATGCTTGGGGGGAAAGTCTATTACCCATAAAATGTAAGTATAATACCAACTAAAATGGGCTTGGATATGAGAAGACCAAGACCGTCAGAAATCTAAAGCTAATACCCATTGAAATGGGGCTAGTGGAGTCAGGATCAATATGGCCGAAAATGCAAGGCTAATGCCCCTCCAACGAGGCAGTTCCATCATGCTTGGGGGGAAAGTCTATTACCCATAAAATGTAAGTCTAATACCAACTAAAATGGGCTTGGATATGACAAGAACAAGACGGTCAGAAATCTAAAGCTAATACCCATTGAAATGGGGCTAGTCGAGTCCGGATCAATATGGCCGAAAATCCAAGGCTAATGCCCCTCCAACAAGCCAGTTCCATCATGGTTGGGGGGAAAGTGTATTACCCATAAAATGTAAGTCTAATACCAACTAAAATGGGCTTGGATATGACAAGACAAACAAGGTCTGAAATCTAAGGATAATACCCATTGAAATGGGGCTACTCCAGTCCGGATCAATATGGCCGAAAATGCAAGGCTAATGCTCCTCCAACAAGCCAGTTCCATCATGCTTGGGGGGAAAGTCTATTACCCATAAAATATAAGCGTAATACCAACTAAAATGGGCTTCGATATGACTAGACCAAGACAGTAAGAAATCTAAGGCTAATACCCATTGAAATGGGGCTAGTCGAATCCGGATCAATATGGTTGAAAATCCAAGGCTAATGCCCCTCCGACAAGCCAGTTGCATCATGCTTGGGGGGAAAGTCTATTACCCATCAAATGTAAGTCTAATACCAACTAAAGTGGGGTTGGATATGACAAGACCAACAAGGTCAGAAATCTAAGGCTAACACCCATTGAAATGGGGCTAGTCGAGTCCGGATCAATATGGCCGAAAATCCAATGCTAATGCCCCTCCAACAAGCCAGTTGCATCATGCTTGGGGGGAAAGTCTATTACCCATCAAATGTAAGTCTAATACCAACTAAAGTGGGGTTGGATATGACAAGACCAACAAGGTCAGAAATCTAAGGCTAATACCCATTGAAATGGGGCTAGTCGAGTCCGGATCAATATGGCCGAAAATCCAAGGCTACTGCCCCTCCAACAAGCCAGTTCCATCATGCTTGGGGGGAAAGTGTATTACCCATAAAATATAAGTCTAATACCAACTAAAACGGGCTTGGATATGACAAGACCAAGACGGTCAGAAATCTAAGGCTAATACCCATGGAAATGGGGCTAGTCGAGTCAGGATCAATATGGCCGAAAATGCAAGGCTAATGCCCCTCCAACAAGCCAGTTCCATCAAGCTTGGGGGGAAAGTCTATTACCCATAAAATGTAAGTCTAATACCAACTAAAATGGGCTTGGATATGACAAGACCAAGACGGTCAGAAATCTAAGGCTAATACGCATTGAAATGGGGCTAGTGGAGTCAGGATCAATATGGCCGAAAATGCAAGGCTAATGCCCCTCCAACAAGCCAGTTCCATCATGTTTGGGGGGAAAGTCTATTACCCATAAAATGTAAGTCTAATACCAACTAAATGGGCTTGGATATGACAAGACCAACAAGGTCAGAAATGTAAGGCTAATACCCATTGAAATGGGGCTAGTCGAGTCCGTATCAATATGGCCAAAAATGCAAGGCTAATGCCCCTCGAACAAGCTAGTTCCATCATGCTTGGGGGGAAAGTCTATTACCCATAAAATATAAGTCTAATACCAACTAAAATGGGCTTGGATATGACAAGAACAAGACGGTCAGAAATCTAAGGCTAATACCCATTGAAATGGGGCTAGTCGAGTCCGGATCGATATGGCCGAAAATCCAAGGCTAATGCCCCTCCAACAAGCCAGTTCCATCATGCTTGGGGGGAAAGTCTATTACCCATAAAATGTAAGTCTAATACCAACTAAAATGGGCTTGAATATGACAAGACCAATACGGTCATAAATCTAAGGCTAATACCCATTGAAATGGGGCTAGTCGAGTCGGGATCAATATGGCCGAAAATGCAAGGCTAATGCCCCTCCAAGAAGCCAGTTCCATCATGCTTGGGGGGAAAGTCTATTACCCATAAAATGTACGTCTAATACCAACTAAAATGGGCTTGCATATGACAAGACCAAGACGGTCAGAAATTTAAGGCTAATACCCATTGAAATTGGGCTAGTCGAGTCCGTATCAATATGGATGAAAATCCAAGGCTAATGCCCCTCCAACAAGCCAGTTCCATCATGTTTGGGGGGAAAGTGTATTACCCATAAAATGTAAGTCTAATACCAACTAAAATGGGCTTGTATATGACAAGACAAACAAGGTCTGAAATCGAAGGCTAATACCCATTGAAATGGGGCTAGTCGAGTCCGGATCAATATGGCCGAAAATCCAAGGCTAATGCCCCTCCAACAAGCCAGCTCCATCATGCTTGGGGGGAAAGTCTATTACCCATAAAATGTAAGTCTAATACCAACTAAAATGGGCTTGAATATGACAAGACCAACAAGGTCAGAAATCTAAGGCTAATACCTATTGAAATGGGGCTAGTCGAGTCCAGATCAATATGCCCGAAAATGCAAGGCTAATGCTCCTCCAACAAGCCAGTTCCATCATGCTTGGGGGGAAAGTCTATTACCCATAAAATGTAAGCGTAATACCAACTAAAATGGGCTTGGATATGACTACACCAAGACGGTCAGAAATCTAAGGCTAATACCCATTGAAATGGGGCTAGTCGAATCCGGATCAATATGGCTGAAAATCCAAGGCTAATGCCCCTCCAACAAGCCAGTTGCATCATGCTTAGGGGAAAAGTCTATTACCCATAAAATGTAAGTCTAATAGCAACTAAAATGGGCTTGGATATGACAAGACCAAGACGGTTAGAAATCTAAGGCTAATACCCATTGAAACGGGGCTACTCGAGGAAGGATCAATATGGCCGAAAATGCATGGCTAATGCCCCTCCAACAAGCCAGTTCCATCATGTTTGGGGGGAAAGTGTATTACCCATAAAATGTAAGTCTAATACCAACTAAAATGGGCTTGGATATGACAAGACCAAGACGGTTAGAAATCTAAGGCTAATACCCATTGAAACGGGGCTACTCGAGGAAGGATCAATATGGCCGAAAATGCATGGCTAATGCCCCTCCAACAAGCCAGTTCCATCATGCTTGGGGGGAAAGTGTATTACCCATAAAATGTAAGTCTAATACCAACTAAAATGGGCTTGGATATGACAAGACCAACAAGGTCAGCAATCTAAGGCTAATACCCATTGAAATGGGGCTAGTCGAGTCCGGATCAATATGGCCGAAAATCCAAGGCTAATGCCCCTCCAACAAGCCAGTTCCATCATGTTAGGGGGGGAAGTGTATTACCCATAAAATGTAAGTCTAATACCAACTAAAATGGGCTTGGCTATGACAAGACCAAGACGGTCATAAATCTAAGGCTAATACCCATTGAAATGGGGCTAGTCGAGTCGGGATCAATATGGCCGAAAATGCAAGGCTAATGCCCCTCCAAGAAGCCAGTTCCATCATGCTTGGGGGGAAAGTCTATTACCCATAAAATGTACGTCTAATACCAACTAAAATGGGCTTGCATATGACAAGACCAAGACGGTCAGAAATTTAAGGCTAATACCCATTGAAATTGGGCTAGTCGAGTCCGTATCAATATGGATGAAAATCCAAGGCTAATGCCCCTCCAACAAGCCAGATCCATCATGTTTGGGGGGAAAGTGTATTACCCATAAAATGTAAGTCTAATACCAACTAAAATGGGCTTGTATATGACAAGACAAACAAGGTCTGAAATCGAAGGCTAATACCCATTGAAATGGGGCTAGTCGAGTCCGGATCAATATGGCCGAAAATCCAAGGCTAATGCCCCTCCAACAAGCCAGCTCCATCATGCTTGGGGGGAAAGTCTATTACCCATAAAATGTAAGTCTAATACCAACTAAAATGGGCTTGAATATGACAAGACCAACAAGGTCAGAAATCTAAGGCTAATACCTATTGAAATGGGGCTAGTCGAGTCCAGATCAATATGCCCGAAAATGCAAGGCTAATGCTCCTCCAACAAGCCAGTTCCATCATGCTTGGGGGGAAAGTCTATTACCCATAAAATGTAAGCGTAATACCAACTAAAATGGGCTTGGATATGACTAGACCAAGACGGTCAGAAATCTAAGGCTAATACCCATTGAAATGGGGCTAGTCGAATCCGGATCAATATGGCTGAAAATCCAAGGCTAATGCCCCTCCAACAAGCCAGTTGCATCATGCTTAGGGGAAAACTCTATTACCCATAAAATGTAAGTCTAATAGCAACTAAAATGGGCTTGGATATGACAAGACCAAGACGGTTAGAAATCTAAGGCTAATACCCATTGAAACGGGGCTACTCGAGGAAGGATCAATATGGCCGAAAATGCATGGCTAATGCCCCTCCAACAAGCCAGTTCCATCATGTTTGGGGGGAAAGTGTATTACCCCTAAAATGTAAGTCTAATACCAACTAAAATGGGCTTGGATATGACAAGACCAAGACGGTTAGAAATCTAAGGCTAATACCCATTGAAACGGGGCTACTCGAGGAAGGATCAATATGGCCGAAAATGCATGGCTAATGCCCCTCCAACAAGCCAGTTCCATCATGCTTGGGGGGAAAGTGTATTACCCATAAAATGTAAGTCTAATACCAACTAAAATGGGCTTGGATATGACAAGACCAACAAGGTCAACAATCTAAGGCTAATACCCATTGAAATGGGGCTAGTCGAGTCCGGATCAATATGGCCGAAAATCCAAGGCTAATGCACCTCCAACAAGCCAGTTCCATCATGTTAGGGGGGGAAGTGTATTACCCATAAAATGTAAGTCTAATACCAACTAAAATGGGCTTGGCTATGACAAGACCAAGACGGTCAGAAATATAAGGCTAATACCCATTGAAATGGAGCTAGTCGAATCCGGATCAATATGGCCGAAAATGCAAGGCTAATGCCCCTCCAACAAGCCACTTCCATCATGTTTGGGGGGAAATCTATTACCCATAAAATGTAAGTCTAATACCAACTAAAATGGGCTTGGATATGACAAGACCAACAAGATCAGAAATCGAAGGCTAATACCCATTGAAATGGGGCTAGTCGAGTCCGGATCAATATGGCCGAAAATCCAAGGCTAAAGCCCCTCCAACAAGGCAGTTCCATCATGCTTGGGGGGAAAGTGTATTACCCATAAAATATAAGCCTAATACCAACTAAAATGGGCTTGGATATGACAAGACCAAGACGGTCATGAATCTAAGGCTAATACCCATTGAAATGGGGCTAGTCGAGTCAGGATCAATATGGCCGAAAATCCAAGGCTAATGCCCCTCCGACAAGGCAGTTCCATCATGCTTGGGGGGAAAGTGTATTACCCATAAAATGTAAGCCTAATACCAACTCAAATGGGCTTGGATATGACAAGACCAAGACGGTCAGAAATCTAAGGCTAATAACCATTGAAATGGGGTTAGTCGAGTCAGGATCAATATGGCCGAAAATGCAAAGCTAATGGCCCTCCAACAAGCCAGTTCCATCATGCTTGGTGGGAAAGTCTATTACCCATAAAATGTAAGTCTAATACCAACTAAAATGGGCTTGGATATGATAAGACCAAGACGGTCAGAAATCTAAGGCTAATACCCATTGAAATGGGGCTAGTCGAGTTAGGAGCAATATGGCCGAAAATCCAAGGCTAATGCCCCTCCAACAAGCCAGTTCCATCATGCTTGGGGGGAAAGTTTATTACCCATAAAATGTAAGTCTAATACCAACTAAAATGGGCTTGGATATGACAAGACCAAGACGTTCAGAAATCTAAGGCTAATACCCATTGAAATGGGGCTAGCCGAGTCCGGATCAATATGGCCGAAAATCCAAGGCTAATGCCCCTCCAACAAGCCAGTTCCATCATGCTTGGGGGGAAAGTGTATTACCCATAAAATGTAAGCCTAATACCAACTAAAATAGGATTGGTTATGACAAGACCAAGACGGTCAGAAATCTAAGGCTAATAGCCATTGAAATGGGGCTAGTCGAGTCATGATCAATATGGCCGAAAATGTAAGGCTAATGCCCCTCCAACAAGCCACTTCCATCATGTTTGGGGGGAAATCTATTACCCATAAAATGTAAGTCTAATACCAACTAAAATGGGCTTGGATATGACAAGACCAACAAGATCAGAAATCGAAGGCTAATACCCATTGAAATGGGGCTAGTCGAGTCCGGATCAATATGGCCGAAAATCCAAGGCTAATGCCCCTCCAACAAGGCAGTTCCATCATGCTTGGGGGGAAAGTGTATTACCCATAAAATATAAGCCTAATACCAACTAAAATGGGCTTGGATATGACAAGACCAAGACGGTCAGGAATCTAAGGCTAATACCCATTGAAATGGGGCTAGTCGAGTCCAGATCAATATGGCCAAAAATGCAAGGCTAATGCCCCTCCAACAAGCCAGTTCCATCATGGTTGGGGGGAAAGTGTATTACCCATAAAATTTAAGTCTAATACCAACTAAAATGGGCTTGGATATGACAAGACCAAGACGGTCAGAAATCTAAGGGTAATACCCATTGAAATGGGGCTAGTCGAGTCAGGATCAATATGGCCGAAAATGCAAGGCTAATGCCCCTCCAAGAAGCCAGTTCCATCATGCTTGGTGGGAAAGTCTATTACCCATAAAATGTAAGCCTAATACCAACTCAAATGGGCTTGGATATGACAAGACCAAGACGGTCAGAAATCTAAGCCTAATACCCATTGAAATGGGGTTAGTCGAGTCAGGATCAATATGGCCAAAAATGCAACGCTAATGGCCCTCCAACAAGCCAGTTCCATCATGCTTGGTGGGAAAGTCTATTACCCATAAAATGTAAGTCTAATACCAACTAAAATGGGCTTGGATATGACTAGACCAAGACGGTCAGGAATCTAAGGCTAATACCCATTGAAATTGGGCTAGTCGAGTCCGTATCAATATGGATGAAAATCCAAGGCTAATGCTCCTCCAACAAGCCAGTTCCATCATGCTTGGGGGGAAAGTCTAGTACCCATAAAATGTAAGTGTAATACCAACTAAAATGGGCTTGGATATGACAAGACAAACAAGGTCAGAAATCGAAGGCTAATACCCATTGAAATGGGGTTAGTCGAGTCTGGATCAATATGGCCGAAAATCCAAGGCTAATGGCCCTCCAACAAGCCAGTTCCATCATGGTTGGGGGGAAAGTGTATTACCCATAAAATGTAAGTCTAATACCAACTAAAATGGGCTTGGATATGACAAGACCAAGACGGTCAGAAAACTAAGGCTAATACCCATGGAAATGGGGCTACTCGAGTCCGTATTAATATGGCCGAAAATGCAACGCTAATGCCCCTCTAACAAGCCAGTTCCATCATGCCTGCGGGGAAAGTCTATTACCCATAAAATGGAAGTCTAATACCACCTAAAATGGGCTTGGATATGACAAGACCAAGACAGTCAGAAATCTAAGGCTAATACCCATTGAAATGGGGCTACTCGAGTCCGGATCAATATGGCCAATATCCAGGGCTAATGCCCCTCCAACATGCCAGTTCCATCATGCTTGGGGGGAAAGTGTATTACCCATAAAATGTAAGTCTAATACCAACTAAAATGGTCTTGGATATGACAACACCAAGACAGTCAGAAATCTAAGGCTAATACCCATTGAAATGGGGCTAGTCGAGTCAGGATCAATATGGCCGAAAATCCAAGGCTCATGCCCCTCAAACAAGGCAGTTCCATCATGCTTGGGGGGAAAGTGTATTACCCATAAAATGTAAGCCTAATACCAACTCAAATGGGCTTGGATATGACAAGACCAAGACGGTCAGAAATCTAAGGCTAATACCCATTGAAATGGGGTTAGTCGAGTCAGG
Source organism: Salix arbutifolia (assembly GCA_025169955.1). Lineage (NCBI taxonomy): Eukaryota > Viridiplantae > Streptophyta > Magnoliopsida > Malpighiales > Salicaceae > Salix > Salix arbutifolia. Next base: position 13,490,590 of record CM045914.1, on the reverse strand, counting down.
ATCAATATGGCTGAAAATGCAAAGCTAATGGCCCTCCAACAAGCCAGTTCCATCATGCTTGGTGGGAAAGTCTATTACCCATAAAATGTAAGTCTAATACCAACTAAAATGGGCTTGGTTATGACAACACCAATAGGGTCAGAAATCTAAGGATAATACCCATTCAAATGGGGCTAGTCGAGTCCGGATCAATATGTCCGAAAATCCAAGGCTAATGCCCCTCCAACAAGCCAGTTCCATCATGCTTGGGGGGAAAGTCTATTACCAATAAAATGTAAGTCTAATACCAACTAAAATGGGCTTGGATATGACAAGAGCAAGACGGTCAGAAATCTAAGGCTAATACCCATTGAAATGGGGCTACTCGAGTCCGGATCAATATGTTCAAAAATCCAAGGCTAATGCCCCTCCAACAGGCCAGTTCCCTCATGTTTTGGGGGAAAGGGTATTACCTATAAAATATAAGTCTAATACCAACTAAAGTGGGCTTGGATATGACAAGACCAAGACGGTCAGAAACTAAGGCTAATACCCATTGAAATGGGGCTAGTCGAGTTCGGATAAATATGGCCGAAAATCCAAGGCTAATGCCTCTCCAACAAGCCAGTTCCATCATGCTTGGGGGGAAAGTCTATTACCAATAAAATGTAAGTCTAATACCAACTAAAATGGGCTTGGATATGACAAGACCAAGAAGGTCAGAAATCTAAGGCTAATACCCATTGAAATGGGGCTAGTCGAGTCGGGATCAATATGGCCGAAAATCCAAGGCTAATGCCCCTCCAACAAGCCAGTTCCATCATGTTTGGGGGGGAAGTGTATTACCCATAAAATGTAAGTCTAATACCAACTAAAATGGGCTTGGATATGACAAGACCAACAAGGTCAGAAATCTAAGGCTAATACCCATTGAAATGGGGCTAGTCCAGTCAGGATCAATATGGCCGAAAATCCAAGGCTAATGCCCGTCCAACAAGGCAGTTCCATCATGTTTGGGGGGGAAGTGTATTACCCATAAAATGTAAGTCTAATACCAACTAAAATGGGCTTGGCTATGACAAGACCAAGACAGTCAGAAATATAAGGCTAATACCTATTGAAATGGGGCTAGTCGAGTCAGGATAAATTTGGCCAAAAATCCAAGGCTAATGCCTCTCCAACAAGCCAGTTCCATCATGCTTGGGGGGAAATCTATTACCCATAAAATGTAAGTCTAATACCAACTAAAATGGGCTTGGATATGACAAGACCAACAAGGTTAGAAATCTAAGGCTAATACCCATTGAAATGGGGCTAGTCGAGTCAGGATCAATATGGCCGAAAATGCAAGCCTAATGCCCCTCCAACAAGCTAGTTCCATCATGTTTGGGGGGAAAGTGTATTACCCATAAAATGTAAGTCTAATACCAAGTAAAATGGGCTTGGCTATGACAAGACCAAGACAGTCAGAAATATAAGGCTAATACCTATTGAAATGGGGCAAGTCGAGTCAGGATCAATTTGGCCAAAAATCCAAGGCTAATGCCTCTCCAACAAGCCAGTTCCATCATGCTTGGGGGGAAATCTATTACCCATAAAATGTAAGTCTAATACCAACTAAAATGGGCTTGGATATGACAAGACCAACAAGGTCAGCAATCTAAGGCTAATACCCATTGAAATGGGGCTAGTCGAGTCCGGATCAATATGGCCGAAAATCCAAGGCTAATGCCCCTCCAACAAGCCAGTTCCATCATGTTAGGGGGGGAAGTGTATTACCCATAAAATGTAAGTCTAATACCAACTAAAATGGGCTTGGCTATGACAAGACCAAGACGGTCAGAAATATAAGGCTAATACCCATTGAAATGGAGCTAGTCCAGTCAGGATCAATATGGCCGAAAATCCAAGGCTAATGCCCGTCCAACAAGGCAGTTCCATCATGTTTGGGGGGGAAGTGTATTACCCATAAAATGTAAGTCTAATACCAACTAAAATGGGCTTGGCTATGACAAGACCAAGACCGTCAGAAATATAAGGCTAATACCTATTGAAATGGGGCTAGTCGAGTCAGGATCAATTTGGCCAAAAATCCAAGGCTAATGCCTCTCCAACAAGCCAGTTCCATCATGCTTGGGGGGAAATCTATTACCCATAAAATGTAAGTCTAATACCAACTAAAATGGGCTTGGATATGACAAGACCAACAAGGTCAGAAATCTAAGGCTAATACCCATTGAATTGGGGCTAGTCGAGTCAGGATCAATATGGCCGAAAATGCAAGGCTAATGCCCCTCCAAGAAGCCAGTTCCATCATGCTTGGTGGGAAAGTCTATTACCCATAAAATGTAAGTCTAATACCAACTAAAATGGGCTTGGATATGACAAGACCAACAAGGTCAGAAATCTAAGGCTAATACCCATTGAAATGGGGCTAGTGGAGTCCGGATCAATATGGCCGAAAATCCAAGGCTAATGCCCCTCCAACAAGCCAGTTCCATCATGTTCGGGGGGGAAGTGTATTACCCATAAAATGTAAGTCTAATACCAACTAAAATGGGCTTGGCTATGACAAGACCAAGACGGTCAGAAATATAAGGCTAATACCCATTGAAATGGAGCTAGTCCAGTCAGGATCAATATGGCCGAAAATCCAAGGCTAATGCCCCTCCAACAAGCCAGTTCCATCATGTTTGGGGGGGAAGTGTATTACCCATAAAATGTAAGTCTAATACCAACTAAAATGGGCTTGGCTATGACAAGACCAAGACAGTCAGAAATATAAGGCTAATACCTATTGAAATGGGGCTAGTCGAGTCAGGATCAATTTGGCCAAAAATCCAAGGCTAATGCCTCTCCAACAAGCCAGTTCCATCATGCTTGGGGGGAAATCTATTACCCATAAAATGTAAGTCTAATACCAACTAAAATGGGCTTGGATATGACAAGACCAACAAGGTCAGCAATCTAAGGCTAATACCCATTGAAATGGGGCTAGTCTACTCCGGATCAATATGGCCAAAAATCCAAGGCTAATGCCCTCCAACAAGCCAGTTCCATCATGTTAGGGGGGGAAGTGTATTACCCATAAAATGTAAGTCTAATACCAACTAAAATGGGCTTGGCTATGACAAGACCAAGACGGTCAGAAATATAAGGCTAATACCCATTGAAATGGAGCTAGTCCAGTCAGGATCAATATGGCCGAAAATCCAAGGCTAATGCCCGTCCAACAAGGCAGTTCCATCATGTTTGGGGGGGAAGTGTATTACCCATAAAATGTAAGTCTAATACCAACTAAAATGGGCTTGGCTATGACAAGACCAAGACCGTCAGAAATATAAGGCTAATACCTATTGAAATGGGGCTAGTCGAGTCAGGATCAATTTGTCCGAAAATCCAAGGCTAATGCCCCCCTCCAAAAGCCAGTTCATCATGCTTGGGGGAAATCTATTACCCATAAAATGTAAGTCTAATACCAACTAAAATGGGCTTGGATATGACAAGACCAAGTCAGAAATTAAGGCTAATACCCATTGAAATAAGGTTTGAAATCTAAGGCTAAAACTCATTCAAATGGGGATCGTCGAGTACGGATCAATTTGTCCGAAAATCCAAGGCTAACACCCCCTCCAAAAACCAAGTTCAATCATGCTTGGGGGAAAAGTCTATTACCCATAAAATTGAAGTCTAATACCAACTAAAAAGGTCTTGGATATGAACAAGGTTTGAAATCTAAGGCTAAAACTCATTCAAATGGGGCTCGTCGAGTAGGATCAATTTGTCCGAAAATCCAAGGCTAACACCCCCTCCAAAAACCAAGTTCAATCATGCTTGGGGGAAAAGTCTATTACCCATAAAATTGAAGTCTAATACCAACTAAAAAGGTCTTGGATATGAACAAGGTTTGAAATCTAAGGCTAAAACTCATTCAAATGGGGCTCGTCGAGTAGGATCAATTTGTCCGAAAATCCAAGGCTAACACCCCCTCCAAAAACCAAGTTCAATCATGCTTGGGGGAAAAGTCTATTACCCATAAAATTGAAGTCTAATACCAACTAAAAAGGTCTTGGATATGAACAAGGTTTGAAATCTAAGGCTAAAACTCATTCAAATGGGGCTCGTCGAGTCGGATCAATTTGTCCGAAAATCCAAGGCTAACACCCCCTCCAAAAACCAAGTTCAATCATGCTTGGGGGAAAAGTCTATTACCCATAAAATTAAGTCTAATACCAACTAAAAAGGTCTTGGATATGAACAAGGTTTGAAATCTAAGGCTAAAACTCATTCAAATGGGGCTCGTCGAGTCGGATCAATTTGTCCGAAAATCCAAGGCTAACACCCCCTCCAAAAACCAAGTTCAATCATGCTTGGGGAAAAGTCTATTACCCATAAAATTGAAGTCTAATACCAACTAAAAAGGTCTTGGATATGAACAAGGTTTGAAATCTAAGGCTAAAACTCATTCAAATGGGGCTCGTCGAGTAGGATCAATTTGTCCGAAAATCCAAGGCTAACACCCCCTCCAAAAACCAAGTTCAATCATGCTTGGGGGAAAAGTCTATTACCCATAAAATTGAAGTCTAATACCAACTAAAAAGGTCTTGGATATGAACAAGGTTTGAAATCTAAGGCTAAAACTCATTCAAATGGGGCTCGTCGAGTCGGATCAATTTGTCCGAAAATCCAAGGCTAACACCCCCTCCAAAAACCAAGTTCAATCATGCTTGGGGGAAAAGTCTATTACCCATAAAATTGAAGTCTAATACCAACTAAAAAGGTCTTGGATATGAACAAGGTTTGAAATCTAAGGCTAATACTCATTCAAATGGGGCTCGTCGAGTCAGGATCAATTTGTCCGAAAATCCAAGGCTAACACCCCCTCCAAAAACCAAGTTCAATCATGCTTGGGGGAAAAGTCTATTACCCATAAAATTGAAGTCTAATACCAACTAAAAAGGTCTTGGATATGAACAAGGTTTGAAATCTAAGGCTAATACTCATTCAAATGGGGCTCGTCGAGTCAGGATCAATTTGTCCGAAAATCCAAGGCTAACACCCCCTCCAAAAACCAAGTTCAATCATGCTTGGGGGAAAGTCTATTACCCATAAAATTGAAGTCTAATACCAACTAAAAAGGTCTTGGATATGAACAAGGTTTGAAATCTAAGGCTAAAACTCATTCAAATGGGGCTGTCGAGTACGGATCAATTTGTCCGAAAATCCAAGGCTAACACCCCCTCCAAAAACCAAGTTCAATGATGCTTGGGGGAAAAGTCTATTACCCATAAAATTGAAGTCTAATACCAACTAAAAAGGTCTTGGATATGAACAAGGTTTGAAATCTAAGGCTAAAACTCATTCAAATGGGGCTCGTCGAGTACGGATCAATTTGTCCGAAAATCCAAGGCTAACACCCCCTCCAAAAACCAAGTTCAATCATGCTTGGGGGAAAAGTCTATTACCCATAAAATTGAAGTCTAATACCAACTAAAAAGGTCTTGGATATGAACAAGGTTTGAAATCTAAGGCTAAAACTCATTCAAATGGGGATCGTCGAGTACGGATCAATTTGTCCGAAAATCCAAGGCTAACACCCCCTCCAAAAACCAAGTTCAATCATGCTTGGGGGAAAAGTCTATTACCCATAAAATTGAAGTCTAATACCAACTAAAAAGGTCTTGGATATGAACAAGGTTTGAAATCTAAGGCTAAAACTCATTCAAATGGGGCTCGTCGAGTACGGATCAATTTGTCCGAAAATCCAAGGCTAACACCCCCTCCAAAAACCAAGTTCAATCATGCTTGGGGGAAAAGTCTATTACCCATAAAATTGAAGTCTAATACCAACTAAAAAGGTCTTGGATATGAACAAGGTTTGAAATCTAAGGCTAAAACTCATTCAAATGGGGCTCGTCGAGTCGGATCAATTTGTCCGAAAATCCAAGGCTAACACCCCCTCCAAAAACCAAGTTCAATCATGCTTGGGGGAAAAGTCTATTACCCATAAAATTGAAGTCTAATACCAACTAAAAAGGTCTTGGATATGAACAAGGTTTGAAATCTAAGGCTAAAACTCATTCAAATGGGGCTCGTCGAGTACGGATCAATTTGTCCGAAAATCCAAGGCTAACACCCCCTCCAAAAACCAAGTTCAATCATGCTTGGGGGAAAAGTCTATTACCCATAAAATTGAAGTCTAATACCAACTAAAAAGGTCTTGGATATGAACAAGGTTTGAAATCTAAGGCTAAAACTCATTCAAATGGGGCTCGTCGAGTACGGATCAATTTGTCCGAAAATCCAAGGCTAACACCCCCTCCAAAAACCAAGTTCAATCATGCTTGGGGGAAAAGTCTATTACCCATAAAATTGAAGTCTAATACCAACTAAAAAGGTCTTGGATATGAACAAGGTTTGAAATCTAAGGCTAAAACTCATTCAAATGGGGCTCGTCGAGTACGGATCAATTTGTCCGAAAATCCAAGGCTAACACCCCCTCCAAAAACCAAGTTCAATCATGCTTGGGGGAAAAGTCTATTACCCATAAAATTGAAGTCTAATACCAACTAAAAAGGTCTTGGATATGAACAAGGTTTGAAATCTAAGGCTAAAACTCATTCAAATGGGGCTCGTCGAGTACGGATCAATTTGTCCGAAAATCCAAGGCTAACACCCCCTCCAAAAACCAAGTTCAATCATGCTTGGGGGAAAAGTCTATTACCCATAAAATTGAAGTCTAATACCAACTAAAAAGGTCTTGGATATGAACAAGGTTTGAAATCTAAGGCTAAAACTCATTCAAATGGGGCTCGTCGAGTACGGATCAATTTGTCCGAAAATCCAAGGCTAACACCCCCTCCAAAAACCAAGTTCAATCATGCTTGGGGGAAAAGTCTATTACCCATAAAATTGAAGTCTACTACCAACTAAAAAGGTCTTGGATATGAACAAGGTTTGAAATCTAAGGCTAAAACTCATTCAAATGGGGCTCGTCGAGTACGGATCAATTTGTCCGAAAATCCAAGGCTAACACCCCCTCCAAAAACCAAGTTCAATCATGCTTGGGGAAAAGTCTATTACCCATAAAATTGAAGTCTAATACCAACTAAAAAGGTCTTGGATATGAACAAGGTTTGAAATCTAAGGCTAAAACTCATTCAAATGGGGATCGTCGAGTACGGATCAATTTATCCGAAAATCCAAGGCTAACACCCCCTCCAAAAACCAAGTTCAATCATGCTTGGGGGAAAAGTCTATTACCCATAAAATTAAAGTCGAATACCAACTAAAAAGGTCTTGGATATGAACAATGTTTGAAATCTAAGGCTAAAACTCATTCAAATGGGGAAGGTCGAGTACGGATCAATTTGTCCGAAAATCCAAGGCTAACACCCCCTCCAAAATCCAAGTTCAATCATGCTTGGGGGAAAAGTCTATTACCCATAAAATTGAAGTCGAATACCAACTAAAAAGGTCTTGGATATGAACAAGGTTTGAAATCTAAGGCTAAAACTCATTCAAATGGGGCTCGTCGAGTACGGATCAATTTGTCCGAAAATCCAAGGCTAACACCCCCTCCAAAAACCAAGTTCAATCATGCTTGGGGGAAAAGTCTATTACCCATAAAATTGAAGTCTACTACCAACTAAAAAGGTCTTGGATATGAACAAGGTTTGAAATCTAAGGCTAAAACTCATTCAAATGGGGATCGTCGAGTACGGATCAATTTGTCCGAAAATCCAAGGCTAACACCCCCTCCAAAAACCAAGTTCAATCATGCTTGGGGGAAAAGTCTATTACCCATAAAATTAAAGTCTAATACCAACTAAAAAGGTCTTGGATATGAACAAGGTTTGAAATCTAAGGCTAAAACTCATTCAAATGGGGCTCGTCGAGTACGGATCAATTTGTCCGAAAATCCAAGGCTAACACCCCCTCCAAAAACCAAGTTCAATCATGCTTGGGGGAAAAGTCTATTACCCATAAAATTGAAGTCGAATACCAACTAAAAAGGTCTTGGATATGAACAAGGTTTGAAATCTAAGGCTAAAACTCATTCAAATGGGGATCGTCGAGTACGGATCAATTTGTCCGAAAATCCAAGGCTAACACCCCCTCCAAAAACCAAGTTCAATCATGCTTGGGGGAAAAGTCTATTACCCATAAAATTGAAGTCTAATACCAACTAAAAAGGTCTTGGATATGAACAAGGTTTGAAATCTAAGGCTAAAACTCATTCAAATGGGGATCGTCGAGTACGGATCAATTTGTCCGAAAATCCAAGGCTAACACCCCCTCCAAAAACCAAGTTCAATCATGCTTGGGGGAAAAGTCTATTACCCATAAAATTGAAGTCGAATACCAACTAAAAAGGTCTTGGATATGAACAAGGTTTGAAATCTAAGGCTAAAACTCATTCAAATGGGGCTCGTCGAGTACGGATCAATTTGTCCGAAAATCCAAGGCTAACACCCCCTCCAAAAACCAAGTTCAATCATGCTTGGGGGAAAAGTCTATTACCCATAAAATTGAAGTCGAATACCAACTAAAAAGGTCTTGGATATGAACAAGGTTTGAAATCTAAGGCTAAAACTCATTCAAATGGGGCTCGTCGAGTACGGATCAATTTGTCCGAAAATCCAAGGCTAACACCCCCTCCAAAAACCAAGTTCAATCATGCTTGGGGGAAAAGTCTATTACCCATAAAATTGAAGTCTAATACCAACTAAAAAGGTCTTGGATATGAACAAGGTTTGAAATCTAAGGCTAAAACTCATTCAAATGGGGCTCGTCGAGTACGGATCAATTTGTCCGAAAATCCAAGGCTAACACCCCCTCCAAAAACCAAGTTCAATCATGCTTGGGGAAAAGTCTATTACCCATAAAATTAAGTCTAATACCAACTAAAAAGGTCTTGGATATGAACAAGGTTTGAAATCTAAGGCTAAAACTCATTCAAATGGGGATCGTCGAGTACGGATCAATTTGTCCGAAAATCCAAGGCTAACACCCCCTCCAAAAACCAAGTTCAATCATGCTTGGGGGAAAAGTCTATTACCCATAAAATTGAAGTCTAATACCAACTAAAAAGGTCTTGGATATGAACAAGGTTTGAAATCTAAGGCTAAAACTCATTCAAATGGGGATCGTCGAGTACGGATCAATTTGTCCGAAAATCCAAGGCTAACACCCCCTCCAAAAACCAAGTTCAATCATGCTTGGGGGAAAAGTCTATTACCCATAAAATTGAAGTCGAATACCAACTAAAAAGGTCTTGGATATGAACAAGGTTTGAAATCTAAGGCTAAAACTCATTCAAATGGGGCTCGTCGAGTACGGATCAATTTGTCCGAAAATCCAAGGCTAACACCCCCTCCAAAAACCAAGTTCAATCATGCTTGGGGAAAAGTCTATTACCCATAAAATTGAAGTCGAATACCAACTAAAAAGGTCTTGGATATGAACAAGGTTTGAAATCTAAGGCTAAAACTCATTCAAATGGGGCTCGTCGAGTACGGATCAATTTGTCCGAAAATCCAAGGCTAACACCCCCTCCAAAAACCAAGTTCAATCATGCTTGGGGGAAAAGTCTATTACCCATAAAATTGAAGTCGAATACCAACTAAAAAGGTCTTGGATATGAACAAGGTTTGAAATCTAAGGCTAAAACTCATTCAAATGGGGCTCGTCGAGTACGGATCAATTTGTCCGAAAATCCAAGGCTAACACCCCCTCCAAAAACCAAGTTCAATCATGCTTGGGGGAAAAGTCTATTACCCATAAAATTGAAGTCTAATACCAACTAAAAAGGTCTTGGATATGAACAAGGTTTGAAATCTAAGGCTAAAACTCATTCAAATGGGGCTCGTCGAGTACGGATCAATTTGTCCGAAAATCCAAGGCTAACACCCCCTCCAAAAACCAAGTTCAATCATGCTTGGGGGAAAAGTCTATTACCCATAAAATTGAAGTCGAATACCAACTAAAAAGGTCTTGGATATGAACAAGGTTTGAAATCTAAGGCTAAAACTCATTCAAATGGGGATCGTCGAGTACGGATCAATTTGTCCGAAAATCCAAGGCTAACACCCCCTCCAAAAACCAAGTTCAATCATGCTTGGGGGAAAAGTCTATTACCCATAAAATTGAAGTCGAATACCAACTAAAAAGGTCTTGGATATGAACAAGGTTTGAAATCTAAGGCTAAAACTCATTCAAATGGGGCGTCGAGTACGGATCAATTTGTCCGAAAATCCAAGGCTAACACCCCCTCCAAAAACCAAGTTCAATCATGCTTGGGGGAAAAGTCTATTACCCATAAAATTGAAGTCGAATACCAACTAAAAAGGTCTTGGATATGAACAAGGTTTGAAATCTAAGGCTAAAACTCATTCAAATGGGGCTCGTCGAGTACGGATCAATTTGTCCGAAAATCCAAGGCTAACACCCCCTCCAAAAACCAAGTTCAATCATGCTTGGGGGAAAAGTCTATTACCCATAAAATTGAAGTCTAATACCAACTAAAAAGGTCTTGGATATGAACAAGGTTTGAAATCTAAGGCTAAAACTCATTCAAATGGGGATCGTCGAGTACGGATCAATTTGTCCGAAAATCCAAGGCTAACACCCCCTCCAAAAACCAAGTTCAATCATGCTTGGGGGAAAAGTCTATTACCCATAAAATTGAAGTCTAATACCAACTAAAAAGGTCTTGGATATGAACAAGGTTTGAAATCTAAGGCTAAAACTCATTCAAATGGGGATCGTCGAGTACGGATCAATTTGTCCGAAAATCCAAGGCTAACACCCCCTCCAAAAACCAAGTTCAATCATGCTTGGGGGAAAAGTCTATTACCCATAAAATTGAAGTCGAATACCAACTAAAAAGGTCTTGGATATGAACAAGGTTTGAAATCTAAGGCTAAAACTCATTCAAATGGGGCTCGTCGAGTACGGATCAATTTGTCCGAAAATCCAAGGCTAACACCCCCTCCAAAAACCAAGTTCAATCATGCTTGGGGGAAAAGTCTATTACCCATAAAATTGAAGTCGAATACCAACTAAAAAGGTCTTGGATATGAACAAGGTTTGAAATCTAAGGCTAAAACTCATTCAAATGGGGCTCGTCGAGTACGGATCAATTTGTCCGAAAATCCAAGGCTAACACCCCCTCCAAAAACCAAGTTCAATCATGCTTGGGGAAAAGTCTATTACCCATAAAATTGAAGTCGAATACCAACTAAAAAGGTCTTGGATATGAACAAGGTTTGAAATCTAAGGCTAAAACTCATTCAAATGGGGTCGTCGAGTACGGATCAATTTGTCCGAAAATCCAAGGCTAACACCCCCTCCAAAAACCAAGTTCAATCATGCTTGGGGGAAAAGTCTATTACCCATAAAATTGAAGTCTAATACCAACTAAAAAGGTCTTGGATATGAACAAGGTTTGAAATCTAAGGCTAAAACTCATTCAAATGGGGCTCGTCGAGTACGGATCAATTTGTCCGAAAATCCAAGGCTAACACCCCCTCCAAAAACCAAGTTCAATCATGCTTGGGGGAAAAGTCTATTACCCATAAAATTGAAGTCGAATACCAACTAAAAAGGTCTTGGATATTAACAAGGTTTGAAATCTAAGGCTAAAACTCATTCAAATGGGTCTCGTCGAGTACGGATCAATTTGTCCGAAAATCCAAGGCTAACACCCCCTCCAAAAACCAAGTTCAATCGTGCTTGGGGAAAAGTCTATTACCCATAAAATTGAAGTCGAATACCAACTAAAAAGGTCTTGGATATGAACAAGGTTTGAAATCTAAGGCTAAAACTCATTCAAATGGGGATCGTCGAGTACGGATCAATTTGTCCGAAAATCCAAGGCTAACACCCCCTCCAAAAACCAAGTTCAATCATGCTTGGGGGAAAAGTCTATTACCCATAAAATTGAAGTCGAATACCAACTAAAAAGGTCTTGGATATGAACAAGGTTTGAAATCTAAGGCTAAAACTCATTCAAATGGGGCGTCGAGTACGGATCAATTTGTCCGAAAATCCAAGGCTAACACCCCCTCCAAAAACCAAGTTCAATCATGCTTGGGGGAAAAGTCTATTACCCATAAAATTGAAGTCGAATACCAACTAAAAAGGTCTTGGATATGAACAAGGTTTGAAATCTAAGGCTAAAACTCATTCAAATGGGGCTCGTCGAGTACGGATCAATTTGTCCGAAAATCCAAGGCTAACACCCCCTCCAAAAACCAAGTTCAATCATGCTTGGGGGAAAAGTCTATTACCCATAAAATTGAAGTCGAATACCAACTAAAAAGGTCTTGGATATGAACAAGGTTTGAAATCTAAGGCTAAAACTCATTCAAATGGGGATCGTCGAGTACGGATCAATTTGTCCGAAAATCCAAGGCTAACACCCCCTCCAAAAACCAAGTTCAATCATGCTTGGGGGAAAAGTCTATTACCCATAAAATTGAAGTCGAATACCAACTAAAAAGGTCTTGGATATGAACAAGGTTTGAAATCTAAGGCTAAAACTCATTCAAATGGGGATCGTCGAGTACGGATCAATTTGTCCGAAAATCCAAGGCTAACACCCCCTCCAAAAACCAAGTTCAATCATGCTTGGGGGAAAAGTCTATTACCCATAAAATTGAAGTCGAATACCAACTAAAAAGGTCTTGGATATGAACAAGGTTTGAAATCTAAGGCTAAAACTCATTCAAATGGGGATCGTCGAGTACGGATCAATTTGTCCGAAAATCCAAGGCTAACACCCCCTCCAAAAACCAAGTTCAATCATGCTTGGGGGAAAAGTCTATTACCCATAAAATTGAAGTCGAATACCAACTAAAAAGGTCTTGGATATGAACAAGGTTTGAAATCTAAGGCTAAAACTCATTCAAATGGGGATCGTCGAGTACGGATCAATTTGTCCGAAAATCCAAGGCTAACACCCCCTCCAAAAACCAAGTTCAATCATGCTTGGGGAAAAGTCTATTACCCATAAAATTGAAGTCGAATACCAACTAAAAAGGTCTTGGATATGAACAAGGTTTGAAATCTAAGGCTAAAACTCATTCAAATGGGGTCGTCGAGTACGGATCAATTTGTCCGAAAATCCAAGGCTAACACCCCCTCCAAAAACCAAGTTCAATCATGCTTGGGGGAAAAGTCTATTACCCATAAAATTGAAGTCGAATACCAACTAAAAAGGTCTTGGATATGAACAAGGTTTGAAATCTAAGGCTAAAACTCATTCAAATGGGGATGTCGAGTACGGATCAATTTGTCCGAAAATCCAAGGCTAACACCCCCTCCAAAAACCAAGTTCAATCATGCTTGGGGGAAAAGTCTATTACCCATAAAATTGAAGTCTAATACCAACTAAAAAGGTCTTGGATATGAACAAGGTTTGAAATCTAAGGCTAAAACTCATTCAAATGGGGATCGTCGAGTACGGATCAATTTGTCCGAAAATCCAAGGCTAACACCCCCTCCAAAAACCAAGTTCAATCATGCTTGGGGGAAAAGTCTATTACCCATAAAATTGAAGTCGAATACCAACTAAAAAGGTCTTGGATATGAACAAGGTTTGAAATCTAAGGCTAAAACTCATTCAAATGGGGATCGTCGAGTACGGATCAATTTGTCCGAAAATCCAAGGCTAACACCCCCTCCAAAAACCAAGTTCAATCATGCTTGGGGGAAAAGTCTATTACCCATAAAATTGAAGTCTAATACCAACTAAAAAGGTCTTGGATATGAACAAGGTTTGAAATCTAAGGCTAAAACTCATTCAAATGGGGCTCGTCGAGTACGGATCAATTTGTCCGAAAATCCAAGGCTAACACCCCCTCCAAAAACCAAGTTCAATCATGCTTGGGGGAAAAGTCTATTACCCATAAAATTGAAGTCGAATACCAACTAAAAAGGTCTTGGATATGAACAAGGTTTGAAATCTAAGGCTAAAACTCATTCAAATGGGGCTCGTCGAGTACGGATCAATTTGTCCGAAAATCCAAGGCTAACACCCCCTCCAAAAACCAAGTTCAATCATGCTTGGGGGAAAAGTCTATTACCCATAAAATTGAAGTCGAATACCAACTAAAAAGGTCTTGGATATTAACAAGGTTTGAAATCTAAGGCTAAAACTCATTCAAATGGGGATCGTCGAGTACGGATCAATTTATCCGAAAATCCAAGGCTAACACCCCCTCCAAAAACCAAGTTCAATCATGCTTGGGGAAAAGTCTATTACCCATAAAATTGAAGTCGAATACCAACTAAAAAGGTCTTGGATATGAACAAGGTTTGAAATCTAAGGCTAAAACTCATTCAAATGGGGTTCGTCGAGTACGGATCAATTTGTCCGAAAATCCAAGGCTAACACCCCCTCCAAAAACCAAGTTCAATCATGCTTGGGGGAAAAGTCTATTACCCATAAAATTGAAGTCGAATACCAACTAAAAAGGTCTTGGATATGAACAAGGTTTGAAATCTAAGGCTAAAACTCATTCAAATGGGGATCGTCGAGTACGGATCAATTTGTCCGAAAATCCAAGGCTAACACCCCCTCCAAAAACCAAGTTCAATCATGCTTGGGGGAAAAGTCTATTACCCATAAAATTGAAGTCGAATACCAACTAAAAAGGTCTTGGATATGAACAAGGTTTGAAATCTAAGGCTAAAACTCATTCAAATGGGGATCGTCGAGTACGGATCAATTTGTCCGAAAATCCAAGGCTAACACCCCCTCCAAAAACCAAGTTCAATCATGCTTGGGGGAAAAGTCTATTACCCATAAAATTGAAGTCGAATACCAACTAAAAAGGTCTTGGATATTAACAAGGTTTGAAATCTAAGGCTAAAACTCATTCAAATGGGGCTCGTCGAGTACGGATCAATTTGTCCGAAAATCCAAGGCTAACACCCCCTCCAAAAACCAAGTTCAATCATGCTTGGGGGAAAAGTCTATTACCCATAAAATTGAAGTCTAATACCAACTAAAAAGGTCTTGGATATGAACAAGGTTTGAAATCTAAGGCTAAAACTCATTCAAATGGGGCTCGTCGAGTACGGATCAATTTGTCCGAAAATCCAAGGCTAACACCCCCTCCAAAAACCAAGTTCAATCATGCTTGGGGGAAAAGTCTATTACCCATAAAATTGAAGTCGAATACCAACTAAAAAGGTCTTGGATATGAACAAGGTTTGAAATCTAAGGCTAAAACTCATTCAAATGGGGCGTCGAGTACGGATCAATTTGTCCGAAAATCCAAGGCTAACACCCCCTCCAAAAACCAAGTTCAATCATGCTTGGGGGAAAAGTCTATTACCCATAAAATTGAAGTCGAATACCAACTAAAAAGGTCTTGGATATGAACAAGGTTTGAAATCTAAGGCTAAAACTCATTCAAATGGGGATCGTCGAGTACGGATCAATTTTTCCGAAAATCCAAGGCTAACACCCCCTCCAAAAACCAAGTTCAATCATGCTTGGGGGAAAAGTCTATTACCCATAAAATTGAAGTCGAATACCAACTAAAAAGGTCTTGGATATGAACAAGGTTTGAAATCTAAGGCTAAAACTCATTCAAATGGGGCTCGTCGAGTACGGATCAATTTGTCCGAAAATCCAAGGCTAACACCCCCTCCAAAAACCAAGTTCAATCATGCTTGGGGGAAAAGTCTATTACCCATAAAATTGAAGTCGAATACCAACTAAAAAGGTCTTGGATATGAACAAGGTTTGAAATCTAAGGCTAAAACTCATTCAAATGGGGCTCGTCGAGTACGGATCAATTTGTCCGAAAATCCAAGGCTAACACCCCCTCCAAAAACCAAGTTCAATCATGCTTGGGGGAAAAGTCTATTACCCATAAAATTGAAGTCGAATACCAACTAAAAAGGTCTTGGATATGAACAAGGTTTGAAATCTAAGGCTAAAACTCATTCAAATGGGGCTCGTCGAGTACGGATCAATTTGTCCGAAAATCCAAGGCTAACACCCCCTCCAAAAACCAAGTTCAATCATGCTTGGGGAAAAGTCTATTACCCATAAAATTGAAGTCGAATACCAACTAAAAAGGTCTTGGATATGAACAAGGTTTGAAATCTAAGGCTAAAACTCATTCAAATGGGGTCGTCGAGTACGGATCAATTTGTCCGAAAATCCAAGGCTAACACCCCCTCCAAAAACCAAGTTCAATCATGCTTGGGGGAAAAGTCTATTACCCATAAAATTGAAGTCGAATACCAACTAAAAAGGTCTTGGATATGAACAAGGTTTGAAATCTAAGGCTAAAACTCATTCAAATGGGGATCGTCGAGTACGGATCAATTTGTCCGAAAATCCAAGGCTAACACCCCCTCCAAAAACCAAGTTCAATCATGCTTGGGGGAAAAGTCTATTACCCATAAAATTGAAGTCGAATACCAACTAAAAAGGTCTTGGATATGAACAAGGTTTGAAATCTAAGGCTAAAACTCATTCAAATGGGGATCGTCGAGTACGGATCAATTTGTCCGAAAATCCAAGGCTAACACCCCCTCCAAAAACCAAGTTCAATCATGCTTGGGGGAAAAGTCTATTACCCATAAAATTGAAGTCTAATACCAACTAAAAAGGTCTTGGATATGAACAAGGTTTGAAATCTAAGGCTAAAACTCATTCAAATGGGGCTCGTCGAGTACGGATCAATTTGTCCGAAAATCCAAGGCTAACACCCCCTCCAAAAACCAAGTTCAATCATGCTTGGGGGAAAAGTCTATTACCCATAAAATTGAAGTCTAATACCAACTAAAAAGGTCTTGGATATGAACAAGGTTTGAAATCTAAGGCTAAAACTCATTCAAATGGGGCTCGTCGAGTACGGATCAATTTGTCCGAAAATCCAAGGCTAACACCCCCTCCAAAAACCAAGTTCAATCATGCTTGGGGGAAAAGTCTATTACCCATAAAATTGAAGTCGAATACCAACTAAAAAGGTCTTGGATATGAACAAGGTTTGAAATCTAAGGCTAAAACTCATTCAAATGGGGCGTCGAGTACGGATCAATTTGTCCGAAAATCCAAGGCTAACACCCCCTCCAAAAACCAAGTTCAATCATGCTTGGGGGAAAAGTCTATTACCCATAAAATTGAAGTCGAATACCAACTAAAAAGGTCTTGGATATGAACAAGGTTTGAAATCTAAGGCTAAAACTCATTCAAATGGGGATCGTCGAGTACGGATCAATTTGTCCGAAAATCCAAGGCTAACACCCCCTCCAAAAACCAAGTTCAATCATGCTTGGGGGAAAAGTCTATTACCCATAAAATTGAAGTCTAATACCAACTAAAAAGGTCTTGGATATGAACAAGGTTTGAAATCTAAGGCTAAAACTCATTCAAATGGGGATCGTCGAGTACGGATCAATTTGTCCGAAAATCCAAGGCTAACACCCCCTCCAAAAACCAAGTTCAATCATGCTTGGGGGAAAAGTCTATTACCCATAAAATTGAAGTCGAATACCAACTAAAAAGGTCTTGGATATGAACAAGGTTTGAAATCTAAGGCTAAAACTCATTCAAATGGGGCTCGTCGAGTACGGATCAATTTGTCCGAAAATCCAAGGCTAACACCCCCTCCAAAAACCAAGTTCAATCATGCTTGGGGGAAAAGTCTATTACCCATAAAATTGAAGTCGAATACCAACTAAAAAGGTCTTGGATATGAACAAGGTTTGAAATCTAAGGCTAAAACTCATTCAAATGGGGATCGTCGAGTACGGATCAATTTGTCCGAAAATCCAAGGCTAACACCCCCTCCAAAAACCAAGTTCAATCATGCTTGGGGAAAAGTCTATTACCCATAAAATTGAAGTCGAATACCAACTAAAAAGGTCTTGGATATGAACAAGGTTTGAAATCTAAGGCTAAAACTCATTCAAATGGGGTCGTCGAGTACGGATCAATTTGTCCGAAAATCCAAGGCTAACACCCCCTCCAAAAACCAAGTTCAATCATGCTTGGGGGAAAAGTCTATTACCCATAAAATTGAAGTCGAATACCAACTAAAAAGGTCTTGGATATGAACAAGGTTTGAAATCTAAGGCTAAAACTCATTCAAATGGGGATCGTCGAGTACGGATCAATTTGTCCGAAAATCCAAGGCTAACACCCCCTCCAAAAACCAAGTTCAATCATGCTTGGGGGAAAAGTCTATTACCCATAAAATTGAAGTCGAATACCAACTAAAAAGGTCTTGGATATGAACAAGGTTTGAAATCTAAGGCTAAAACTCATTCAAATGGGGATCGTCGAGTACGGATCAATTTGTCCGAAAATCCAAGGCTAACACCCCCTCCAAAAACCAAGTTCAATCATGCTTGGGGGAAAAGTCTATTACCCATAAAATTGAAGTCTAATACCAACTAAAAAGGTCTTGGATATGAACAAGGTTTGAAATCTAAGGCTAAAACTCATTCAAATGGGGCTCGTCGAGTACGGATCAATTTGTCCGAAAATCCAAGGCTAACACCCCCTCCAAAAACCAAGTTCAATCATGCTTGGGGGAAAAGTCTATTACCCATAAAATTGAAGTCGAATACCAACTAAAAAGGTCTTGGATATGAACAAGGTTTGAAATCTAAGGCTAAAACTCATTCAAATGGGGCTCGTCGAGTACGGATCAATTTGTCCGAAAATCCAAGGCTAACACCCCCTCCAAAAACCAAGTTCAATCATGCTTGGGGGAAAAGTCTATTACCCATAAAATTGAAGTCTAATACCAACTAAAAAGGTCTTGGATATGAACAAGGTTT
>CM045914.1:13449823-13471695 GCA_025169955.1 Salix arbutifolia | reverse complement strand
TAAACCCTAAACCCTAAACCCTAAACCCTAAACCCTAAACCCTAAACCCTAAACCCTAAACCCTAAACCCTAAACCCTAAACCCTAAACCCTAAACCCTAAACCCTAAACCCTAAACCCTAAACCCTAAACCCTAAACCCTAAACCCTAAACCCTAAACCCTAAACCCTAAACCCTAAACCCTAAACCCTAAACCCTAAACCCTAAACCCTAAACCCTAAACCCTAAACCCTAAACCCTAAACCCTAAACCCTAAACCCTAAACCCTAAACCCTAAACCCTAAACCCTAAACCCTAAACCCTAAACCCTAAACCCTAAACCCTAAACCCTAAACCCTAAACCCTAAACCCTAAACCCTAAACCCTAAACCCTAAACCCTAAACCCTAAACCCTAAACCCTAAACCCTAAACCCTAAACCCTAAACCCTAAACCCTAAACCCTAAACCCTAAACCCTAAACCCTAAACCCTAAACCCTAAACCCTAAACCCTAAACCCTAAACCCTAAACCCTAAACCCTAAACCCTAAACCCTAAACCCTAAACCCTAAACCCTAAACCCTAAACCCTAAACCCTAAACCCTAAACCCTAAACCCTAAACCCTAAACCCTAAACCCTAAACCCTAAACCCTAAACCCTAAACCCTAAACCCTAAACCCTAAACCCTAAACCCTAAACCCTAAACCCTAAACCCTAAACCCTAAACCCTAAACCCTAAACCCTAAACCCTAAACCCTAAACCCTAAACCCTAAACCCTAAACCCTAAACCCTAAACCCTAAACCCTAAACCCTAAACCCTAAACCCTAAACCCTAAACCCTAAACCCTAAACCCTAAACCCTAAACCCTAAACCCTAAACCCTAAACCCTAAACCCTAAACCCTAAACCCTAAACCCTAAACCCTAAACCCTAAACCCTAAACCCTAAACCCTAAACCCTAAACCCTAAACCCTAAACCCTAAACCCTAAACCCTAAACCCTAAACCCTAAACCCTAAACCCTAAACCCTAAACCCTAAACCCTAAACCCTAAACCCTAAACCCTAAACCCTAAACCCTAAACCCTAAACCCTAAACCCTAAACCCTAAACCCTAAACCCTAAACCCTAAACCCTAAACCCTAAACCCTAAACCCTAAACCCTAAACCCTAAACCCTAAACCCTAAACCCTAAACCCTAAACCCTAAACCCTAAACCCTAAACCCTAAACCCTAAACCCTAAACCCTAAACCCTAAACCCTAAACCCTAAACCCTAAACCCTAAACCCTAAACCCTAAACCCTAAACCCTAAACCCTAAACCCTAAACCCTAAACCCTAAACCCTAAACCCTAAACCCTAAACCCTAAACCCTAAACCCTAAACCCTAAACCCTAAACCCTAAACCCTAAACCCTAAACCCTAAACCCTAAACCCTAAACCCTAAACCCTAAACCCTAAACCCTAAACCCTAAACCCTAAACCCTAAACCCTAAACCCTAAACCCTAAACCCTAAACCCTAAACCCTAAACCCTAAACCCTAAACCCTAAACCCTAAACCCTAAACCCTAAACCCTAAACCCTAAACCCTAAACCCTAAACCCTAAACCCTAAACCCTAAACCCTAAACCCTAAACCCTAAACCCTAAACCCTAAACCCTAAACCCTAAACCCTAAACCCTAAACCCTAAACCCTAAACCCTAAACCCTAAACCCTAAACCCTAAACCCTAAACCCTAAACCCTAAACCCTAAACCCTAAACCCTAAACCCTAAACCCTAAACCCTAAACCCTAAACCCTAAACCCTAAACCCTAAACCCTAAACCCTAAACCCTAAACCCTAAACCCTAAACCCTAAACCCTAAACCCTAAACCCTAAACCCTAAACCCTAAACCCTAAACCCTAAACCCTAAACCCTAAACCCTAAACCCTAAACCCTAAACCCTAAACCCTAAACCCTAAACCCTAAACCCTAAACCCTAAACCCTAAACCCTAAACCCTAAACCCTAAACCCTAAACCCTAAACCCTAAACCCTAAACCCTAAACCCTAAACCCTAAACCCTAAACCCTAAACCCTAAACCCTAAACCCTAAACCCTAAACCCTAAACCCTAAACCCTAAACCCTAAACCCTAAACCCTAAACCCTAAACCCTAAACCCTAAACCCTAAACCCTAAACCCTAAACCCTAAACCCTAAACCCTAAACCCTAAACCCTAAACCCTAAACCCTAAACCCTAAACCCTAAACCCTAAACCCTAAACCCTAAACCCTAAACCCTAAACCCTAAACCCTAAACCCTAAACCCTAAACCCTAAACCCTAAACCCTAAACCCTAAACCCTAAACCCTAAACCCTAAACCCTAAACCCTAAACCCTAAACCCTAAACCCTAAACCCTAAACCCTAAACCCTAAACCCTAAACCCTAAACCCTAAACCCTAAACCCTAAACCCTAAACCCTAAACCCTAAACCCTAAACCCTAAACCCTAAACCCTAAACCCTAAACCCTAAACCCTAAACCCTAAACCCTAAACCCTAAACCCTAAACCCTAAACCCTAAACCCTAAACCCTAAACCCTAAACCCTAAACCCTAAACCCTAAACCCTAAACCCTAAACCCTAAACCCTAAACCCTAAACCCTAAACCCTAAACCCTAAACCCTAAACCCTAAACCCTAAACCCTAAACCCTAAACCCTAAACCCTAAACCCTAAACCCTAAACCCTAAACCCTAAACCCTAAACCCTAAACCCTAAACCCTAAACCCTAAACCCTAAACCCTAAACCCTAAACCCTAAACCCTAAACCCTAAACCCTAAACCCTAAACCCTAAACCCTAAACCCTAAACCCTAAACCCTAAACCCTAAACCCTAAACCCTAAACCCTAAACCCTAAACCCTAAACCCTAAACCCTAAACCCTAAACCCTAAACCCTAAACCCTAAACCCTAAACCCTAAACCCTAAACCCTAAACCCTAAACCCTAAACCCTAAACCCTAAACCCTAAACCCTAAACCCTAAACCCTAAACCCTAAACCCTAAACCCTAAACCCTAAACCCTAAACCCTAAACCCTAAACCCTAAACCCTAAACCCTAAACCCTAAACCCTAAACCCTA
Organism: Salix arbutifolia; assembly: GCA_025169955.1. Taxonomy (NCBI): domain Eukaryota; kingdom Viridiplantae; phylum Streptophyta; class Magnoliopsida; order Malpighiales; family Salicaceae; genus Salix; species Salix arbutifolia. The sequence goes on along the minus strand of CM045914.1, from coordinate 13,468,592 downwards.
AACCCTAAACCCTAAACCCTAAACCCTAAACCCTAAACCCTAAACCCTAAACCCTAAACCCTAAACCCTAAACCCTAAACCCTAAACCCTAAACCCTAAACCCTAAACCCTAAACCCTAAACCCTAAACCCTAAACCCTAAACCCTAAACCCTAAACCCTAAACCCTAAACCCTAAACCCTAAACCCTAAACCCTAAACCCTAAACCCTAAACCCTAAACCCTAAACCCTAAACCCTAAACCCTAAACCCTAAACCCTAAACCCTAAACCCTAAACCCTAAACCCTAAACCCTAAACCCTAAACCCTAAACCCTAAACCCTAAACCCTAAACCCTAAACCCTAAACCCTAAACCCTAAACCCTAAACCCTAAACCCTAAACCCTAAACCCTAAACCCTAAACCCTAAACCCTAAACCCTAAACCCTAAACCCTAAACCCTAAACCCTAAACCCTAAACCCTAAACCCTAAACCCTAAACCCTAAACCCTAAACCCTAAACCCTAAACCCTAAACCCTAAACCCTAAACCCTAAACCCTAAACCCTAAACCCTAAACCCTAAACCCTAAACCCTAAACCCTAAACCCTAAACCCTAAACCCTAAACCCTAAACCCTAAACCCTAAACCCTAAACCCTAAACCCTAAACCCTAAACCCTAAACCCTAAACCCTAAACCCTAAACCCTAAACCCTAAACCCTAAACCCTAAACCCTAAACCCTAAACCCTAAACCCTAAACCCTAAACCCTAAACCCTAAACCCTAAACCCTAAACCCTAAACCCTAAACCCTAAACCCTAAACCCTAAACCCTAAACCCTAAACCCTAAACCCTAAACCCTAAACCCTAAACCCTAAACCCTAAACCCTAAACCCTAAACCCTAAACCCTAAACCCTAAACCCTAAACCCTAAACCCTAAACCCTAAACCCTAAACCCTAAACCCTAAACCCTAAACCCTAAACCCTAAACCCTAAACCCTAAACCCTAAACCCTAAACCCTAAACCCTAAACCCTAAACCCTAAACCCTAAACCCTAAACCCTAAACCCTAAACCCTAAACCCTAAACCCTAAACCCTAAACCCTAAACCCTAAACCCTAAACCCTAAACCCTAAACCCTAAACCCTAAACCCTAAACCCTAAACCCTAAACCCTAAACCCTAAACCCTAAACCCTAAACCCTAAACCCTAAACCCTAAACCCTAAACCCTAAACCCTAAACCCTAAACCCTAAACCCTAAACCCTAAACCCTAAACCCTAAACCCTAAACCCTAAACCCTAAACCCTAAACCCTAAACCCTAAACCCTAAACCCTAAACCCTAAACCCTAAACCCTAAACCCTAAACCCTAAACCCTAAACCCTAAACCCTAAACCCTAAACCCTAAACCCTAAACCCTAAACCCTAAACCCTAAACCCTAAACCCTAAACCCTAAACCCTAAACCCTAAACCCTAAACCCTAAACCCTAAACCCTAAACCCTAAACCCTAAACCCTAAACCCTAAACCCTAAACCCTAAACCCTAAACCCTAAACCCTAAACCCTAAACCCTAAACCCTAAACCCTAAACCCTAAACCCTAAACCCTAAACCCTAAACCCTAAACCCTAAACCCTAAACCCTAAACCCTAAACCCTAAACCCTAAACCCTAAACCCTAAACCCTAAACCCTAAACCCTAAACCCTAAACCCTAAACCCTAAACCCTAAACCCTAAACCCTAAACCCTAAACCCTAAACCCTAAACCCTAAACCCTAAACCCTAAACCCTAAACCCTAAACCCTAAACCCTAAACCCTAAACCCTAAACCCTAAACCCTAAACCCTAAACCCTAAACCCTAAACCCTAAACCCTAAACCCTAAACCCTAAACCCTAAACCCTAAACCCTAAACCCTAAACCCTAAACCCTAAACCCTAAACCCTAAACCCTAAACCCTAAACCCTAAACCCTAAACCCTAAACCCTAAACCCTAAACCCTAAACCCTAAACCCTAAACCCTAAACCCTAAACCCTAAACCCTAAACCCTAAACCCTAAACCCTAAACCCTAAACCCTAAACCCTAAACCCTAAACCCTAAACCCTAAACCCTAAACCCTAAACCCTAAACCCTAAACCCTAAACCCTAAACCCTAAACCCTAAACCCTAAACCCTAAACCCTAAACCCTAAACCCTAAACCCTAAACCCTAAACCCTAAACCCTAAACCCTAAACCCTAAACCCTAAACCCTAAACCCTAAACCCTAAACCCTAAACCCTAAACCCTAAACCCTAAACCCTAAACCCTAAACCCTAAACCCTAAACCCTAAACCCTAAACCCTAAACCCTAAACCCTAAACCCTAAACCCTAAACCCTAAACCCTAAACCCTAAACCCTAAACCCTAAACCCTAAACCCTAAACCCTAAACCCTAAACCCTAAACCCTAAACCCTAAACCCTAAACCCTAAACCCTAAACCCTAAACCCTAAACCCTAAACCCTAAACCCTAAACCCTAAACCCTAAACCCTAAACCCTAAACCCTAAACCCTAAACCCTAAACCCTAAACCCTAAACCCTAAACCCTAAACCCTAAACCCTAAACCCTAAACCCTAAACCCTAAACCCTAAACCCTAAACCCTAAACCCTAAACCCTAAACCCTAAACCCTAAACCCTAAACCCTAAACCCTAAACCCTAAACCCTAAACCCTAAACCCTAAACCCTAAACCCTAAACCCTAAACCCTAAACCCTAAACCCTAAACCCTAAACCCTAAACCCTAAACCCTAAACCCTAAACCCTAAACCCTAAACCCTAAACCCTAAACCCTAAACCCTAAACCCTAAACCCTAAACCCTAAACCCTAAACCCTAAACCCTAAACCCTAAACCCTAAACCCTAAACCCTAAACCCTAAACCCTAAACCCTAAACCCTAAACCCTAAACCCTAAACCCTAAACCCTAAACCCTAAACCCTAAACCCTAAACCCTAAACCCTAAACCCTAAACCCTAAACCCTAAACCCTAAACCCTAAACCCTAAACCCTAAACCCTAAACCCTAAACCCTAAACCCTAAACCCTAAACCCTAAACCCTAAACCCTAAACCCTAAACCCTAAACCCTAAACCCTAAACCCTAAACCCTAAACCCTAAACCCTAAACCCTAAACCCTAAACCCTAAACCCTAAACCCTAAACCCTAAACCCTAAACCCTAAACCCTAAACCCTAAACCCTAAACCCTAAACCCTAAACCCTAAACCCTAAACCCTAAACCCTAAACCCTAAACCCTAAACCCTAAACCCTAAACCCTAAACCCTAAACCCTAAACCCTAAACCCTAAACCCTAAACCCTAAACCCTAAACCCTAAACCCTAAACCCTAAACCCTAAACCCTAAACCCTAAACCCTAAACCCTAAACCCTAAACCCTAAACCCTAAACCCTAAACCCTAAACCCTAAACCCTAAACCCTAAACCCTAAACCCTAAACCCTAAACCCTAAACCCTAAACCCTAAACCCTAAACCCTAAACCCTAAACCCTAAACCCTAAACCCTAAACCCTAAACCCTAAACCCTAAACCCTAAACCCTAAACCCTAAACCCTAAACCCTAAACCCTAAACCCTAAACCCTAAACCCTAAACCCTAAACCCTAAACCCTAAACCCTAAACCCTAAACCCTAAACCCTAAACCCTAAACCCTAAACCCTAAACCCTAAACCCTAAACCCTAAACCCTAAACCCTAAACCCTAAACCCTAAACCCTAAACCCTAAACCCTAAACCCTAAACCCTAAACCCTAAACCCTAAACCCTAAACCCTAAACCCTAAACCCTAAACCCTAAACCCTAAACCCTAAACCCTAAACCCTAAACCCTAAACCCTAAACCCTAAACCCTAAACCCTAAACCCTAAACCCTAAACCCTAAACCCTAAACCCTAAACCCTAAACCCTAAACCCTAAACCCTAAACCCTAAACCCTAAACCCTAAACCCTAAACCCTAAACCCTAAACCCTAAACCCTAAACCCTAAACCCTAAACCCTAAACCCTAAACCCTAAACCCTAAACCCTAAACCCTAAACCCTAAACCCTAAACCCTAAACCCTAAACCCTAAACCCTAAACCCTAAACCCTAAACCCTAAACCCTAAACCCTAAACCCTAAACCCTAAACCCTAAACCCTAAACCCTAAACCCTAAACCCTAAACCCTAAACCCTAAACCCTAAACCCTAAACCCTAAACCCTAAACCCTAAACCCTAAACCCTAAACCCTAAACCCTAAACCCTAAACCCTAAACCCTAAACCCTAAACCCTAAACCCTAAACCCTAAACCCTAAACCCTAAACCCTAAACCCTAAACCCTAAACCCTAAACCCTAAACCCTAAACCCTAAACCCTAAACCCTAAACCCTAAACCCTAAACCCTAAACCCTAAACCCTAAACCCTAAACCCTAAACCCTAAACCCTAAACCCTAAACCCTAAACCCTAAACCCTAAACCCTAAACCCTAAACCCTAAACCCTAAACCCTAAACCCTAAACCCTAAACCCTAAACCCTAAACCCTAAACCCTAAACCCTAAACCCTAAACCCTAAACCCTAAACCCTAAACCCTAAACCCTAAACCCTAAACCCTAAACCCTAAACCCTAAACCCTAAACCCTAAACCCTAAACCCTAAACCCTAAACCCTAAACCCTAAACCCTAAACCCTAAACCCTAAACCCTAAACCCTAAACCCTAAACCCTAAACCCTAAACCCTAAACCCTAAACCCTAAACCCTAAACCCTAAACCCTAAACCCTAAACCCTAAACCCTAAACCCTAAACCCTAAACCCTAAACCCTAAACCCTAAACCCTAAACCCTAAACCCTAAACCCTAAACCCTAAACCCTAAACCCTAAACCCTAAACCCTAAACCCTAAACCCTAAACCCTAAACCCTAAACCCTAAACCCTAAACCCTAAACCCTAAACCCTAAACCCTAAACCCTAAACCCTAAACCCTAAACCCTAAACCCTAAACCCTAAACCCTAAACCCTAAACCCTAAACCCTAAACCCTAAACCCTAAACCCTAAACCCTAAACCCTAAACCCTAAACCCTAAACCCTAAACCCTAAACCCTAAACCCTAAACCCTAAACCCTAAACCCTAAACCCTAAACCCTAAACCCTAAACCCTAAACCCTAAACCCTAAACCCTAAACCCTAAACCCTAAACCCTAAACCCTAAACCCTAAACCCTAAACCCTAAACCCTAAACCCTAAACCCTAAACCCTAAACCCTAAACCCTAAACCCTAAACCCTAAACCCTAAACCCTAAACCCTAAACCCTAAACCCTAAACCCTAAACCCTAAACCCTAAACCCTAAACCCTAAACCCTAAACCCTAAACCCTAAACCCTAAACCCTAAACCCTAAACCCTAAACCCTAAACCCTAAACCCTAAACCCTAAACCCTAAACCCTAAACCCTAAACCCTAAACCCTAAACCCTAAACCCTAAACCCTAAACCCTAAACCCTAAACCCTAAACCCTAAACCCTAAACCCTAAACCCTAAACCCTAAACCCTAAACCCTAAACCCTAAACCCTAAACCCTAAACCCTAAACCCTAAACCCTAAACCCTAAACCCTAAACCCTAAACCCTAAACCCTAAACCCTAAACCCTAAACCCTAAACCCTAAACCCTAAACCCTAAACCCTAAACCCTAAACCCTAAACCCTAAACCCTAAACCCTAAACCCTAAACCCTAAACCCTAAACCCTAAACCCTAAACCCTAAACCCTAAACCCTAAACCCTAAACCCTAAACCCTAAACCCTAAACCCTAAACCCTAAACCCTAAACCCTAAACCCTAAACCCTAAACCCTAAACCCTAAACCCTAAACCCTAAACCCTAAACCCTAAACCCTAAACCCTAAACCCTAAACCCTAAACCCTAAACCCTAAACCCTAAACCCTAAACCCTAAACCCTAAACCCTAAACCCTAAACCCTAAACCCTAAACCCTAAACCCTAAACCCTAAACCCTAAACCCTAAACCCTAAACCCTAAACCCTAAACCCTAAACCCTAAACCCTAAACCCTAAACCCTAAACCCTAAACCCTAAACCCTAAACCCTAAACCCTAAACCCTAAACCCTAAACCCTAAACCCTAAACCCTAAACCCTAAACCCTAAACCCTAAACCCTAAACCCTAAACCCTAAACCCTAAACCCTAAACCCTAAACCCTAAACCCTAAACCCTAAACCCTAAACCCTAAACCCTAAACCCTAAACCCTAAACCCTAAACCCTAAACCCTAAACCCTAAACCCTAAACCCTAAACCCTAAACCCTAAACCCTAAACCCTAAACCCTAAACCCTAAACCCTAAACCCTAAACCCTAAACCCTAAACCCTAAACCCTAAACCCTAAACCCTAAACCCTAAACCCTAAACCCTAAACCCTAAACCCTAAACCCTAAACCCTAAACCCTAAACCCTAAACCCTAAACCCTAAACCCTAAACCCTAAACCCTAAACCCTAAACCCTAAACCCTAAACCCTAAACCCTAAACCCTAAACCCTAAACCCTAAACCCTAAACCCTAAACCCTAAACCCTAAACCCTAAACCCTAAACCCTAAACCCTAAACCCTAAACCCTAAACCCTAAACCCTAAACCCTAAACCCTAAACCCTAAACCCTAAACCCTAAACCCTAAACCCTAAACCCTAAACCCTAAACCCTAAACCCTAAACCCTAAACCCTAAACCCTAAACCCTAAACCCTAAACCCTAAACCCTAAACCCTAAACCCTAAACCCTAAACCCTAAACCCTAAACCCTAAACCCTAAACCCTAAACCCTAAACCCTAAACCCTAAACCCTAAACCCTAAACCCTAAACCCTAAACCCTAAACCCTAAACCCTAAACCCTAAACCCTAAACCCTAAACCCTAAACCCTAAACCCTAAACCCTAAACCCTAAACCCTAAACCCTAAACCCTAAACCCTAAACCCTAAACCCTAAACCCTAAACCCTAAACCCTAAACCCTAAACCCTAAACCCTAAACCCTAAACCCTAAACCCTAAACCCTAAACCCTAAACCCTAAACCCTAAACCCTAAACCCTAAACCCTAAACCCTAAACCCTAAACCCTAAACCCTAAACCCTAAACCCTAAACCCTAAACCCTAAACCCTAAACCCTAAACCCTAAACCCTAAACCCTAAACCCTAAACCCTAAACCCTAAACCCTAAACCCTAAACCCTAAACCCTAAACCCTAAACCCTAAACCCTAAACCCTAAACCCTAAACCCTAAACCCTAAACCCTAAACCCTAAACCCTAAACCCTAAACCCTAAACCCTAAACCCTAAACCCTAAACCCTAAACCCTAAACCCTAAACCCTAAACCCTAAACCCTAAACCCTAAACCCTAAACCCTAAACCCTAAACCCTAAACCCTAAACCCTAAACCCTAAACCCTAAACCCTAAACCCTAAACCCTAAACCCTAAACCCTAAACCCTAAACCCTAAACCCTAAACCCTAAACCCTAAACCCTAAACCCTAAACCCTAAACCCTAAACCCTAAACCCTAAACCCTAAACCCTAAACCCTAAACCCTAAACCCTAAACCCTAAACCCTAAACCCTAAACCCTAAACCCTAAACCCTAAACCCTAAACCCTAAACCCTAAACCCTAAACCCTAAACCCTAAACCCTAAACCCTAAACCCTAAACCCTAAACCCTAAACCCTAAACCCTAAACCCTAAACCCTAAACCCTAAACCCTAAACCCTAAACCCTAAACCCTAAACCCTAAACCCTAAACCCTAAACCCTAAACCCTAAACCCTAAACCCTAAACCCTAAACCCTAAACCCTAAACCCTAAACCCTAAACCCTAAACCCTAAACCCTAAACCCTAAACCCTAAACCCTAAACCCTAAACCCTAAACCCTAAACCCTAAACCCTAAACCCTAAACCCTAAACCCTAAACCCTAAACCCTAAACCCTAAACCCTAAACCCTAAACCCTAAACCCTAAACCCTAAACCCTAAACCCTAAACCCTAAACCCTAAACCCTAAACCCTAAACCCTAAACCCTAAACCCTAAACCCTAAACCCTAAACCCTAAACCCTAAACCCTAAACCCTAAACCCTAAACCCTAAACCCTAAACCCTAAACCCTAAACCCTAAACCCTAAACCCTAAACCCTAAACCCTAAACCCTAAACCCTAAACCCTAAACCCTAAACCCTAAACCCTAAACCCTAAACCCTAAACCCTAAACCCTAAACCCTAAACCCTAAACCCTAAACCCTAAACCCTAAACCCTAAACCCTAAACCCTAAACCCTAAACCCTAAACCCTAAACCCTAAACCCTAAACCCTAAACCCTAAACCCTAAACCCTAAACCCTAAACCCTAAACCCTAAACCCTAAACCCTAAACCCTAAACCCTAAACCCTAAACCCTAAACCCTAAACCCTAAACCCTAAACCCTAAACCCTAAACCCTAAACCCTAAACCCTAAACCCTAAACCCTAAACCCTAAACCCTAAACCCTAAACCCTAAACCCTAAACCCTAAACCCTAAACCCTAAACCCTAAACCCTAAACCCTAAACCCTAAACCCTAAACCCTAAACCCTAAACCCTAAACCCTAAACCCTAAACCCTAAACCCTAAACCCTAAACCCTAAACCCTAAACCCTAAACCCTAAACCCTAAACCCTAAACCCTAAACCCTAAACCCTAAACCCTAAACCCTAAACCCTAAACCCTAAACCCTAAACCCTAAACCCTAAACCCTAAACCCTAAACCCTAAACCCTAAACCCTAAACCCTAAACCCTAAACCCTAAACCCTAAACCCTAAACCCTAAACCCTAAACCCTAAACCCTAAACCCTAAACCCTAAACCCTAAACCCTAAACCCTAAACCCTAAACCCTAAACCCTAAACCCTAAACCCTAAACCCTAAACCCTAAACCCTAAACCCTAAACCCTAAACCCTAAACCCTAAACCCTAAACCCTAAACCCTAAACCCTAAACCCTAAACCCTAAACCCTAAACCCTAAACCCTAAACCCTAAACCCTAAACCCTAAACCCTAAACCCTAAACCCTAAACCCTAAACCCTAAACCCTAAACCCTAAACCCTAAACCCTAAACCCTAAACCCTAAACCCTAAACCCTAAACCCTAAACCCTAAACCCTAAACCCTAAACCCTAAACCCTAAACCCTAAACCCTAAACCCTAAACCCTAAACCCTAAACCCTAAACCCTAAACCCTAAACCCTAAACCCTAAACCCTAAACCCTAAACCCTAAACCCTAAACCCTAAACCCTAAACCCTAAACCCTAAACCCTAAACCCTAAACCCTAAACCCTAAACCCTAAACCCTAAACCCTAAACCCTAAACCCTAAACCCTAAACCCTAAACCCTAAACCCTAAACCCTAAACCCTAAACCCTAAACCCTAAACCCTAAACCCTAAACCCTAAACCCTAAACCCTAAACCCTAAACCCTGACCACCAAGCCCCAGCACCCAACAACAGACCCAAGCCCTAAGAAGAAAGCCCAGCAGAACCGAACAAACCAAAAGCTCGCCTGCACGAAGAAGCCAGCTCAAAACCGAGAGCCCAGACGGAACCCCAGCTGCCAAGAGACCAAGCCCCGACCAGAGCCTAAAAAACCCCCAGCACCCAACAACAAACCCAAGCCCGAAGAAGAAAAGCCTAGCAGAACCGAAAGAACTAGCACGCCTGCGCGAAAGAAGGCCAGCCCAAAGTGAGAGCCCAGCCGCAAGCCCATCTGCCGAGAAACTTGGCCCCGCCCCAAGCCGAAGGAAGCATGCTCACTCTGCAAAGGAGCTAAGCCTGCCACGGGCCCAAAGAAAGCCGAAACCACGACCCCAGCTGCACAGCCTAGCAGGCTGCCTAGACCAAGCCCATCAGAGCTAACAAAGGAGACCACCTTCAGAATAGCCCAAAAACCGACCCAATCAACCATCAAGAGAGGGAGCCCCTGAGCCTGCCCATCCTCTTCGCCCAGCTTAGCCTCTTTAGAGAATCCATCTCTGCAAGAAGCTCGACGGAACAATGTCCCCCACTCCAAGCCCCCCCAACTTTCCACAGATCGAGTTGACTATGTCATCTCGAATTTTCTGAGAATTGGAAAAGTGCTGGTCGAAGATTCTATTATTCCTCTCCTTCCAAACATGATAAATAGATGAAGCAAGAGCTAACCCCACAAGCCTGTGTCTTGGGTTGTTCTTGTTGCTACACCTGATCGCAATCTCTTGCCAAGCCTGGGACCAATTACCAGCCGTCCATCCAATCTGAGCCCTTGATGAAATGTCCAGCCATATTGAAGAGGAGAAAGAGCAACCAAAGAACAAATGATCGTGATTCTCATCATGGGCATTGCATAAGACACATATACGTTGAGAGTTGCCATGCAATCTGTCCATAGTTCTCAATCTCCCACGAGTAGCCAGCCATAATACAAAGGAAAAGCGAGGGATATGCCATGCATGCCAAAGCAGACCCGCACCTGCTACCTTAGGATTAGTTGGCCTCAGCTGGTGCCAAACAGAACGAATGGAAAATTTCCCCGTAGAATTGCCACTCCATTTGTAGGTGTCCTGGTGATCATTTCTTGGCTGAAAATTAACTAAATCCCACATGGAATTCAACTCCATATTATCCCTAGGGAAACGCCATTGGCCCTCAACAATTATGTCAGCAACTTTAGCGTCCCAAGGAATACCAGTAGAGGATAATTGGCGAAAAGAGAACATGTCACATGGTCTTTTTCCCCCCGGGATCCAATAATCAAGCCAAAGGCTGGTATTCATACCATTCCCCACAGAAGAGAGCATGAGGCCCCTAACACTCTCACGAACCTCCAAGATTTTACGCCAAGACCAAGAACAATTTGAAGGAAGGTGGACTGACCAAAAGGATTTGCCTTTCAACAGATTTCCTTTGACCCAAGAAGCCCAAATCGATCCCTCATTAGACAAGAGAGTCCAAATTTGCTTGACAATAGCCACTTTGTTCCAGTCCCCCAAACTCTTAATACCCAAGCCCCCCTCACTCATAGGCCTACAAATCTCTTGCCAAGCAACCTTGGCGTCCCCTCTTACTAGCGATGTCCCACTCCAAAGGAAATCCCTCATAATCTTTTCAATTCGCTTTATCGTGTCAGCTGGAAGAATCATTTTTGTGGCCCAGTACACTTGAGTAGAAAACAAAACTGATTTAATCAATTGCAGTCTACCAGCATAGGATAACACTGAAGAAGTCCATAATTTTATCCGAGAAGTGATACGCTCAATCAAGGGGATACAATCCAATTTGGAGAGTCTGGTGGTGATAAGAGGAATCCCTAAGTAGGTGACCGGCAGGCTACCAGTTTGAATCCCTAGGCGATCCATAATGGCCTCCCGAGCTTCCCACGCCACGCCTGACAAATAAAGACTACTCTTACTATAGTTTATGGACAAGCCCGAAATTCCCGAAAATTGATCCAAGGAATCCTTGATAATACCAACCGAACCACAATCGCCATGACTGAATAACATTAAATCATCTGCGAAGCAAAGATGAGTAATTGGGAATTTGATACATCTCCAATGGAACTTGAAAATTTCTGAGCTAGAAACATTGCGCATAATCCCCGAGAAACCCTCCATCGCGATGATAAACAAATATGGAGAAAGTGGATCCCCTTGACGCAAACCCCTAGAAGCCTTGAAAAACCCATGAGAGCTTCCATTTATACCCACTGAGAAGTGCGCCGTGGTAATACATTCACGGATCCAAACCACCATAATCTCCGGCACTTTAATAGCACGAAGAGCCGCTATAATGAAGTCCCAATTGACAGTGTCAAAAGCTTTGCGGATATCAACCTTAATAGCACATCTGGGAGGGCCTTTGTTAAGGTGATAATTATGCATGATTTCCTGGGTGAGCAAAATCGCATCAGAGATGTTCCTCCCAGGAATGAAGGCAGACTGCTCAGTGCTGATAACCTGGTCAAGAGAACCCTGCAATCTAGAAGCCAAGATCTTGGAGATGCATTTATAAATAGTATTACAACAAGAAATCGGCCTATAATCATCCAGACTGTTGGGATTTTCCTTTTTAGGGATCAAAGCAATTCGAGTCGAATTTAAGCACCTCGGAAGGGTGTTAGTCGTGAAGAAATACCTCACCGCAGTAATGAAATCATTACCAATAATGCTCCAGGCAGATTTGAAAAAAGCACTAGTATAACCATCAGGCCCCGGGGCTTTGTCCTCATGAATAGAGAAGAGGGCTGCTTTAATTTCATCATCAGAAATGGCTTGGGACATGTGAGCTTGACTCTTAGGAGAAAGGGTGCTGCTGAACAGACCATCCACTGAAATCATCTCTTGACGAAGAGGAGGGTGGAGAAGCTCGTGGAAATGCTTAACTGCCATATTGCCCATAGTCTTCCTGTCTGTATGAAAATGTCCATTAGAATCCTGTAACCTGTGAATGGTGTTCCTGGCTCTCCTATGAATGAGAGAGCGATGGAAAAACTTTGTATTATGGTCCCCCAGTTGCAGCCATTGGATCCGCGATTTTTGCCTGTAAAAAGCTTCCTCTTCCCTACATAAAAACAAATAGCTTTCGGCTTTTGCCCTCTCAGCAAGTCTGTTGGCTTCTGAGTGAGGCTCACTATCCAAAATCCCTTGGGCCTCCATCCAAGCCTGCTTTGCGTGGAAAACTCTTCTGGAAATATGGTTGGTGCAAGAAAGGTGTTTCTTCCGAAACTGGGCCTTCAACAACATAAGCTTGGTAGTAAATTGATAGATGGGATTGCCCACAATTCGGAGCTGCCAAATGCCGTTTACAATGCCCAAGAAATCTGCATGCTTTGACCACTGATTAAGGAACTTAAAAGGGGGCTTGTCACGGGGATGAGGAGCATCAAGGTACATGACCATAGCACTATGGTCTGAGGATTGACGAGGCTGAAAAATAACCCTAGCTGCTGGCCATGTTATCATCATAGCCTGGTTCCCAAAAACCCAATCCAACTTCTTCATGATGGTGTTAGGACCTGACTGGCCATTATGCCAAGATAAGTGCATCCCAGTGTATGGGATTTGCTGGAGAGAGGAGTGCATGATGCAATTAGGAAAGTCATTATGGTGAGATACCCAAATATTAGAACCACCACATCGGTCACTTGGCCGCATAATAGCATTGAAATCCCCAAGCAAAGTCCAAGGAGTATTTGTGTTGAGAACACTAGATTCCTGAATATAATGCCAGAGAGAGGACCGATCCACATAGCCATTCATCCCATAAACAAAGGAGATCCTTGTAATATCACTGCTAGCAATGCTCTTAACATCACAAGTCACCCACTGTGCAGTTGAATGAACAAGAGTAACATCAACCCTGCATGGGTTCCAACCTACTAAAATGCGACAAGGGGAGCTAAACTGAATATTAGTAATAGCTTTCCAATTGGGGGGCAAAGTCAGAGCCTTCACCATATCCAAATTAATGGACTTAATTCTAGTTTCCAATAAACCGATAATATCAAAATTGTGGTTATTAATCCACGAACTAACTACTGATTGCTTATGGGAATTATTGATACCCCAAACATTCCAACTACCAATAACAATCATTAAAAAAGATAATGGACTTACATACGAAGGCCCTCGGCCTCCTTCTTCTTCTTCTTTCCCCCCTTCTTCTTTTTCTTTTGTTTCGGTGAAGAAGAGCTTGATGTCATTGGACTGTCATGAGGATTCCCATAACTGAAGCTGCCCGAGGTATCGCCTAACACTCCCTTCCCTTTGTCTCTTCCTCGATCTTGAACACTACTGCCCAAGGAGTCCATTTTATTTTCCAGGCAATTGAGAGAGGAGCCCGATTGAGCTTTCTGGCCTTGATGGCCCTTCGAATAGTCCTGGGCCTTGGTTTGCCCCATGGAAGCCGAGCTGGAGGAGTCTTGAGGCCTGGTCTTGCTTGAGACCTTGTCGCCGTCCACGGGGTCCTCTTGGGTTGCAGATTGATGGGTTGCACTAATGGCATCTTCATTCTCACCAATTGTCTGGTCCCCGGGATTGTCTTTCTCTCCAGTGGGCTGTTCCACCATCAATGGAACTGGTTTTGGAATATCAGCCGAACCAGAGGTCTTCCCGTTTCCCTCAATTTTCTCTTCGAGTTTATCCTTCTTACCCTGATTTTTGCATGAATGGCCAAAAACTTGGCAGGTATCACACTGTGCAGGTTTCCACTCATAGGTTACGTCCACTGTGATTGGCTCATCGGAGAGGGTGCTGGCCACCTGAAAATGATGCACCAAAGGGGCAGTAGCATCAATCTCAATACAAACTCTAGCATATTCCAACCTGCGACATTGGATTGTGGCTTCATCACTAGCCACTGGTTTGCCCACCATGCTAGCTGCCAAACTCAAACCTTTTTTGTTCCATAGAGGGAACGGCAGACCTTGAAGCCTTGCCCAAACCGGGATGGTTTTGATCTTGTTCTTGTCAAACTGAAACCCAGGCTGCCATTGTTGGAGGAGAATGGCTTTCCCTCCAAACATCCAAGGTCCTCTTGCTAGGACATCACTTATCGCAGCTTCAGTGGAGAAACGGAAAATCATGAACCCATTGGACAAAACCATTGTTTTTTCAAGCCCCATTGACTTCCATATTCTGTTGGCCACTGCTTGGACTGCATGAAAAGGCATCTTGTAGCTTACAAAGAAACCCACCATGCTCCTCTTCCAGGTGTCTGAGTCTGCCATTTGCATGTCTTCAGGAATGGTGAGTATGGAACCCACTGGTTGACGAGCTATGCGTTCAAGAGTGCAACGTGTGCTCGAGTCAGAGACTCTGACTTTCCCAGCCCATGAACATTGAGCTTGGTGCTGAGGGGGTTCCTTGCTTGAATCCATCGGGTAAAAGGCTGAGATGAGAGGTAAGTAGGGATTTTGGGCAGGCTGTCAAACTGGGAACAGTGGCGGCGCTGAGAAAAAAGAAGGGAAAGGCTGGGATTTGTTTGGAGTAGACACGGGACACAACAAATAAAAGAAAAAACACACGATTGGGAGATTGACGGGAAGGGAATGACTGAAAAAGGTGGAAAAAAACGTTGAAATAGCGAGGACTAAGGCAGGTTGAAGGTGACCGGAGTGTGGATTCTCTCTAGAGCCTCTCTATCTAACTTCTCTCTAAAAAACAACATAATGAACCCCCCCTCCCTAAACCCTAAACCCTAAACCCTAAACCCTAAACCCTAAACCCTAAACCCTAAACCCTAAACCCTAAACCCTAAACCCTAAACCCTAAACCCTAAACCCTAAACCCTAAACCCTAAACCCTAAACCCTAAACCCTAAACCCTAAACCCTAAACCCTAAACCCTAAACCCTAAACCCTAAACCCTAAACCCTAAACTTTTTTTTTTGAACAAGTTCAAATGGATTAAGAAAAGGGGGAAATAATTACAAAGAGCCTGCGAAAACTAAACCCACAAACGGGCATGAGCAGGGAGCGAAACCGCTAAGCAAAGAAAAACAAAGCCTAAAGGCTAAACAAAGGGAAAACCCAAGACCTAAAGGCCTGGAAGGGAAACCAGCCCGAAACAGAGGGCCTAAACAAAAAGAAACAAAGAGCTGCAAGGAGCCCACCGAAGCCTTGCTAACTAAAACACCACCAGCCGCTAAGGAGCCCATGTAAGCCTCCATAAAACTGCCCCGCCGGCCTTTAAGCAAAGGACCACAGGCCCGAACAAGAGTACCACGAAACTGACCTCCTAGGCGCCAAAAAACAGGCCCATTTTACAAACTGAAAAGGGACAAGAAGCAGCCCACGATTCCAGCAATAGCCCAAGGAAGCACAAAGCCCTTGAAAAGCCCGATGCTCGCCAAAGCCTCCAAAATCACTAATCTGGACTTGGAACCGCTGGACCGAAATAAGAGCCCCACAACCCAGACCACCTGGACTTCAAGCAGGCCTTGAGACCCGAACCTAAGAAGATTGACAGCCCACGGCTCAGCCTAGAGGCGCTGCTTTAGGCAACCTGAGCTGACCCAACAAGCCTATTACTGCTGCTAACAAGACCACGTTAAATCTGCATGGCTGCACAATGGAACCCGGCACGAAGCTTCACCCTGAGCTCTATATATTCCATTGAACACGACGCCTCGCAGGAATGGTCCCTGTGTAGTTCAAAAGAAGTAATCGAATTTGCATAATAGCTTCATGAGCCAGAACCCCCGCAGGTTTTTGGTGGTCTTGAAAAACTCGGCAATTACGCTCGGTCCAAATGAAATAAACTGCGGTTGAGAGAGTGTGCCTAGCAAGTATAGAGCTGAAATCTTTTCTCTTGCTGAATTGATCCTCAACCCATTGCATGAGATAAACCCAATTGAGCCTTGGCCAACGCACATGGCCATGAGCAGTAAGAATCCTCCAGACCTCTGCTGAGTAAGGGCATCGAAAAAAGAGGTGGCTATGGCTTTCTTCCACCTGACCGCAGAGAACACATGACCTGCTAACAATGATTGTCCTCATGTGAGGTCTATCCATAGTTGAGAGCCTACCTTTAGATGCCAACCATAGCGTGAGGCCGTATCTCGGGACGTTCCCTGAGAACCAGAAGATGCCATGGAGCTGACTTTGAGGCTTCTTTTTCCTGACCAAGTTCCATGCACTAGAGACCGTGAATTTCCCATCTGCCCTCTCTTCCCATATAACATGATCCTGTTCTTGAGGCTGCGGTCTGAAATTAATTGCATTCCAGACTTGATGCAGCTCCTGATTCCCTGAAGGGAAATTCCAGTCCCCAGTTGCAATAATATCTGAGACTGTGGCATTCCAATTAAGCCCTGTCAAAGCAATGTATCTAGCAGGAATGGTGTTGTAAATCCTTCTCCCGTTTGGCAACCAGTAGTCAAACCAAAGAGATGTGTCAACCCCATTCCCAATTTTGGAAGTGAATCTCCCCTCACACCACCCCCTGTTATCCAGAATTTTTCGCCAAGCCCATGAAGCTTGAGCTGGAACACGAGCCTGCCAAAAATTCTTACCCTTTAGCAGAACTTTATGAATCCAAGAGGACCATATCGAGTTGGGGTGGGCTAGGATTCTCCAAATGAGCTTAGCCATCGCTGCTTTATTCCAGTCTTGAGTCCTTTTAACGCCGAGACCCCCCTCTTGAGTGGGGAAGCAAATATGATCCCAACACACCTTAGCACCATTCCTTCCCATCGTTGGACCCGTCCAAAGGAAACGAGCCAAGATGGAATCGATCTGCTTTGAAACTGACGCTGGGATGATGAAAAGGCTCAACCAATATACCTGCATGGAGAAAATGGTTGACTTTATAAGCTGGAGCCTCCCTGCATAGCTTAGGGAAGAAGAGGTCCACAGTTTGATACGGGCTGTTATCTTTTCCACCAAAATGGTGCAGTTCCATCTGGTAAGCCGCTTGGTGATAAGGGGGACCCCCAGGTACTGTATTGGGGGCTGCTGCAACTGGAACCCCAATTGGTCCTTAAATCTTTCCTGCGTGGTGTGGTCAACCCCAGACAGGAAGAGGGAGCTCTTAGATTGGTTTATTCGTAAGCCTGATTGATCCATGAATCGTTGGAGGGCTTGTTGAGTAATTCTAATCGAGCCTTCATCTGCATGACAGAAAACAAGCAAATCATCTGCAAAACAGAGATGAGTAATGTTTGTGGTTTTGCATCTCCAGTGGTGACGATAGTCTCCCTTTTTTGTTGCTTCATTCAGCTGACCATTCAACCCCTCCATGGCTAAGACAAAGAGGTAGGGCGAGAGGGGATCCCCTTGCCTCACCCCTCTCGAAGCCGAGAACCACCCATGAAGCTCTCCATTAACATTGACAGAGAAACAAGGGGTCGTAATGCACTCCATTATCCACTTTATTAGGCGTGAAGGAATACCTATCTTCACAAGGCCCTCATGGATATGGTCCCACCGAATTGTATCAAAAGCCTTCTTAAGGTCAATCTTCAATGCACATCTAGGTGGCCCGGTTCGCAGATGATAGTTATGGAGCAGCTCTTGGGATAGCAGAATCGCATCGGCTATATTCCTCCCTGGGATAAAAGCAGTCTGAGCTGGCCCAATTGTGTGCTCCAAAGCCTTTTTTAGCCTTTGCGCTAAAATTTTGGAGATGGTCTTGTAAATGACATTGCAGCACGAGATTGGACGGTAATCATTCATGGTATTTGGGTTTTCCACCTTAGGGATAAGGGCAATTGTTGTTGCATTTATGCATTTCGGCATTGAACTAGTGTGGAAGAAATAATGGATAGCTGCCTTAAAGTCTCCTCCCACTATGCTCCAACACTGTTTGAAAAAAATAGCTGAAAACCCGTCTGGCCCTGGTGCTTTATTGTCTGGGATTGAGAACAAAGCTACCCTGATCTCATCATCTGTGATTGGGGAAGATATCTCCTGAGACAAGTCTCCCTGGACAGGGGGAGGAAAGATCCTCTCTTCTGTCACAAGATCCATATCTCCCCTATTATTCAATAAGCCCTTGTAATAATCAACAGCTGCTTGGCCCAAATCCTTTTGATCCTGGATCTCGTTACCTGCCTCATCAGTCAATTTAATAATTCTGTTTCTCATATTTCTGTGGATGACTGATTTATGGAAAAAGGCCGTATTCTTATCTCCAAGAGATAGCCATTGAATTCTCGATTTCTGCTTGTAAAATGATTCTTCATCTCTGCACAGG
>CM045914.1:13429823-13444823 GCA_025169955.1 Salix arbutifolia | reverse complement strand
CTAAGGCTAATACCCATTCAAATTGGGCTAGTCGAGTCAGGATAAATATGTCCCAAAATCCAAGGCTATTACCCATACATTTTAAGGCTAATACCAAATACAATGGGCTTGGATATGACAAGACCAAACAGGTCAGAAATCTAAGGCTAATACCCATCGAAATTGGGCGACTCGAGTCTGGATCAATATGTCCCAAAATCCAAGCCTATTACCCATAAATTTTAATGCTAATACCAACTACAATGGGCTTGGGTATGACAAGATGAAACAGGTAAGAAATCTAAGGCTAATGCCCGTCGAAATTGGGCCACTTCAGTCAGGATGAATATGTCCCAAAATCAAATGCTATTACCCATAAATTTTAATGCTAATACCAACTAAAATGGGCTTGGATATGACAAGACCAAACAGGTCAGAAATCTAAGGCTAATACCCATCGAAATTGGGCTAGTCAAGTCAGGATCAATATTTCCCAAAATCCAAGGCTATTACCCATATATTTTAAGGCTAATACCAACTACAATGGGCTTGGATATGACAAGACCAAACAGGTCACAAATCCAAGGCTAATACCCATCGCAATTGGGCTCCTCGAGTCAGGATCAATATGTCCCAAAATCCAAGGCTATTACCCATAGATTTTAATGCTAATAGCAAATAAAATGGGGTTGGATATGACAAGACCACACAGGTCAGAAATCTAAGGCTAATACCCATTCAAATTGGGCTAGTCGAGTCAGGATCAATATGTCCCAAAATCCAAGGCTATTACCCATAAATTTTAAGGCTAATACCAAATACAATGGGCTTGGATATGACAAGACCAAACAGGTAAGAAATCTAAGGCTAATACCCATCGAAATTGGGCTACTCGAGTCAGGATCAATATGTCCCAAAATCCAAGCCTATTACCCATAAATTTTAATGCTAAAACCAACTACAGTGGGCTTGGGTATGACAAGACGAAACAGGTAAGAAATCTAAGGCTAATACCCATCGAAATTGGGCCACTCGAGTCAGGATCAATTTTTCCCAAAATCCAAGGCTATTACCCTTAAATTTTAAGGCTAATAGCAAATAAAATGAGGTTGGATATGACAAGACCAAACAGGTCCGAAATCTAACGCTAATACCCATCGAAATTGGGCTAGTCAAGTCAGGATCAATATTTACCTAAATCCAAGGCTATTACCCATAAATTTTAAGGCTAATAGCAAATAAAATGAGGTTGGATATGACCAGACCAAACAGGTCAGAAATCTAAGGCTAATACCCATCAAAATTGGACTACTCGAGTCAGGATCAATATGTCCCAAAATCCAAGGCTATTACCCATATATTTAAGGCTAATACCAACTACAATGGGCTTGGATATGACAAGACCAAACATGTCACAAATCTAAGGCTAATACCCATCGCAATTGGGCTACTTGAGTCAGGATCAATATGTCCCAAAATCCAAGGCTATTACCCATATATTTTAAGGTTAATACCAACTACAATGGGCTTGGATATGACAAGACCAAACAGGTGAGAAATCTAAGGCTAATACCCATCGAAATTAGGCTAGTCAAGTCAGGATCAATATGTCCCAAAATCAAAGCCTATTACCCATAAATTTTAATGCTAATACCAACTACAATGGGCTTGGGTATGACAAGACGAAACAGGTAAGAAATCTAAAGCTAATACCCATCGAAATTGGGTCACTCGAGTCAGGATTAATATGTCCCAAAATCCAAGGCTATTACCCATATATTTTAAGGCTAATACAAACTACAATGGGCTTGGATATGACAAGACCAAACAGGTCAGAAATCTAAGGCTAATACCCATCAAAATTGGACTACTCGAGTCAGGATCAATATGTCCCAAAATCCAAGGCTATTACCCATATATTTTAAGGCTAATACCAACTACAATGGGCTTGGATATGACAAGACCAAACAGGTCACAAATCTAAGGCTAATACCCATCGTAATTGGGCTACTTGAGTCAGGATCAATATGTCCCAAAATCCAAGGCTATTAACCATAGATTTTAAGGCTAATACCAACTACAATGGGCTTGGATATGACAAGACCAAACAGGTCAGAAATATAAGGATAATACCCATTAAAATTGGGCTAGTCAAGTCAGGATCAATATTTCCCAAAATCCAAGGCTATTACCCTTAAATTTTAAGGCTAATAGCAAATAAAATGGGGTTGGATATGACAAGACCAAACAGGTCAGAAATCTAAGTCTAATACCCATCGAAATTGGGCTAGTCGATTCAGGATCAATATGTCCCAAAATCCAAGGCTATTACCCATATATTTTAAGGCTAATACCAACTACAATGGGCTTGGATATGACAAGACCAAACAGGTCACAAATCCAAGGCTAATACCCATCGCAATTGGGCTCCTCGAGTCAGGATCAATATGTCCCAAAATCCAAGGCTATTACCCATAGATTTTAATGCTAATAGCAAATAAAATGGGGTTGGATATGACAAGACCACACAGGTCAGAAATCTAAGGCTAATACCCATTCAAATTGGGCTAGTCGAGTCAGGATCAATATGTCCCAAAATCCAAGGCTATTACCCATAAATTTTAAGGCTAATACCAAATACAATGGGCTTGGATATGACAAGACCAAACAGGTAAGAAATCTAAGGCTAATACCCATCGAAATTGGGCTACTCGAGTCAGGATCAATATGTCCCAAAATCCAAGCCTATTACCCATAAATTTTAATGCTAAAACCAACTACAGTGGGCTTGGGTATGACAAGACGAAACAGGTAAGAAATCTAAGGCTAATACCCATCGAAATTGGGCCACTCGAGTCAGGATCAATTTTTCCCAAAATCCAAGGCTATTACCCTTAAATTTTAAGGCTAATAGCAAATAAAATGAGGTTGGATATGACAAGACCAAACAGGTCCGAAATCTAACGCTAATACCCATCGAAATTGGGCTAGTCAAGTCAGGATCAATATTTACCTAAATCCAAGGCTATTACCCATAAATTTTAAGGCTAATAGCAAATAAAATGAGGTTGGATATGACCAGACCAAACAGGTCAGAAATCTAAGGCTAATACCCATCAAAATTGGACTACTCGAGTCAGGATCAATATGTCCCAAAATCCAAGGCTATTACCCATATATTTAAGGCTAATACCAACTACAATGGGCTTGGATATGACAAGACCAAACATGTCACAAATCTAAGGCTAATACCCATCGCAATTGGGCTACTTGAGTCAGGATCAATATGTCCCAAAATCCAAGGCTATTACCCATATATTTTAAGGTTAATACCAACTACAATGGGCTTGGATATGACAAGACCAAACAGGTGAGAAATCTAAGGCTAATACCCATCGAAATTAGGCTAGTCAAGTCAGGATCAATATGTCCCAAAATCAAAGCCTATTACCCATAAATTTTAATGCTAATACCAACTACAATGGGCTTGGGTATGACAAGACGAAACAGGTAAGAAATCTAAAGCTAATACCCATCGAAATTGGGTCACTCGAGTCAGGATTAATATGTCCCAAAATCCAAGGCTATTACCCATATATTTTAAGGCTAATACAAACTACAATGGGCTTGGATATGACAAGACCAAACAGGTCAGAAATCTAAGGCTAATACCCATCAAAATTGGACTACTCGAGTCAGGATCAATATGTCCCAAAATCCAAGGCTATTACCCATATATTTTAAGGCTAATACCAACTACAATGGGCTTGGATATGACAAGACCAAACAGGTCACAAATCTAAGGCTAATACCCATCGTAATTGGGCTACTTGAGTCAGGATCAATATGTCCCAAAATCCAAGGCTATTAACCATAGATTTTAAGGCTAATACCAACTACAATGGGCTTGGATATGACAAGACCAAACAGGTCAGAAATATAAGGATAATACCCATTAAAATTGGGCTAGTCAAGTCAGGATCAATATTTCCCAAAATCCAAGGCTATTACCCTTAAATTTTAAGGCTAATAGCAAATAAAATGGGGTTGGATATGACAAGACCAAACAGGTCAGAAATCTAAGTCTAATACCCATCGAAATTGGGCTAGTCGATTCAGGATCAATATGTCCCAAAATCCAAGGCTATTACCCATATATTTTAAGGCTAATACCAACTACAATGGGCTTGGATATGACAAGACCAAACAGGTCACAAATCCAAGGCTAATACCCATCGCAATTGGGCTCCTCGAGTCAGGATCAATATGTCCCAAAATCCAAGGCTATTACCCATAGATTTTAATGCTAATAGCAAATAAAATGGGGTTGGATATGACAAGACCACACAGGTCAGAAATCTAAGGCTAATACCCATTCAAATTGGGCTAGTCGAGTCAGGATCAATATGTCCCAAAATCCAAGGCTATTACCCATAAATTTTAAGGCTAATACCAAATACAATGGGCTTGGATATGACAAGACCAAACAGGTAAGAAATCTAAGGCTAATACCCATCGAAATTGGGCTACTCGAGTCAGGATCAATATGTCCCAAAATCCAAGGCTATTACCCATAAATTTTAAGGCTAAAACCAACTACAGTGGGCTTGGATATGACAAGACGAAACAGGTAAGAAATCTAAGGCTAATACCCATCGAAATTGGGCTACTCGAGTCAGGATCAATATTTTCCCAAAATCCAAGGCTATTACCCATTAAATTTTAAGGCTAATAGCAAATAAAATGAGGTTGGATATGACAAGACCAAACAGGTCCGAAATCTAAGGCTAATACCCATCGAAATTGGGCTAGTCAGTCAGGATCAATATGTCCCAAAATCCAAGGCTATTACCCATAAATTTTAAGGCTAATAGCAAATAAAATGAGGTTGGATATGACAAGACCAAACAGGTCAGAAATCTAAGGCTAATACCCATCAAAATTGGACTACTCGAGTCAGGATCAATATGTCCCAAAATCCAAGGCTATTACCCATATATTTTAAGGCTAATACCAACTACAATGGGCTTGGATATGACAAGACCAAACATGTCACAAATCTAAGGCTAATACCCATCGCAATTGGGCTACTTGAGTCAGGATCAATATGTCCCAAAATCCAAGGCTATTACCCATATATTTTAAGGCTAATACCAACTACAATGGGCTTGGATATGACAAGACCAAACAGGTCAGAAATCTAAGGCTAATACCCATCAAAATTGGACTACTCGAGTCAGGATCAATATGTCCCAAAATCCAAGGCTATTACCCATAAATTTTAAGGCTAATACCAACTACAATGGGCTTGGATATGACAAGACCAAACAGGTCAGGAATCTGAGGCTAATACCCATCGAAATTGGGCTTGGATATGACAAGACCAAACAGGTCAGAAATCTAAGGTCTAATACCCATCGAAATTGGGCTAGTCAAGTCAGGATCAATATTTCCGAAAATCCAAGTCTATTACCCATAAATATTAAGGCTAATAGCAAATAAAATGGGCTTGGATATGACTAGACCAAACAGGTCAGAAATCAAAGTATAATACCCATTCAAATTGGGTCAGTCGAGTCAGGATCAATATGTCCCAAAATCCAAGGCTATTACCCATAAATTTTAAGGCTAATACCAACTACATATGGACTTGGATATGACAAGACCAAATAAGTCAGAAATCAAAGGCTATTACCCATAAATTTTAAGGAAAATACCAACTACAATGGGCTTGGATATGACAAGACAAAACAGGTCAGAAATCTAAGGCTAATACCCATCGAAATTGGGCTAGTCAGTCAGGATCAATATTCCCAAAATCCAAGGCTATTACCATAAATTTTAAGGCTAATACCAACTACAATGGGCTTGGATATGACAAGACCAAACAGGTCAGGAATCTGAGGCTAATACCCATCGAAATTGGGCTTGGATATGACAAGACCAAACAGGTCAGAAATCTAAGGTCTAATACCCATCGAAATTGGGCTAGTCAAGTCAGGATCAATATTTCCGAAAATCCAAGTCTATTACCCATAAATTTTAATGCTAATAGCAAATAAAATGGGCTTGGATATGACAAGACCAAACAGGTCAGAAATCTAAGGCTAATACCCATTCAAATTGGGCCAGTCGAGTCAGGATCAATATGTCCCAAAATCCAAGGCTATTACCCATAAATTTTAAGGCTAATACCAACTACAATGGGCTTGGATATGACAAGACCAAACAGGTCAGAAATCTAAGGCTAATACCCATCGAAATTGGGCTACTCGAGTCAGGATCAATATGTCCCAAAATCCAAGGCTATTACCCATAAATTTTAAGGCTAATACCAACTACAATGGGCTTGGATATGACAAGACGAAACAGGTCAGAAATCTAAGGCTAATACCCATCGAAATTGGGCTACTCGAGTCAGGATCAATATGTCCCAAAATCCAAGGCTATTACCCATAAATTTTAAGGCTAATACCAACTACAATAGGCTTGGATATGACAAGACCAAACAGGTCAGAAATCTAAGGCTAATACCCATCGAAATTGGGCTAGTCGAGTCAGGATCAATATGTCCCAAAATCCAAGGCTATTACCCATAAATTTTAAGGCTAATACCAACTACAATGGGCTTGGATATGACAAGACCAAACAGGTCAGAAATCTAAGGCTAATACCCATCGAAATTGGGCTAGAGTCAGGATCAATATGTCCCAAAATCCATGGCTATTACCCATAAATTTTAAGGCTAATACCAACTACAATGGGCTTGGATATGACAAGACCAAACAGGTCAGAAATCTAAGGCTAATACCCATCGAAATCAGGCTAATCGACTCAGGATCAATATGTCCCAAAATCCAAGGCTATTACCCATATATTTTAAGGCTAATACCAACTAAAATGGGCTTGGATATGACAAGACCAAACAGGTCAGAAATCTAAGGCTAATACCCATCGAAATTGGGCTAGTCGAGTCAGGATCAATATGTCCCAAAATCCAAGGCTATTACCCATAAATTTTAAGGCTAATACCAACTACAATGGGCTTGGATATGACAAGACCAAACAGGTCAGAAATCTAAGGCTAATACCCATCGAAATTGGGCTACTCGAGTCAGGATCAATATGTCCCAAAATCCAAGGCTATTACCCATAAATTTTAAGGCTAATACCAACTACAATGGGCTTGGATATGACAAGACCAAACAGGTCAGAAATCTAAGGCTAATACCCATTCAAATTGGGCTAGTCGAGTCAGGATCAATATGTCCCAAAATCCAAGGCTATTACCCATAAATTTTAAGGCTAATACCAACTACAATGGGCTTGGATATGACAAGACCAAACAGGTCAGAAATCTAAGGCTAATACCCATCGAAATTGGGCTACTCGAGTCAGGATCAATATGTCCCAAAATCCAAGGCTATTACCCATAAATTTTAAGGCTAATACCAACTACAATGGGCTTGGATATGACAAGACCAAACAGGTCAGAAATCTAAGGCTAATACCCATCGAAATTGGGCTAGTCGAGTCAGGATCAATATGTCCCAAAATCCAAGGCTATTACCCATAAATTTTAAGGCTAATACCAACTACAATGGGCTTGGATATGACAAGACCAAACAGGTCAGAAATCTAAGGCTAATACCCATCGAAATTGGGCTAGTCGAGTCAGGATCAATATGTCCCAAAATCCAAGGCTATTACCCATAAATTTTAAGGCTAATACCAACTACAATGGGCTTGGATATGACAAGACCAAACAGGTCAGAAATCTAAGGCTAATACCCATTCGAAATTGGGCTAGAGTCAGGATCAATATGTCCCAAAATCCAAGGCTATTACCCATAAATTTTAAGGCTAATACCAACTACAATGGGCTTGGATATGACAAGACCAAACAGGTCAGAAATCTAAGGCTAATACCCATCGAAATTCTACTCGAGTCAGGATCAATATGTCCCAAAATCCAAGGCTATTACCCATAAATTTTAAGGCTAATACAACTAAAATGGGCTTGGATATGACAAGACCAAACAGGTCAGAAATCTAAGGCTAATACCCATCGAAATTGGGCTAGTCGAGTCAGGATCAATATGTCCCAAAATCCAAGGCTATTACCCATAAATTTTAAGGCTAATACCAACTACAATGGGCTTGGATATGACAAGACCAAACAGGTCAGAAATCTAAGGCTAATACCCATCGAAATTGGGCTACGAGTCAGGATCAATATGTCCCAAAATCCAAGGCTATTACCCATAAATTTTAAGGCTAATACCAACTACAATGGGCTTGGATATGACAAGACCAAACAGGTCAGAAATCTAAGGCTAATACCCATCGAAATTGGGCTAGTCAAGTCAGGATCAATATGTCCCTAAATCCAAGGCTATTACCCATAAATTTTAAGGCTAATACCAACTACAATGGGCTTGGATATGACAAGACCAAACAGGTCAGAATCTAGGCTAATACCCATCGAAATTGGGCTAATGACAAGACCAAACAGGTCAAAATCTAAGGTCTAATACCCATCGAAATTGGGCTAGTCAAGTAAGGATCAATATTTCCCAAAATCTAAGGCTATTACCCATAAATTTTAAGGCTAATAGCAAATAAAATGGGTTGGATATGACAAGACCAAACAGGTCAGAAATCTAAGGCTAATACCCATCGAAATTGGGCTAGTCGACTCAGGATCAATATGTCCCAAAATCCAAGGCTATTACCCATATATTTTAAGGCTAATACCAACTACAATGGGCTTGGATATGACAAGACCAAACAGGTCAGAAATCTAAGGCTAATACACATCGAAATTGGGCTCCTCGAGTCAGGATCAATATGTCCCAAAATCCAACGCTATTACCCATATATTTTATGGCTAATAGATATAAAATGGGGTTGGATATGACAAGACCAAACAGGTCAGAAATCTAAGGCTAATACCCATTCAAATTGGGCTAGTCGAGTCAGGATCAATATGTCCCAAAATCCAAGGCTATTACCCATAAATTTTAAGGCTAATACCAAATACAATGGGCTTGGATATGACAAGACCAAACAGGTAAGAAATCTAAGGCTAATACCCATCGAAATTGGGCTACTCGAGTCAGGATCAATATGTCCCAAAATCCAAGGCTATTACCCATAAATTTTAAGGCTAATACCAACTACAATGGGCTTGGATATGACAAGACCAAACAGGTCAGAAATCTAAGGCTAATACCCATCGAAATTGGGCTACTCGAGTCAGGATCAATATTTCCCAAAATCCAAGGCTATTACCCATAAATTTTAAGGCTAATAGCAAATAAAATGTGGTTGGATATGACAAGACCAAACAGGTCAGAAATCTAAGGCTAATACCCATCGAAATTGGGCTAGTCGAGTCAGGATCAATATGTCCCAAAATCCAAGGCTATTACCCATAAATTTTAAGGCTAATACCAAATAAAATGGGCTTGGATATGACAAGACCAAACAGGTCAGAAATCTAAGGCTAATACCCATCGAAATTGGGCTACTCGAGTCAGGATCAATATGTCCCAAAATCCAAGGCTATTACCCATAAATTTTAAGGCTAATACCAACTACAATGGGCTTGGATATGACAAGACCAAACAGGTCAGAAATCTAAGGCTAATACCCATCGAAATTGGGCTACTTGAGTCAGGATCAATATGTCCCAAAATCCAAGGCTATTACCCATAAATTTTAAGGCTAATACCAACTACAATGGGCTTGGATATGACAAGACCAAACAGGTCAGAAATCTAAGGCTAATACCCATCAAATTGGGCTACTCGAGTCAGGATCAATATGTCCCAAAATCCAAGGCTATTACCCATAAATTTTAAGGCTAATACCAACTACAATGGGCTTGGATATGACAAGACCAAACAGGTCAGAATCAGGCTAATACCCATCGAAATTGGGCTATATGACAAGACCAAACAGGTCAGAAATCTAAGGTCTAATACCCATCGAAATTGGGCTAGTCAAGTCAGGATCAATATTTCCCAAAATCCAAGGCTATTACCCATAAATATTTAAGGCTAATAGCAAATAAAATGGGCTTGGATATGACAAGACCAAACAGGTCAGAAATCAAGGCTATAATACCCATTCAAATTGGGCTCAGTCGAGTCAGGATCAATATGTCCCAAAATCCAAGGCTATTACCCATAAATTTTAAGGCTAATACCAACTACATATGGACTTGGATATGACAAGACCAAATAAGTCAGAAATCAAAGGCTATTACCCATAAATTTTAAGGAAAATACCAACTACAATGGGCTTGGATATGACAAGACAAACAGGTCAGAAATCTAAGGCTAATACCCATCGAAATTGGGCTAGTCAGTCAGGATCAATATTTCCCAAAATCCAAGGATATTACCCATAAATTTTAAGGCTAATACCAACTACAATGGGCTTGGATATGACAAGACCAAACAGGTCAGAAATCTAAGGCTAATACCCATCGAAATTGGGCTAGTCAAGTCAGGATCAATATTTCCCAAAATCCAAGGCTATTACCCATAAATTTTAAGGCTAATACCAACTACAATGGGCTTGGATATGACAAGACCAAACAGGTCAGAAATCTAGGCTAATACCCATCAAATTGGGCTATATGACAAGACCAAACAGGTCAAAATCTAAGGCTAATACCCATCAAATTGGGCTAGTCAGTCAGGATCAATATTCCCAAAATCCAAGGCTATTACCCATAAATTTTAAGGCTAATACCAACTACAATGGGCTTGGATATGACAAGACCAAACAGGTCAGAAATCTAAGGCTAATACCCATCGAAATTGGGCTAGTCGAGTCAGGATCAATATGTCCCAAAATCCAAGGCTATTACCCATAAATTTTAAGGCTAATACCATCTACAATGGGCTTGGATATGACAAGACCAAACAGGTCAGAAATCTAAGGCTAATACCCATCGAAATTGGGCTACTCGAGTCAGGATCAATATGTCCCAAAATCCAAGGCTATTACCCATAAATTTTAAGGCTAATAGCAAATAAAATGGGTTGGATATGACAAGACCAAACAGGTCAGAAATCTAAGGCTAATACCCTTCAAATTGGGCTAGTCGAGCCAGGATCAATATTTCCCAAAATCCAAGGCTATTACCATAAATTTTAAGCCTAATACCAACTACAATGGGCTTGGATATGACAAGACCAAACAGGTCAGAAATCTAAGGCTAATACCCATCGAAATTGGGCTACTCGAGTCAGGATCAATATGTCCCAAAATCCAAGGCTATTACCCATAAATTTTAAGGCTAATACCAACTACAATGGGCTTGGATATGACAAGACCAAACAGGTCAGAAATCTAAGGCTAATACCCATCGAAATTGGGCTACTCGAGTCAGGATCAATATGTCCCAAAATCCAAGGCTATTACCCATAAATTTTAAGGCTAATACCAACTACAATGGGCTTGGATATGACAAGACCAAACAGGTCAGAAATCTAAGGCTAATACCCATCGAAATTGGGCTAGTCGAAGTCAGGATCAATATTTCCCAAAATCCAAGGCTATTACCCATAAATTTTAAGGCTAATACCAACTAAAATGGGCTTGGATATGACAAGACCAAACAGGTCAGAAATCTAAGGCTAATACCCATCAAATTGGCTAGTCGAGTCAGGATCAATATGTCCCAAAATCCAAGGCTATTACCCATAAATTTTAAGGCTAATACCAACTACAATGGGCTTGGATATGACAAGACCAAACAGGTCAGAAATCTAAGGCTAATACCCATCGAAATTGGGCTACGAGTCAGGATCAATATGTCCCAAAATCCAAGGCTATTACCCATAAATTTTAAGGCTAATACCAACTACAATGGGCTTGGATATGACAAGACCAAACAGGTCAGAAATCTAAGGCTAATACCCATCGAAATTGGGCTAGTCGAGTCAGGATCAATATGTCCCAAAATCCAAGGCTATTACCCATAAATTTTAAGGCTAATACCAACTACAATGGGCTTGGATATGACAAGACCAAACAGGTCAGGAATCTGAGGCTAATACCCATCGAAATTGGGCTTGGATATGACAAGACCAAACAGGTCAGAAATCTAAGGTCTAATACCCATCGAAATTGGGCTAGTCAAGTCAGGATCAATATTTCCGAAAATCCAAGGCTATTACCCATAAATTTTAAGGCTAATAGCAAATAAAATGGGCTTGGATATGACAAGACCAAACAGGTCAGAAATCAAAGGCTAATACCCATTCAAATTGGGCTAGTCGAGTCAGGATCAATATGTCCCAAAATCCAAGGCTATTACCCATAAATTTTAAGGCTAATACCAACTACATATGGACTTGGATATGACAAGACCAAATAAGTCAGAAATCAAAGGCTATTACCCATAAATTTTAAGGCAAATACCAACTACAATGGGCTTGGATATGACAAGACCAAACAGGTCAGAAATCTAAGGCTAATACCCATCGAAATTGGGCTAGTCAAGTCAGGATCAATATTTCCCAAAATCCAAGGCTATTACCCATAAATTTTAAGGCTAATACCAACTACAATGGGCTTGGATATGACAAGACCAAACAGGTCAGAATCTGAGGCTAATACCCATCGAAATTGGGCTATATGACGACCAGTCAGAAATCTAAGGTCTAATACATCGAAATTGGGCTAGTCAAGTCAGGATCAATATTTCCAAAATCCAAGGCTATTACCCATAAATTTTAAGGCTAATAGCAAATAAAATGGGCTTGGATATGACAGACCAAACAGGTCAGAAATCAAAAGCCTAATACCCAGTCAAATTGGGCTAGTCGAGTCAGGATCAATATGTCCCAAAATCCAAGGCTATTACCCATAAATTTTAAGGCTAATACCAACTACAATGGGCTTGGATATGACAAGACCAAACAGGTCAGAAATCTAAGGCTAATACCCATCGAAATTGGGCTAATCGAGTCAGGATCAATATGTCCCAAAATCCAAGGCTATTACCCATAAATTTTAAGGCTAATACCAACTACAATGGGCTTGGATATGACAAGACCAAACAGGTCAGAAATCTAAGGCTAATACCCATCGAAATTGGGCTACTCGAGTCAGGATCAATATGTCCCAAAATCCAAGGCTATTACCCATAAATTTTAAGGCTAATACCAACTACAATGGGCTTGGATATGACAAGACCAAACAGGTCAGAAATCTAAGGCTAATACCCATCGAAATTGGGCTACTCGAGTCAGGATCAATATGTCCCAAAATCCAAGGCTATTACCCATATATTTTAAAGCTAATATCAACTAAAATGGGCTTAGATATGACAAGACCAAACAGGTCAGAAATCAAAGGCTAATACCCATTCAAATTGGGCTAGTCGACTCAGGATCAATATGTCCCAAAATCCAAGGCTATTACCCATAAATTTTAAGGCTAATACCAACTACAATCAGCTTGGATATGACAAGACCAAACAGGTCAGAAATGTAAGGCTAATACCCATCGAAATTGGGCTACTTGAGTCAGGATCAATATGTCCCAAAATCCAAGGCTATTACCCATAAATTTTAAGGCAAATACCAACTACAATGGGCTTGGATATGACAAGACAAAACAGGTCAGAAATCTAAGGCTAATACCCATCGAAATTGGGCTAGTCAAGTCAGGATCAATATTTCCCAAAATCCAAGGCTATTACCATAAATTTTAAGGCTAATACCAACTACAATGGGCTTGGATATGACAAGACCAAACAGGTCAGGAATCTGAGGCTAATACCCATCGAAATTGGGCTTGGATATGACAAGACCAAACAGGTCACAAATCTAAGGTCTAATACCCATCGAAATTGGGCTAGTCAAGTCAGGATCAATATTTCCGAAAATCCAAGTCTATTACCCATAAATTTTAAGGCTAATAGCAAATAAAATGGGCTTGGATATGACTAGACCAAACAGGTCAGAAATCAAAGGATAATACCCATTCAAATTGGGCCAGTCGAGTCAGGATCAATATGTCCCAAAATCCAAGGCTATTACCCATAAATTTTAAGGCTAATACCAACTACATATGGACTTGGATATGACAAGACCAAATAGGTCAGAAATCAAAGGCTAATTCCCATTAAAATTGGGCTAGTCGAGTCAGGATCAATATTTCCCAAAATCCAAGGTATTACCCCTAAATTTTAAGGCTAATACCAACTACAATGGGCTTGGATATGACAAGACCAAACAGGTCAGAAATCTAAGGCTAATACCCATCGATATTGGGCTAATCGAGTCAGGATCAATATGTCCCAAAATCCAAGGGTATTACCCATAAATTTTAAGGCTAATACCAACTACAATAGGCTTGGATATGACAAGACCAAACAGGTCAGAAATCTAAGGCTAATACCCATCGAAATTGGGCTACTCGAGTCAGGATCATTATGTCTCAAAATCCAAGGCTATTACCCATAAATTTGAAGGCTAAGACCAACTAAAATGGGATTGGATATGACAGGACGAAACAGGACAGAAATCTAAGGCTAATACCCATCGAAATTTGGCTAATCGACTCAGGATCAATATGTCCCAAAATCCAAGGCTATTACCCATAAATTTTAAGGCAAATACCAACTACAATAGGCTTGGATATGACAAGACCAAACAGGTCAGAAATCTAAGGCTAATACCCATCGAAATTTGGCTAATCGACTCAGGATCAATATGTCCCAAAATCCAAGGCTATTACCCATAAATTTTAAGGCAAATACCAACTACAATGGGCTTGGATATGACAAGACCAAACAGGTCAGAAATCTAAGGCTAATACCCATCGAAATTGGGCTACTCGAGTCAGGATCAATATGTCCCAAAATCCAAGGCTATTACCCATAAATTTTAAGGCTAATACCAACTAAAATGGGCTTGGATATGACAAGACCAAACAGGTCAGAAATCTAAGGCTAATACCCATCGAAATTGGGCTAGTCGAGTCAGGATCAAT
>CM045914.1:13280407-13429723 GCA_025169955.1 Salix arbutifolia | reverse complement strand
AAATCTAAGGCTAAAACTCATTCAAATGGGGCTCGTCGAGTACGGATCAATTTGTCCGAAAATCCAAGGCTAACACCCCCTCCAAAAACCAAGTTCAATCATGCTTGGGGGAAAAGTCTATTACCCATAAAATTGAAGTCTAATACCAACTAAAAAGGTCTTGGATATGAACAAGGTTTGAAATCTAAGGCTAAAACTCATTCAAATGGGGCTCGTCGAGTACGGATCAATTTGTCCGAAAATCCAAGGCTAACACCCCCTCCAAAAACCAAGTTCAATCATGCTTGGGGGAAAAGTCTATTACCCATAAAATTGAAGTCTAATACCAACTAAAAAGGTCTTGGATATGAACAAGGTTTGAAATCTAAGGCTAAAACTCATTCAAATGGGGCTCGTCGAGTACGGATCAATTTGTCCGAAAATCCAAGGCTAACACCCCCTCCAAAAACCAAGTTCAATCATGCTTGGGGGAAAAGTCTATTACCCATAAAATTGAAGTCTAATACCAACTAAAAAGGTCTTGGATATGAACAAGGTTTGAAATCTAAGGCTAAAACTCATTCAAATGGGGCTCGTCGAGTACGGATCAATTTGTCCGAAAATCCAAGGCTAACACCCCCTCCAAAAACCAAGTTCAATCATGCTTGGGGGAAAAGTCTATTACCCATAAAATTGAAGTCTAATACCAACTAAAAAGGTCTTGGATATGAACAAGGTTTGAAATCTAAGGCTAAAACTCATTCAAATGGGGCTCGTCGAGTACGGATCAATTTGTCCGAAAATCCAAGGCTAACACCCCCTCCAAAAACCAAGTTCAATCATGCTTGGGGGAAAAGTCTATTACCCATAAAATTGAAGTCTAATACCAACTAAAAAGGTCTTGGATATGAACAAGGTTTGAAATCTAAGGCTAAAACTCATTCAAATGGGGCTCGTCGAGTACGGATCAATTTGTCCGAAAATCCAAGGCTAACACCCCCTCCAAAAACCAAGTTCAATCATGCTTGGGGGAAAAGTCTATTACCCATAAAATTGAAGTCTAATACCAACTAAAAAGGTCTTGGATATGAACAAGGTTTGAAATCTAAGGCTAAAACTCATTCA
The DNA here is from genome assembly GCA_025169955.1 of Salix arbutifolia. Taxonomy (NCBI): domain Eukaryota; kingdom Viridiplantae; phylum Streptophyta; class Magnoliopsida; order Malpighiales; family Salicaceae; genus Salix; species Salix arbutifolia. The sequence goes on along the minus strand of CM045914.1, from coordinate 13,428,619 downwards.
AATGGGGCTCGTCGAGTACGGATCAATTTGTCCGAAAATCCAAGGCTAACACCCCCTCCAAAAACCAAGTTCAATCATGCTTGGGGGAAAAGTCTATTACCCATAAAATTGAAGTCTAATACCAACTAAAAAGGTCTTGGATATGAACAAGGTTTGAAATCTAAGGCTAAAACTCATTCAAATGGGGCTCGTCGAGTACGGATCAATTTGTCCGAAAATCCAAGGCTAACACCCCCTCCAAAAACCAAGTTCAATCATGCTTGGGGGAAAAGTCTATTACCCATAAAATTGAAGTCTAATACCAACTAAAAAGGTCTTGGATATGAACAAGGTTTGAAATCTAAGGCTAAAACTCATTCAAATGGGGCTCGTCGAGTACGGATCAATTTGTCCGAAAATCCAAGGCTAACACCCCTCCAAAAACCAAGTTCAATCATGCTTGGGGGAAAAGTCTATTACCCATAAAATTGAAGTCTAATACCAACTAAAAAGGTCTTGGATATGAACAAGGTTTGAAATCTAAGGCTAAAACTCATTCAAATGGGGCTCGTCGAGTACGGATCAATTTGTCCGAAAATCCAAGGCTAACACCCCCTCCAAAAACCAAGTTCAATCATGCTTGGGGGAAAAGTCTATTACCCATAAAATTGAAGTCTAATACCAACTAAAAAGGTCTTGGATATGAACAAGGTTTGAAATCTAAGGCTAAAACTCATTCAAATGGGGCTCGTCGAGTACGGATCAATTTGTCCGAAAATCCAAGGCTAACACCCCCTCCAAAAACCAAGTTCAATCATGCTTGGGGGAAAAGTCTATTACCCATAAAATTGAAGTCTAATACCAACTAAAAAGGTCTTGGATATGAACAAGGTTTGAAATCTAAGGCTAAAACTCATTCAAATGGGGCTCGTCGAGTACGGATCAATTTGTCCGAAAATCCAAGGCTAACACCCCCTCCAAAAACCAAGTTCAATCATGCTTGGGGGAAAAGTCTATTACCCATAAAATTGAAGTCTAATACCAACTAAAAAGGTCTTGGATATGAACAAGGTTTGAAATCTAAGGCTAAAACTCATTCAAATGGGGCTCGTCGAGTACGGATCAATTTGTCCGAAAATCCAAGGCTAACACCCCCTCCAAAAACCAAGTTCAATCATGCTTGGGGGAAAAGTCTATTACCCATAAAATTGAAGTCTAATACCAACTAAAAAGGTCTTGGATATGAACAAGGTTTGAAATCTAAGGCTAAAACTCATTCAAATGGGGCTCGTCGAGTACGGATCAATTTGTCCGAAAATCCAAGGCTAACACCCCCTCCAAAAACCAAGTTCAATCATGCTTGGGGGAAAAGTCTATTACCCATAAAATTGAAGTCTAATACCAACTAAAAAGGTCTTGGATATGAACAAGGTTTGAAATCTAAGGCTAAAACTCATTCAAATGGGGCTCGTCGAGTACGGATCAATTTGTCCGAAAATCCAAGGCTAACACCCCCTCCAAAAACCAAGTTCAATCATGCTTGGGGGAAAAGTCTATTACCCATAAAATTGAAGTCTAATACCAACTAAAAAGGTCTTGGATATGAACAAGGTTTGAAATCTAAGGCTAAAACTCATTCAAATGGGGCTCGTCGAGTACGGATCAATTTGTCCGAAAATCCAAGGCTAACACCCCCTCCAAAAACCAAGTTCAATCATGCTTGGGGGAAAAGTCTATTACCCATAAAATTGAAGTCTAATACCAACTAAAAAGGTCTTGGATATGAACAAGGTTTGAAATCTAAGGCTAAAACTCATTCAAATGGGGCTCGTCGAGTACGGATCAATTTGTCCGAAAATCCAAGGCTAACACCCCCTCCAAAAACCAAGTTCAATCATGCTTGGGGGAAAAGTCTATTACCCATAAAATTGAAGTCTAATACCAACTAAAAAGGTCTTGGATATGAACAAGGTTTGAAATCTAAGGCTAAAACTCATTCAAATGGGGCTCGTCGAGTACGGATCAATTTGTCCGAAAATCCAAGGCTAACACCCCCTCCAAAAACCAAGTTCAATCATGCTTGGGGGAAAAGTCTATTACCCATAAAATTGAAGTCTAATACCAACTAAAAAGGTCTTGGATATGAACAAGGTTTGAAATCTAAGGCTAAAACTCATTCAAATGGGGCTCGTCGAGTACGGATCAATTTGTCCGAAAATCCAAGGCTAACACCCCCTCCAAAAACCAAGTTCAATCATGCTTGGGGGAAAAGTCTATTACCCATAAAATTGAAGTCTAATACCAACTAAAAAGGTCTTGGATATGAACAAGGTTTGAAATCTAAGGCTAAAACTCATTCAAATGGGGCTCGTCGAGTACGGATCAATTTGTCCGAAAATCCAAGGCTAACACCCCCTCCAAAAACCAAGTTCAATCATGCTTGGGGGAAAAGTCTATTACCCATAAAATTGAAGTCTAATACCAACTAAAAAGGTCTTGGATATGAACAAGGTTTGAAATCTAAGGCTAAAACTCATTCAAATGGGGCTCGTCGAGTACGGATCAATTTGTCCGAAAATCCAAGGCTAACACCCCCTCCAAAAACCAAGTTCAATCATGCTTGGGGGAAAAGTCTATTACCCATAAAATTGAAGTCTAATACCAACTAAAAAGGTCTTGGATATGAACAAGGTTTGAAATCTAAGGCTAAAACTCATTCAAATGGGGCTCGTCGAGTACGGATCAATTTGTCCGAAAATCCAAGGCTAACACCCCCTCCAAAAACCAAGTTCAATCATGCTTGGGGGAAAAGTCTATTACCCATAAAATTGAAGTCTAATACCAACTAAAAAGGTCTTGGATATGAACAAGGTTTGAAATCTAAGGCTAAAACTCATTCAAATGGGGCTCGTCGAGTACGGATCAATTTGTCCGAAAATCCAAGGCTAACACCCCCTCCAAAAACCAAGTTCAATCATGCTTGGGGGAAAAGTCTATTACCCATAAAATTGAAGTCTAATACCAACTAAAAAGGTCTTGGATATGAACAAGGTTTGAAATCTAAGGCTAAAACTCATTCAAATGGGGCTCGTCGAGTACGGATCAATTTGTCCGAAAATCCAAGGCTAACACCCCCTCCAAAAACCAAGTTCAATCATGCTTGGGGGAAAAGTCTATTACCCATAAAATTGAAGTCTAATACCAACTAAAAAGGTCTTGGATATGAACAAGGTTTGAAATCTAAGGCTAAAACTCATTCAAATGGGGCTCGTCGAGTACGGATCAATTTGTCCGAAAATCCAAGGCTAACACCCCCTCCAAAAACCAAGTTCAATCATGCTTGGGGGAAAAGTCTATTACCCATAAAATTGAAGTCTAATACCAACTAAAAAGGTCTTGGATATGAACAAGGTTTGAAATCTAAGGCTAAAACTCATTCAAATGGGGCTCGTCGAGTACGGATCAATTTGTCCGAAAATCCAAGGCTAACACCCCCTCCAAAAACCAAGTTCAATCATGCTTGGGGGAAAAGTCTATTACCCATAAAATTGAAGTCTAATACCAACTAAAAAGGTCTTGGATATGAACAAGGTTTGAAATCTAAGGCTAAAACTCATTCAAATGGGGCTCGTCGAGTACGGATCAATTTGTCCGAAAATCCAAGGCTAACACCCCCTCCAAAAACCAAGTTCAATCATGCTTGGGGGAAAAGTCTATTACCCATAAAATTGAAGTCTAATACCAACTAAAAAGGTCTTGGATATGAACAAGGTTTGAAATCTAAGGCTAAAACTCATTCAAATGGGGCTCGTCGAGTACGGATCAATTTGTCCGAAAATCCAAGGCTAACACCCCCTCCAAAAACCAAGTTCAATCATGCTTGGGGGAAAAGTCTATTACCCATAAAATTGAAGTCTAATACCAACTAAAAAGGTCTTGGATATGAACAAGGTTTGAAATCTAAGGCTAAAACTCATTCAAATGGGGCTCGTCGAGTACGGATCAATTTGTCCGAAAATCCAAGGCTAACACCCCCTCCAAAAACCAAGTTCAATCATGCTTGGGGGAAAAGTCTATTACCCATAAAATTGAAGTCTAATACCAACTAAAAAGGTCTTGGATATGAACAAGGTTTGAAATCTAAGGCTAAAACTCATTCAAATGGGGCTCGTCGAGTACGGATCAATTTGTCCGAAAATCCAAGGCTAACACCCCCTCCAAAAACCAAGTTCAATCATGCTTGGGGGAAAAGTCTATTACCCATAAAATTGAAGTCTAATACCAACTAAAAAGGTCTTGGATATGAACAAGGTTTGAAATCTAAGGCTAAAACTCATTCAAATGGGGCTCGTCGAGTAGGATCAATTTGTCCGAAAATCCAAGGCTAACACCCCCTCCAAAAACCAAGTTCAATCATGCTTGGGGGAAAAGTCTATTACCCATAAAATTGAAGTCTAATACCAACTAAAAAGGTCTTGGATATGAACAAGGTTTGAAATCTAAGGCTAAAACTCATTCAAATGGGGCTCGTCGAGTACGGATCAATTTGTCCGAAAATCCAAGGCTAACACCCCCTCCAAAAACCAAGTTCAATCATGCTTGGGGGAAAAGTCTATTACCCATAAAATTGAAGTCTAATACCAACTAAAAAGGTCTTGGATATGAACAAGGTTTGAAATCTAAGGCTAAAACTCATTCAAATGGGGCTCGTCGAGTACGGATCAATTTGTCCGAAAATCCAAGGCTAACACCCCCTCCAAAAACCAAGTTCAATCATGCTTGGGGGAAAAGTCTATTACCCATAAAATTGAAGTCTAATACCAACTAAAAAGGTCTTGGATATGAACAAGGTTTGAAATCTAAGGCTAAAACTCATTCAAATGGGGCTCGTCGAGTACGGATCAATTTGTCCGAAAATCCAAGGCTAACACCCCCTCCAAAAACCAAGTTCAATCATGCTTGGGGGAAAAGTCTATTACCCATAAAATTGAAGTCTAATACCAACTAAAAAGGTCTTGGATATGAACAAGGTTTGAAATCTAAGGCTAAAACTCATTCAAATGGGGCTCGTCGAGTACGGATCAATTTGTCCGAAAATCCAAGGCTAACACCCCCTCCAAAAACCAAGTTCAATCATGCTTGGGGGAAAAGTCTATTACCCATAAAATTGAAGTCTAATACCAACTAAAAAGGTCTTGGATATGAACAAGGTTTGAAATCTAAGGCTAAAACTCATTCAAATGGGGCTCGTCGAGTACGGATCAATTTGTCCGAAAATCCAAGGCTAACACCCCCTCCAAAAACCAAGTTCAATCATGCTTGGGGGAAAAGTCTATTACCCATAAAATTGAAGTCTAATACCAACTAAAAAGGTCTTGGATATGAACAAGGTTTGAAATCTAAGGCTAAAACTCATTCAAATGGGGCTCGTCGAGTACGGATCAATTTGTCCGAAAATCCAAGGCTAACACCCCCTCCAAAAACCAAGTTCAATCATGCTTGGGGGAAAAGTCTATTACCCATAAAATTGAAGTCTAATACCAACTAAAAAGGTCTTGGATATGAACAAGGTTTGAAATCTAAGGCTAAAACTCATTCAAATGGGGCTCGTCGAGTACGGATCAATTTGTCCGAAAATCCAAGGCTAACACCCCCTCCAAAAACCAAGTTCAATCATGCTTGGGGGAAAAGTCTATTACCCATAAAATTGAAGTCTAATACCAACTAAAAAGGTCTTGGATATGAACAAGGTTTGAAATCTAAGGCTAAAACTCATTCAAATGGGGCTCGTCGAGTACGGATCAATTTGTCCGAAAATCCAAGGCTAACACCCCCTCCAAAAACCAAGTTCAATCATGCTTGGGGGAAAAGTCTATTACCCATAAAATTGAAGTCTAATACCAACTAAAAAGGTCTTGGATATGAACAAGGTTTGAAATCTAAGGCTAAAACTCATTCAAATGGGGCTCGTCGAGTACGGATCAATTTGTCCGAAAATCCAAGGCTAACACCCCCTCCAAAAACCAAGTTCAATCATGCTTGGGGGAAAAGTCTATTACCCATAAAATTGAAGTCTAATACCAACTAAAAAGGTCTTGGATATGAACAAGGTTTGAAATCTAAGGCTAAAACTCATTCAAATGGGGCTCGTCGAGTACGGATCAATTTGTCCGAAAATCCAAGGCTAACACCCCCTCCAAAAACCAAGTTCAATCATGCTTGGGGGAAAAGTCTATTACCCATAAAATTGAAGTCTAATACCAACTAAAAAGGTCTTGGATATGAACAAGGTTTGAAATCTAAGGCTAAAACTCATTCAAATGGGGCTCGTCGAGTACGGATCAATTTGTCCGAAAATCCAAGGCTAACACCCCCTCCAAAAACCAAGTTCAATCATGCTTGGGGGAAAAGTCTATTACCCATAAAATTGAAGTCTAATACCAACTAAAAAGGTCTTGGATATGAACAAGGTTTGAAATCTAAGGCTAAAACTCATTCAAATGGGGCTCGTCGAGTACGGATCAATTTGTCCGAAAATCCAAGGCTAACACCCCCTCCAAAAACCAAGTTCAATCATGCTTGGGGGAAAAGTCTATTACCCATAAAATTGAAGTCTAATACCAACTAAAAAGGTCTTGGATATGAACAAGGTTTGAAATCTAAGGCTAAAACTCATTCAAATGGGGCTCGTCGAGTACGGATCAATTTGTCCGAAAATCCAAGGCTAACACCCCCTCCAAAAACCAAGTTCAATCATGCTTGGGGGAAAAGTCTATTACCCATAAAATTGAAGTCTAATACCAACTAAAAAGGTCTTGGATATGAACAAGGTTTGAAATCTAAGGCTAAAACTCATTCAAATGGGGCTCGTCGAGTACGGATCAATTTGTCCGAAAATCCAAGGCTAACACCCCCTCCAAAAACCAAGTTCAATCATGCTTGGGGGAAAAGTCTATTACCCATAAAATTGAAGTCTAATACCAACTAAAAAGGTCTTGGATATGAACAAGGTTTGAAATCTAAGGCTAAAACTCATTCAAATGGGGCTCGTCGAGTACGGATCAATTTGTCCGAAAATCCAAGGCTAACACCCCCTCCAAAAACCAAGTTCAATCATGCTTGGGGGAAAAGTCTATTACCCATAAAATTGAAGTCTAATACCAACTAAAAAGGTCTTGGATATGAACAAGGTTTGAAATCTAAGGCTAAAACTCATTCAAATGGGGCTCGTCGAGTACGGATCAATTTGTCCGAAAATCCAAGGCTAACACCCCCTCCAAAAACCAAGTTCAATCATGCTTGGGGGAAAAGTCTATTACCCATAAAATTGAAGTCTAATACCAACTAAAAAGGTCTTGGATATGAACAAGGTTTGAAATCTAAGGCTAAAACTCATTCAAATGGGGCTCGTCGAGTACGGATCAATTTGTCCGAAAATCCAAGGCTAACACCCCCTCCAAAAACCAAGTTCAATCATGCTTGGGGGAAAAGTCTATTACCCATAAAATTGAAGTCTAATACCAACTAAAAAGGTCTTGGATATGAACAAGGTTTGAAATCTAAGGCTAAAACTCATTCAAATGGGGCTCGTCGAGTACGGATCAATTTGTCCGAAAATCCAAGGCTAACACCCCCTCCAAAAACCAAGTTCAATCATGCTTGGGGGAAAAGTCTATTACCCATAAAATTGAAGTCTAATACCAACTAAAAAGGTCTTGGATATGAACAAGGTTTGAAATCTAAGGCTAAAACTCATTCAAATGGGGCTCGTCGAGTACGGATCAATTTGTCCGAAAATCCAAGGCTAACACCCCCTCCAAAAACCAAGTTCAATCATGCTTGGGGGAAAAGTCTATTACCCATAAAATTGAAGTCTAATACCAACTAAAAAGGTCTTGGATATGAACAAGGTTTGAAATCTAAGGCTAAAACTCATTCAAATGGGGCTCGTCGAGTACGGATCAATTTGTCCGAAAATCCAAGGCTAACACCCCCTCCAAAAACCAAGTTCAATCATGCTTGGGGGAAAAGTCTATTACCCATAAAATTGAAGTCTAATACCAACTAAAAAGGTCTTGGATATGAACAAGGTTTGAAATCTAAGGCTAAAACTCATTCAAATGGGGCTCGTCGAGTACGGATCAATTTGTCCGAAAATCCAAGGCTAACACCCCCTCCAAAAACCAAGTTCAATCATGCTTGGGGGAAAAGTCTATTACCCATAAAATTGAAGTCTAATACCAACTAAAAAGGTCTTGGATATGAACAAGGTTTGAAATCTAAGGCTAAAACTCATTCAAATGGGGCTCGTCGAGTACGGATCAATTTGTCCGAAAATCCAAGGCTAACACCCCCTCCAAAAACCAAGTTCAATCATGCTTGGGGGAAAAGTCTATTACCCATAAAATTGAAGTCTAATACCAACTAAAAAGGTCTTGGATATGAACAAGGTTTGAAATCTAAGGCTAAAACTCATTCAAATGGGGCTCGTCGAGTACGGATCAATTTGTCCGAAAATCCAAGGCTAACACCCCCTCCAAAAACCAAGTTCAATCATGCTTGGGGGAAAAGTCTATTACCCATAAAATTGAAGTCTAATACCAACTAAAAAGGTCTTGGATATGAACAAGGTTTGAAATCTAAGGCTAAAACTCATTCAAATGGGGCTCGTCGAGTACGGATCAATTTGTCCGAAAATCCAAGGCTAACACCCCCTCCAAAAACCAAGTTCAATCATGCTTGGGGGAAAAGTCTATTACCCATAAAATTGAAGTCTAATACCAACTAAAAAGGTCTTGGATATGAACAAGGTTTGAAATCTAAGGCTAAAACTCATTCAAATGGGGCTCGTCGAGTACGGATCAATTTGTCCGAAAATCCAAGGCTAACACCCCCTCCAAAAACCAAGTTCAATCATGCTTGGGGGAAAAGTCTATTACCCATAAAATTGAAGTCTAATACCAACTAAAAAGGTCTTGGATATGAACAAGGTTTGAAATCTAAGGCTAAAACTCATTCAAATGGGGCTCGTCGAGTACGGATCAATTTGTCCGAAAATCCAAGGCTAACACCCCCTCCAAAAACCAAGTTCAATCATGCTTGGGGGAAAAGTCTATTACCCATAAAATTGAAGTCTAATACCAACTAAAAAGGTCTTGGATATGAACAAGGTTTGAAATCTAAGGCTAAAACTCATTCAAATGGGGCTCGTCGAGTACGGATCAATTTGTCCGAAAATCCAAGGCTAACACCCCCTCCAAAAACCAAGTTCAATCATGCTTGGGGGAAAAGTCTATTACCCATAAAATTGAAGTCTAATACCAACTAAAAAGGTCTTGGATATGAACAAGGTTTGAAATCTAAGGCTAAAACTCATTCAAATGGGGCTCGTCGAGTACGGATCAATTTGTCCGAAAATCCAAGGCTAACACCCCTCCAAAAACCAAGTTCAATCATGCTTGGGGGAAAAGTCTATTACCCATAAAATTGAAGTCTAATACCAACTAAAAAGGTCTTGGATATGAACAAGGTTTGAAATCTAAGGCTAAAACTCATTCAAATGGGGCTCGTCGAGTACGGATCAATTTGTCCGAAAATCCAAGGCTAACACCCCCTCCAAAAACCAAGTTCAATCATGCTTGGGGGAAAAGTCTATTACCCATAAAATTGAAGTCTAATACCAACTAAAAAGGTCTTGGATATGAACAAGGTTTGAAATCTAAGGCTAAAACTCATTCAAATGGGGCTCGTCGAGTACGGATCAATTTGTCCGAAAATCCAAGGCTAACACCCCTCCAAAAACCAAGTTCAATCATGCTTGGGGGAAAAGTCTATTACCCATAAAATTGAAGTCTAATACCAACTAAAAAGGTCTTGGATATGAACAAGGTTTGAAATCTAAGGCTAAAACTCATTCAAATGGGGCTCGTCGAGTACGGATCAATTTGTCCGAAAATCCAAGGCTAACACCCCCTCCAAAAACCAAGTTCAATCATGCTTGGGGGAAAAGTCTATTACCCATAAAATTGAAGTCTAATACCAACTAAAAAGGTCTTGGATATGAACAAGGTTTGAAATCTAAGGCTAAAACTCATTCAAATGGGGCTCGTCGAGTACGGATCAATTTGTCCGAAAATCCAAGGCTAACACCCCCTCCAAAAACCAAGTTCAATCATGCTTGGGGGAAAAGTCTATTACCCATAAAATTGAAGTCTAATACCAACTAAAAAGGTCTTGGATATGAACAAGGTTTGAAATCTAAGGCTAAAACTCATTCAAATGGGGCTCGTCGAGTACGGATCAATTTGTCCGAAAATCCAAGGCTAACACCCCCTCCAAAAACCAAGTTCAATCATGCTTGGGGGAAAAGTCTATTACCCATAAAATTGAAGTCTAATACCAACTAAAAAGGTCTTGGATATGAACAAGGTTTGAAATCTAAGGCTAAAACTCATTCAAATGGGGCTCGTCGAGTACGGATCAATTTGTCCGAAAATCCAAGGCTAACACCCCCTCCAAAAACCAAGTTCAATCATGCTTGGGGGAAAAGTCTATTACCCATAAAATTGAAGTCTAATACCAACTAAAAAGGTCTTGGATATGAACAAGGTTTGAAATCTAAGGCTAAAACTCATTCAAATGGGGCTCGTCGAGTACGGATCAATTTGTCCGAAAATCCAAGGCTAACACCCCCTCCAAAAACCAAGTTCAATCATGCTTGGGGGAAAAGTCTATTACCCATAAAATTGAAGTCTAATACCAACTAAAAAGGTCTTGGATATGAACAAGGTTTGAAATCTAAGGCTAAAACTCATTCAAATGGGGCTCGTCGAGTACGGATCAATTTGTCCGAAAATCCAAGGCTAACACCCCCTCCAAAAACCAAGTTCAATCATGCTTGGGGGAAAAGTCTATTACCCATAAAATTGAAGTCTAATACCAACTAAAAAGGTCTTGGATATGAACAAGGTTTGAAATCTAAGGCTAAAACTCATTCAAATGGGGCTCGTCGAGTACGGATCAATTTGTCCGAAAATCCAAGGCTAACACCCCCTCCAAAAACCAAGTTCAATCATGCTTGGGGGAAAAGTCTATTACCCATAAAATTGAAGTCTAATACCAACTAAAAAGGTCTTGGATATGAACAAGGTTTGAAATCTAAGGCTAAAACTCATTCAAATGGGGCTCGTCGAGTACGGATCAATTTGTCCGAAAATCCAAGGCTAACACCCCCTCCAAAAACCAAGTTCAATCATGCTTGGGGGAAAAGTCTATTACCCATAAAATTGAAGTCTAATACCAACTAAAAAGGTCTTGGATATGAACAAGGTTTGAAATCTAAGGCTAAAACTCATTCAAATGGGGCTCGTCGAGTACGGATCAATTTGTCCGAAAATCCAAGGCTAACACCCCCTCCAAAAACCAAGTTCAATCATGCTTGGGGGAAAAGTCTATTACCCATAAAATTGAAGTCTAATACCAACTAAAAAGGTCTTGGATATGAACAAGGTTTGAAATCTAAGGCTAAAACTCATTCAAATGGGGCTCGTCGAGTACGGATCAATTTGTCCGAAAATCCAAGGCTAACACCCCCTCCAAAAACCAAGTTCAATCATGCTTGGGGGAAAAGTCTATTACCCATAAAATTGAAGTCTAATACCAACTAAAAAGGTCTTGGATATGAACAAGGTTTGAAATCTAAGGCTAAAACTCATTCAAATGGGGCTCGTCGAGTACGGATCAATTTGTCCGAAAATCCAAGGCTAACACCCCCTCCAAAAACCAAGTTCAATCATGCTTGGGGGAAAAGTCTATTACCCATAAAATTGAAGTCTAATACCAACTAAAAAGGTCTTGGATATGAACAAGGTTTGAAATCTAAGGCTAAAACTCATTCAAATGGGGCTCGTCGAGTACGGATCAATTTGTCCGAAAATCCAAGGCTAACACCCCCTCCAAAAACCAAGTTCAATCATGCTTGGGGGAAAAGTCTATTACCCATAAAATTGAAGTCTAATACCAACTAAAAAGGTCTTGGATATGAACAAGGTTTGAAATCTAAGGCTAAAACTCATTCAAATGGGGCTCGTCGAGTACGGATCAATTTGTCCGAAAATCCAAGGCTAACACCCCCTCCAAAAACCAAGTTCAATCATGCTTGGGGGAAAAGTCTATTACCCATAAAATTGAAGTCTAATACCAACTAAAAAGGTCTTGGATATGAACAAGGTTTGAAATCTAAGGCTAAAACTCATTCAAATGGGGCTCGTCGAGTACGGATCAATTTGTCCGAAAATCCAAGGCTAACACCCCCTCCAAAAACCAAGTTCAATCATGCTTGGGGGAAAAGTCTATTACCCATAAAATTGAAGTCTAATACCAACTAAAAAGGTCTTGGATATGAACAAGGTTTGAAATCTAAGGCTAAAACTCATTCAAATGGGGCTCGTCGAGTACGGATCAATTTGTCCGAAAATCCAAGGCTAACACCCCCTCCAAAAACCAAGTTCAATCATGCTTGGGGGAAAAGTCTATTACCCATAAAATTGAAGTCTAATACCAACTAAAAAGGTCTTGGATATGAACAAGGTTTGAAATCTAAGGCTAAAACTCATTCAAATGGGGCTCGTCGAGTACGGATCAATTTGTCCGAAAATCCAAGGCTAACACCCCCTCCAAAAACCAAGTTCAATCATGCTTGGGGGAAAAGTCTATTACCCATAAAATTGAAGTCTAATACCAACTAAAAAGGTCTTGGATATGAACAAGGTTTGAAATCTAAGGCTAAAACTCATTCAAATGGGGCTCGTCGAGTACGGATCAATTTGTCCGAAAATCCAAGGCTAACACCCCCTCCAAAAACCAAGTTCAATCATGCTTGGGGGAAAAGTCTATTACCCATAAAATTGAAGTCTAATACCAACTAAAAAGGTCTTGGATATGAACAAGGTTTGAAATCTAAGGCTAAAACTCATTCAAATGGGGCTCGTCGAGTACGGATCAATTTGTCCGAAAATCCAAGGCTAACACCCCCTCCAAAAACCAAGTTCAATCATGCTTGGGGGAAAAGTCTATTACCCATAAAATTGAAGTCTAATACCAACTAAAAAGGTCTTGGATATGAACAAGGTTTGAAATCTAAGGCTAAAACTCATTCAAATGGGGCTCGTCGAGTACGGATCAATTTGTCCGAAAATCCAAGGCTAACACCCCCTCCAAAAACCAAGTTCAATCATGCTTGGGGGAAAAGTCTATTACCCATAAAATTGAAGTCTAATACCAACTAAAAAGGTCTTGGATATGAACAAGGTTTGAAATCTAAGGCTAAAACTCATTCAAATGGGGCTCGTCGAGTACGGATCAATTTGTCCGAAAATCCAAGGCTAACACCCCCTCCAAAAACCAAGTTCAATCATGCTTGGGGGAAAAGTCTATTACCCATAAAATTGAAGTCTAATACCAACTAAAAAGGTCTTGGATATGAACAAGGTTTGAAATCTAAGGCTAAAACTCATTCAAATGGGGCTCGTCGAGTACGGATCAATTTGTCCGAAAATCCAAGGCTAACACCCCCTCCAAAAACCAAGTTCAATCATGCTTGGGGGAAAAGTCTATTACCCATAAAATTGAAGTCTAATACCAACTAAAAAGGTCTTGGATATGAACAAGGTTTGAAATCTAAGGCTAAAACTCATTCAAATGGGGCTCGTCGAGTACGGATCAATTTGTCCGAAAATCCAAGGCTAACACCCCCTCCAAAAACCAAGTTCAATCATGCTTGGGGGAAAAGTCTATTACCCATAAAATTGAAGTCTAATACCAACTAAAAAGGTCTTGGATATGAACAAGGTTTGAAATCTAAGGCTAAAACTCATTCAAATGGGGCTCGTCGAGTACGGATCAATTTGTCCGAAAATCCAAGGCTAACACCCCCTCCAAAAACCAAGTTCAATCATGCTTGGGGGAAAAGTCTATTACCCATAAAATTGAAGTCTAATACCAACTAAAAAGGTCTTGGATATGAACAAGGTTTGAAATCTAAGGCTAAAACTCATTCAAATGGGGCTCGTCGAGTACGGATCAATTTGTCCGAAAATCCAAGGCTAACACCCCCTCCAAAAACCAAGTTCAATCATGCTTGGGGGAAAAGTCTATTACCCATAAAATTGAAGTCTAATACCAACTAAAAAGGTCTTGGATATGAACAAGGTTTGAAATCTAAGGCTAAAACTCATTCAAATGGGGCTCGTCGAGTACGGATCAATTTGTCCGAAAATCCAAGGCTAACACCCCCTCCAAAAACCAAGTTCAATCATGCTTGGGGGAAAAGTCTATTACCCATAAAATTGAAGTCTAATACCAACTAAAAAGGTCTTGGATATGAACAAGGTTTGAAATCTAAGGCTAAAACTCATTCAAATGGGGCTCGTCGAGTACGGATCAATTTGTCCGAAAATCCAAGGCTAACACCCCCTCCAAAAACCAAGTTCAATCATGCTTGGGGGAAAAGTCTATTACCCATAAAATTGAAGTCTAATACCAACTAAAAAGGTCTTGGATATGAACAAGGTTTGAAATCTAAGGCTAAAACTCATTCAAATGGGGCTCGTCGAGTACGGATCAATTTGTCCGAAAATCCAAGGCTAACACCCCCTCCAAAAACCAAGTTCAATCATGCTTGGGGGAAAAGTCTATTACCCATAAAATTGAAGTCTAATACCAACTAAAAAGGTCTTGGATATGAACAAGGTTTGAAATCTAAGGCTAAAACTCATTCAAATGGGGCTCGTCGAGTACGGATCAATTTGTCCGAAAATCCAAGGCTAACACCCCCTCCAAAAACCAAGTTCAATCATGCTTGGGGGAAAAGTCTATTACCCATAAAATTGAAGTCTAATACCAACTAAAAAGGTCTTGGATATGAACAAGGTTTGAAATCTAAGGCTAAAACTCATTCAAATGGGGCTCGTCGAGTACGGATCAATTTGTCCGAAAATCCAAGGCTAACACCCCCTCCAAAAACCAAGTTCAATCATGCTTGGGGGAAAAGTCTATTACCCATAAAATTGAAGTCTAATACCAACTAAAAAGGTCTTGGATATGAACAAGGTTTGAAATCTAAGGCTAAAACTCATTCAAATGGGGCTCGTCGAGTACGGATCAATTTGTCCGAAAATCCAAGGCTAACACCCCCTCCAAAAACCAAGTTCAATCATGCTTGGGGGAAAAGTCTATTACCCATAAAATTGAAGTCTAATACCAACTAAAAAGGTCTTGGATATGAACAAGGTTTGAAATCTAAGGCTAAAACTCATTCAAATGGGGCTCGTCGAGTACGGATCAATTTGTCCGAAAATCCAAGGCTAACACCCCCTCCAAAAACCAAGTTCAATCATGCTTGGGGGAAAAGTCTATTACCCATAAAATTGAAGTCTAATACCAACTAAAAAGGTCTTGGATATGAACAAGGTTTGAAATCTAAGGCTAAAACTCATTCAAATGGGGCTCGTCGAGTACGGATCAATTTGTCCGAAAATCCAAGGCTAACACCCCCTCCAAAAACCAAGTTCAATCATGCTTGGGGGAAAAGTCTATTACCCATAAAATTGAAGTCTAATACCAACTAAAAAGGTCTTGGATATGAACAAGGTTTGAAATCTAAGGCTAAAACTCATTCAAATGGGGCTCGTCGAGTACGGATCAATTTGTCCGAAAATCCAAGGCTAACACCCCCTCCAAAAACCAAGTTCAATCATGCTTGGGGGAAAAGTCTATTACCCATAAAATTGAAGTCTAATACCAACTAAAAAGGTCTTGGATATGAACAAGGTTTGAAATCTAAGGCTAAAACTCATTCAAATGGGGCTCGTCGAGTACGGATCAATTTGTCCGAAAATCCAAGGCTAACACCCCCTCCAAAAACCAAGTTCAATCATGCTTGGGGGAAAAGTCTATTACCCATAAAATTGAAGTCTAATACCAACTAAAAAGGTCTTGGATATGAACAAGGTTTGAAATCTAAGGCTAAAACTCATTCAAATGGGGCTCGTCGAGTACGGATCAATTTGTCCGAAAATCCAAGGCTAACACCCCCTCCAAAAACCAAGTTCAATCATGCTTGGGGGAAAAGTCTATTACCCATAAAATTGAAGTCTAATACCAACTAAAAAGGTCTTGGATATGAACAAGGTTTGAAATCTAAGGCTAAAACTCATTCAAATGGGGCTCGTCGAGTACGGATCAATTTGTCCGAAAATCCAAGGCTAACACCCCCTCCAAAAACCAAGTTCAATCATGCTTGGGGGAAAAGTCTATTACCCATAAAATTGAAGTCTAATACCAACTAAAAAGGTCTTGGATATGAACAAGGTTTGAAATCTAAGGCTAAAACTCATTCAAATGGGGCTCGTCGAGTACGGATCAATTTGTCCGAAAATCCAAGGCTAACACCCCCTCCAAAAACCAAGTTCAATCATGCTTGGGGGAAAAGTCTATTACCCATAAAATTGAAGTCTAATACCAACTAAAAAGGTCTTGGATATGAACAAGGTTTGAAATCTAAGGCTAAAACTCATTCAAATGGGGCTCGTCGAGTACGGATCAATTTGTCCGAAAATCCAAGGCTAACACCCCCTCCAAAAACCAAGTTCAATCATGCTTGGGGGAAAAGTCTATTACCCATAAAATTGAAGTCTAATACCAACTAAAAAGGTCTTGGATATGAACAAGGTTTGAAATCTAAGGCTAAAACTCATTCAAATGGGGCTCGTCGAGTACGGATCAATTTGTCCGAAAATCCAAGGCTAACACCCCCTCCAAAAACCAAGTTCAATCATGCTTGGGGGAAAAGTCTATTACCCATAAAATTGAAGTCTAATACCAACTAAAAAGGTCTTGGATATGAACAAGGTTTGAAATCTAAGGCTAAAACTCATTCAAATGGGGCTCGTCGAGTACGGATCAATTTGTCCGAAAATCCAAGGCTAACACCCCCTCCAAAAACCAAGTTCAATCATGCTTGGGGGAAAAGTCTATTACCCATAAAATTGAAGTCTAATACCAACTAAAAAGGTCTTGGATATGAACAAGGTTTGAAATCTAAGGCTAAAACTCATTCAAATGGGGCTCGTCGAGTACGGATCAATTTGTCCGAAAATCCAAGGCTAACACCCCCTCCAAAAACCAAGTTCAATCATGCTTGGGGGAAAAGTCTATTACCCATAAAATTGAAGTCTAATACCAACTAAAAAGGTCTTGGATATGAACAAGGTTTGAAATCTAAGGCTAAAACTCATTCAAATGGGGCTCGTCGAGTACGGATCAATTTGTCCGAAAATCCAAGGCTAACACCCCCTCCAAAAACCAAGTTCAATCATGCTTGGGGGAAAAGTCTATTACCCATAAAATTGAAGTCTAATACCAACTAAAAAGGTCTTGGATATGAACAAGGTTTGAAATCTAAGGCTAAAACTCATTCAAATGGGGCTCGTCGAGTACGGATCAATTTGTCCGAAAATCCAAGGCTAACACCCCCTCCAAAAACCAAGTTCAATCATGCTTGGGGGAAAAGTCTATTACCCATAAAATTGAAGTCTAATACCAACTAAAAAGGTCTTGGATATGAACAAGGTTTGAAATCTAAGGCTAAAACTCATTCAAATGGGGCTCGTCGAGTACGGATCAATTTGTCCGAAAATCCAAGGCTAACACCCCCTCCAAAAACCAAGTTCAATCATGCTTGGGGGAAAAGTCTATTACCCATAAAATTGAAGTCTAATACCAACTAAAAAGGTCTTGGATATGAACAAGGTTTGAAATCTAAGGCTAAAACTCATTCAAATGGGGCTCGTCGAGTACGGATCAATTTGTCCGAAAATCCAAGGCTAACACCCCCTCCAAAAACCAAGTTCAATCATGCTTGGGGGAAAAGTCTATTACCCATAAAATTGAAGTCTAATACCAACTAAAAAGGTCTTGGATATGAACAAGGTTTGAAATCTAAGGCTAAAACTCATTCAAATGGGGCTCGTCGAGTACGGATCAATTTGTCCGAAAATCCAAGGCTAACACCCCCTCCAAAAACCAAGTTCAATCATGCTTGGGGGAAAAGTCTATTACCCATAAAATTGAAGTCTAATACCAACTAAAAAGGTCTTGGATATGAACAAGGTTTGAAATCTAAGGCTAAAACTCATTCAAATGGGGCTCGTCGAGTACGGATCAATTTGTCCGAAAATCCAAGGCTAACACCCCCTCCAAAAACCAAGTTCAATCATGCTTGGGGGAAAAGTCTATTACCCATAAAATTGAAGTCGAATACCAACTAGAAAGGTCTTGGATATGAACAAGGTTTGAAATCTAAGGCTAAAACTCATTCAAATGGGGTTCGTCGAGTACGGATCAATTTTCCGAAAATCCAAGGCTAACACCCCCTCCAAAAACCAAGTTCAATCATGCTTGGGGGAAAAGTCTATTACCCATAAAATTGAAGTCTAATACCAACTAAAAAGGTCTTGGATATGAACAAGGTTTGAAATCTAAGGCTAAAACTCATTCAAATGGGGCTCGTCGAGTACGGATCAATTTGTCCGAAAATCCAAGGCTAACACCCCCTCCAAAAACCAAGTTCAATCATGCTTGGGGGAAAAGTCTATTACCCATAAAATTGAAGTCTAATACCAACTAAAAAGGTCTTGGATATGAACAAGGTTTGAAATCTAAGGCTAAAACTCATTCAAATGGGGCTCGTCGAGTACGGATCAATTTGTCCGAAAATCCAAGGCTAACACCCCCTCCAAAAACCAAGTTCAATCATGCTTGGGGGAAAAGTCTATTACCCATAAAATTGAAGTCTAATACCAACTAAAAAGGTCTTGGATATGAACAAGGTTTGAAATCTAAGGCTAAAACTCATTCAAATGGGGCTCGTCGAGTACGGATCAATTTGTCCGAAAATCCAAGGCTAACACCCCCTCCAAAAACCAAGTTCAATCATGCTTGGGGGAAAAGTCTATTACCCATAAAATTGAAGTCTAATACCAACTAAAAAGGTCTTGGATATGAACAAGGTTTGAAATCTAAGGCTAAAACTCATTCAAATGGGGCTCGTCGAGTACGGATCAATTTGTCCGAAAATCCAAGGCTAACACCCCCTCCAAAAACCAAGTTCAATCATGCTTGGGGGAAAAGTCTATTACCCATAAAATTGAAGTCTAATACCAACTAAAAAGGTCTTGGATATGAACAAGGTTTGAAATCTAAGGCTAAAACTCATTCAAATGGGGCTCGTCGAGTACGGATCAATTTGTCCGAAAATCCAAGGCTAACACCCCCTCCAAAAACCAAGTTCAATCATGCTTGGGGGAAAAGTCTATTACCCATAAAATTGAAGTCTAATACCAACTAAAAAGGTCTTGGATATGAACAAGGTTTGAAATCTAAGGCTAAAACTCATTCAAATGGGGCTCGTCGAGTACGGATCAATTTGTCCGAAAATCCAAGGCTAACACCCCCTCCAAAAACCAAGTTCAATCATGCTTGGGGGAAAAGTCTATTACCCATAAAATTGAAGTCTAATACCAACTAAAAAGGTCTTGGATATGAACAAGGTTTGAAATCTAAGGCTAAAACTCATTCAAATGGGGCTCGTCGAGTACGGATCAATTTGTCCGAAAATCCAAGGCTAACACCCCCTCCAAAAACCAAGTTCAATCATGCTTGGGGGAAAAGTCTATTACCCATAAAATTGAAGTCTAATACCAACTAAAAAGGTCTTGGATATGAACAAGGTTTGAAATCTAAGGCTAAAACTCATTCAAATGGGGCTCGTCGAGTACGGATCAATTTGTCCGAAAATCCAAGGCTAACACCCCCTCCAAAAACCAAGTTCAATCATGCTTGGGGGAAAAGTCTATTACCCATAAAATTGAAGTCTAATACCAACTAAAAAGGTCTTGGATATGAACAAGGTTTGAAATCTAAGGCTAAAACTCATTCAAATGGGGCTCGTCGAGTACGGATCAATTTGTCCGAAAATCCAAGGCTAACACCCCCTCCAAAAACCAAGTTCAATCATGCTTGGGGGAAAAGTCTATTACCCATAAAATTGAAGTCTAATACCAACTAAAAAGGTCTTGGATATGAACAAGGTTTGAAATCTAAGGCTAAAACTCATTCAAATGGGGCTCGTCGAGTACGGATCAATTTGTCCGAAAATCCAAGGCTAACACCCCCTCCAAAAACCAAGTTCAATCATGCTTGGGGGAAAAGTCTATTACCCATAAAATTGAAGTCTAATACCAACTAAAAAGGTCTTGGATATGAACAAGGTTTGAAATCTAAGGCTAAAACTCATTCAAATGGGGCTCGTCGAGTACGGATCAATTTGTCCGAAAATCCAAGGCTAACACCCCCTCCAAAAACCAAGTTCAATCATGCTTGGGGGAAAAGTCTATTACCCATAAAATTGAAGTCTAATACCAACTAAAAAGGTCTTGGATATGAACAAGGTTTGAAATCTAAGGCTAAAACTCATTCAAATGGGGCTCGTCGAGTACGGATCAATTTGTCCGAAAATCCAAGGCTAACACCCCCTCCAAAAACCAAGTTCAATCATGCTTGGGGGAAAAGTCTATTACCCATAAAATTGAAGTCTAATACCAACTAAAAAGGTCTTGGATATGAACAAGGTTTGAAATCTAAGGCTAAAACTCATTCAAATGGGGCTCGTCGAGTACGGATCAATTTGTCCGAAAATCCAAGGCTAACACCCCCTCCAAAAACCAAGTTCAATCATGCTTGGGGGAAAAGTCTATTACCCATAAAATTGAAGTCTAATACCAACTAAAAAGGTCTTGGATATGAACAAGGTTTGAAATCTAAGGCTAAAACTCATTCAAATGGGGCTCGTCGAGTACGGATCAATTTGTCCGAAAATCCAAGGCTAACACCCCCTCCAAAAACCAAGTTCAATCATGCTTGGGGGAAAAGTCTATTACCCATAAAATTGAAGTCTAATACCAACTAAAAAGGTCTTGATATGAACAAGGTTTGAAATCTAAGGCTAAAACTCATTCAAATGGGGCTCGTCGAGTACGGATCAATTTTCCGAAAATCCAAGGCTAACACCCCCTCCAAAAACCAAGTTCAATCATGCTTGGGGGAAAAGTCTATTACCCATAAAATTGAAGTCTAATACCAACTAAAAAGGTCTTGGATATGAACAAGGTTTGAAATCTAAGGCTAAAACTCATTCAAATGGGGCTCGTCGAGTACGGATCAATTTGTCCGAAAATCCAAGGCTAACACCCCCTCCAAAAACCAAGTTCAATCATGCTTGGGGGAAAAGTCTATTACCCATAAAATTGAAGTCTAATACCAACTAAAAAGGTCTTGGATATGAACAAGGTTTGAAATCTAAGGCTAAAACTCATTCAAATGGGGCTCGTCGAGTACGGATCAATTTGTCCGAAAATCCAAGGCTAACACCCCCTCCAAAAACCAAGTTCAATCATGCTTGGGGGAAAAGTCTATTACCCATAAAATTGAAGTCTAATACCAACTAAAAAGGTCTTGGATATGAACAAGGTTTGAAATCTAAGGCTAAAACTCATTCAAATGGGGCTCGTCGAGTACGGATCAATTTGTCCGAAAATCCAAGGCTAACACCCCCTCCAAAAACCAAGTTCAATCATGCTTGGGGGAAAAGTCTATTACCCATAAAATTGAAGTCTAATACCAACTAAAAAGGTCTTGGATATGAACAAGGTTTGAAATCTAAGGCTAAAACTCATTCAAATGGGGCTCGTCGAGTACGGATCAATTTGTCCGAAAATCCAAGGCTAACACCCCCTCCAAAAACCAAGTTCAATCATGCTTGGGGGAAAAGTCTATTACCCATAAAATTGAAGTCTAATACCAACTAAAAAGGTCTTGGATATGAACAAGGTTTGAAATCTAAGGCTAAAACTCATTCAAATGGGGCTCGTCGAGTACGGATCAATTTGTCCGAAAATCCAAGGCTAACACCCCCTCCAAAAACCAAGTTCAATCATGCTTGGGGGAAAAGTCTATTACCCATAAAATTGAAGTCTAATACCAACTAAAAAGGTCTTGGATATGAACAAGGTTTGAAATCTAAGGCTAAAACTCATTCAAATGGGGCTCGTCGAGTACGGATCAATTTGTCCGAAAATCCAAGGCTAACACCCCCTCCAAAAACCAAGTTCAATCATGCTTGGGGGAAAAGTCTATTACCCATAAAATTGAAGTCTAATACCAACTAAAAAGGTCTTGGATATGAACAAGGTTTGAAATCTAAGGCTAAAACTCATTCAAATGGGGCTCGTCGAGTACGGATCAATTTGTCCGAAAATCCAAGGCTAACACCCCCTCCAAAAACCAAGTTCAATCATGCTTGGGGGAAAAGTCTATTACCCATAAAATTGAAGTCTAATACCAACTAAAAAGGTCTTGGATATGAACAAGGTTTGAAATCTAAGGCTAAAACTCATTCAAATGGGGCTCGTCGAGTACGGATCAATTTGTCCGAAAATCCAAGGCTAACACCCCCTCCAAAAACCAAGTTCAATCATGCTTGGGGGAAAAGTCTATTACCCATAAAATTGAAGTCTAATACCAACTAAAAAGGTCTTGGATATGAACAAGGTTTGAAATCTAAGGCTAAAACTCATTCAAATGGGGCTCGTCGAGTACGGATCAATTTGTCCGAAAATCCAAGGCTAACACCCCCTCCAAAAACCAAGTTCAATCATGCTTGGGGGAAAAGTCTATTACCCATAAAATTGAAGTCTAATACCAACTAAAAAGGTCTTGATATGAACAAGGTTTGAAATCTAAGGCTAAAACTCATTCAAATGGGGCTCGTCGAGTACGGATCAATTTGTCCGAAAATCCAAGGCTAACACCCCCTCCAAAAACCAAGTTCAATCATGCTTGGGGGAAAAGTCTATTACCCATAAAATTGAAGTCTAATACCAACTAAAAAGGTCTTGGATATGAACAAGGTTTGAAATCTAAGGCTAAAACTCATTCAAATGGGGCTCGTCGAGTACGGATCAATTTGTCCGAAAATCCAAGGCTAACACCCCCTCCAAAAACCAAGTTCAATCATGCTTGGGGGAAAAGTCTATTACCCATAAAATTGAAGTCTAATACCAACTAAAAAGGTCTTGGATATGAACAAGGTTTGAAATCTAAGGCTAAAACTCATTCAAATGGGGCTCGTCGAGTACGGATCAATTTGTCCGAAAATCCAAGGCTAACACCCCCTCCAAAAACCAAGTTCAATCATGCTTGGGGAAAAGTCTATTACCCATAAAATTGAAGTCTAATACCAACTAAAAAGGTCTTGGATATGAACAAGGTTTGAAATCTAAGGCTAAAACTCATTCAAATGGGGCTCGTCGAGTACGGATCAATTTGTCCGAAAATCCAAGGCTAACACCCCCTCCAAAAACCAAGTTCAATCATGCTTGGGGGAAAAGTCTATTACCCATAAAATTGAAGTCTAATACCAACTAAAAAGGTCTTGGATATGAACAAGGTTTGAAATCTAAGGCTAAAACTCATTCAAATGGGGCTCGTCGAGTACGGATCAATTTGTCCGAAAATCCAAGGCTAACACCCCCTCCAAAAACCAAGTTCAATCATGCTTGGGGGAAAAGTCTATTACCCATAAAATTGAAGTCTAATACCAACTAAAAAGGTCTTGGATATGAACAAGGTTTGAAATCTAAGGCTAAAACTCATTCAAATGGGGCTCGTCGAGTACGGATCAATTTGTCCGAAAATCCAAGGCTAACACCCCCTCCAAAAACCAAGTTCAATCATGCTTGGGGGAAAAGTCTATTACCCATAAAATTGAAGTCTAATACCAACTAAAAAGGTCTTGGATATGAACAAGGTTTGAAATCTAAGGCTAAAACTCATTCAAATGGGGCTCGTCGAGTACGGATCAATTTGTCCGAAAATCCAAGGCTAACACCCCCTCCAAAAACCAAGTTCAATCATGCTTGGGGGAAAAGTCTATTACCCATAAAATTGAAGTCTAATACCAACTAAAAAGGTCTTGGATATGAACAAGGTTTGAAATCTAAGGCTAAAACTCATTCAAATGGGGCTCGTCGAGTACGGATCAATTTGTCCGAAAATCCAAGGCTAACACCCCCTCCAAAAACCAAGTTCAATCATGCTTGGGGGAAAAGTCTATTACCCATAAAATTGAAGTCTAATACCAACTAAAAAGGTCTTGGATATGAACAAGGTTTGAAATCTAAGGCTAAAACTCATTCAAATGGGGCTCGTCGAGTACGGATCAATTTGTCCGAAAATCCAAGGCTAACACCCCCTCCAAAAACCAAGTTCAATCATGCTTGGGGGAAAAGTCTATTACCCATAAAATTGAAGTCTAATACCAACTAAAAAGGTCTTGGATATGAACAAGGTTTGAAATCTAAGGCTAAAACTCATTCAAATGGGGCTCGTCGAGTACGGATCAATTTGTCCGAAAATCCAAGGCTAACACCCCCTCCAAAAACCAAGTTCAATCATGCTTGGGGGAAAAGTCTATTACCCATAAAATTGAAGTCTAATACCAACTAAAAAGGTCTTGGATATGAACAAGGTTTGAAATCTAAGGCTAAAACTCATTCAAATGGGGCTCGTCGAGTACGGATCAATTTGTCCGAAAATCCAAGGCTAACACCCCCTCCAAAAACCAAGTTCAATCATGCTTGGGGGAAAAGTCTATTACCCATAAAATTGAAGTCTAATACCAACTAAAAAGGTCTTGGATATGAACAAGGTTTGAAATCTAAGGCTAAAACTCATTCAAATGGGGCTCGTCGAGTACGGATCAATTTGTCCGAAAATCCAAGGCTAACACCCCCTCCAAAAACCAAGTTCAATCATGCTTGGGGGAAAAGTCTATTACCCATAAAATTGAAGTCTAATACCAACTAAAAAGGTCTTGGATATGAACAAGGTTTGAAATCTAAGGCTAAAACTCATTCAAATGGGGCTCGTCGAGTACGGATCAATTTGTCCGAAAATCCAAGGCTAACACCCCCTCCAAAAACCAAGTTCAATCATGCTTGGGGGAAAAGTCTATTACCCATAAAATTGAAGTCTAATACCAACTAAAAAGGTCTTGGATATGAACAAGGTTTGAAATCTAAGGCTAAAACTCATTCAAATGGGGCTCGTCGAGTACGGATCAATTTGTCCGAAAATCCAAGGCTAACACCCCCTCCAAAAACCAAGTTCAATCATGCTTGGGGGAAAAGTCTATTACCCATAAAATTGAAGTCTAATACCAACTAAAAAGGTCTTGGATATGAACAAGGTTTGAAATCTAAGGCTAAAACTCATTCAAATGGGGCTCGTCGAGTACGGATCAATTTGTCCGAAAATCCAAGGCTAACACCCCCTCCAAAAACCAAGTTCAATCATGCTTGGGGGAAAAGTCTATTACCCATAAAATTGAAGTCTAATACCAACTAAAAAGGTCTTGGATATGAACAAGGTTTGAAATCTAAGGCTAAAACTCATTCAAATGGGGCTCGTCGAGTACGGATCAATTTGTCCGAAAATCCAAGGCTAACACCCCCTCCAAAAACCAAGTTCAATCATGCTTGGGGGAAAAGTCTATTACCCATAAAATTGAAGTCTAATACCAACTAAAAAGGTCTTGGATATGAACAAGGTTTGAAATCTAAGGCTAAAACTCATTCAAATGGGGCTCGTCGAGTACGGATCAATTTGTCCGAAAATCCAAGGCTAACACCCCCTCCAAAAACCAAGTTCAATCATGCTTGGGGGAAAAGTCTATTACCCATAAAATTGAAGTCTAATACCAACTAAAAAGGTCTTGGATATGAACAAGGTTTGAAATCTAAGGCTAAAACTCATTCAAATGGGGCTCGTCGAGTACGGATCAATTTGTCCGAAAATCCAAGGCTAACACCCCCTCCAAAAACCAAGTTCAATCATGCTTGGGGGAAAAGTCTATTACCCATAAAATTGAAGTCTAATACCAACTAAAAAGGTCTTGGATATGAACAAGGTTTGAAATCTAAGGCTAAAACTCATTCAAATGGGGCTCGTCGAGTACGGATCAATTTGTCCGAAAATCCAAGGCTAACACCCCCTCCAAAAACCAAGTTCAATCATGCTTGGGGAAAAGTCTATTACCCATAAAATTGAAGTCTAATACCAACTAAAAAGGTCTTGGATATGAACAAGGTTTGAAATCTAAGGCTAAAACTCATTCAAATGGGGCTCGTCGAGTACGGATCAATTTGTCCGAAAATCCAAGGCTAACACCCCCTCCAAAAACCAAGTTCAATCATGCTTGGGGAAAAGTCTATTACCCATAAAATTGAAGTCTAATACCAACTAAAAAGGTCTTGGATATGAACAAGGTTTGAAATCTAAGGCTAAAACTCATTCAAATGGGGCTCGTCGAGTACGGATCAATTTGTCCGAAAATCCAAGGCTAACACCCCCTCCAAAAACCAAGTTCAATCATGCTTGGGGGAAAAGTCTATTACCCATAAAATTGAAGTCTAATACCAACTAAAAAGGTCTTGGATATGAACAAGGTTTGAAATCTAAGGCTAAAACTCATTCAAATGGGGCTCGTCGAGTACGGATCAATTTGTCCGAAAATCCAAGGCTAACACCCCCTCCAAAAACCAAGTTCAATCATGCTTGGGGGAAAAGTCTATTACCCATAAAATTGAAGTCTAATACCAACTAAAAAGGTCTTGGATATGAACAAGGTTTGAAATCTAAGGCTAAAACTCATTCAAATGGGGCTCGTCGAGTACGGATCAATTTGTCCGAAAATCCAAGGCTAACACCCCCTCCAAAAACCAAGTTCAATCATGCTTGGGGGAAAAGTCTATTACCCATAAAATTGAAGTCTAATACCAACTAAAAAGGTCTTGGATATGAACAAGGTTTGAAATCTAAGGCTAAAACTCATTCAAATGGGGCTCGTCGAGTACGGATCAATTTGTCCGAAAATCCAAGGCTAACACCCCCTCCAAAAACCAAGTTCAATCATGCTTGGGGGAAAAGTCTATTACCCATAAAATTGAAGTCTAATACCAACTAAAAAGGTCTTGCATATGAACAAGGTTTAAAATCTAACGCTAAAACTCATTCAAATGGGGCTCGTCGAGTACGGATCATTTTGTCCGAAAATCCAAGGCTAATAACCCCTCCAAAAACCAAGTTCAATCATGCTTGGGGGAAAAGTCTATTACCCATAAAATTGAAGTCTAATACCAACTAAAAAGGTCTTGGATATGAACAAGGTTTGAAATCTAAGGCTAAAACTCATTCAAATGGGGCTCGTCGAGTACGGATCAATTTGTTCGAAAATCCAAGGCTAACACCCCCTCCAAAAACCAAGTTCAATCATGCTTGGGGGAAAAGTCTATTACCCATAAAATTGAAGTCTAATACCAACTAAAAAGGTCTTGGATATGAACAAGGTTTGAAATCTAAGGCTAAACTCATTCAAATGGGGCTCGTCGAGTACGGATCAATTTGTCCGAAAATCCAAGGCTAACACCCCCTCCAAAAACCAAGTTCAATCATGCTTGGGGGAAAAGTCTATTACCCATAAAATTGAAGTCTAATACCAACTAAAAAGGTCTTGGATATGAACAAGGTTTGAAATCTAAGGCTAAAACTCATTCAAATGGGGCTCGTCGAGTACGGATCAATTTGTCCGAAAATCCAAGGCTAACACCCCCTCCAAAAACCAAGTTCAATCATGCTTGGGGGAAAAGTCTATTACCCATAAAATTGAAGTCTAATACCAACTAAAAAGGTCTTGGATATGAACAAGGTTTGAAATCTAAGGCTAAAACTCATTCAAATGGGGCTCGTCGAGTACGGATCAATTTGTCCGAAAATCCAAGGCTAACACCCCCTCCAAAAACCAAGTTCAATCATGCTTGGGGGAAAAGTCTATTACCCATAAAATTGAAGTCTAATACCAACTAAAAAGGTCTTGGATATGAACAAGGTTTGAAATCTAAGGCTAAAACTCATTCAAATGGGGCTCGTCGAGTACGGATCAATTTGTCCGAAAATCCAAGGCTAACACCCCCTCCAAAAACCAAGTTCAATCATGCTTGGGGAAAAGTCTATTACCCATAAAATTGAAGTCTAATACCAACTAAAAAGGTCTTGGATATGAACAAGGTTTGAAATCTAAGGCTAAAACTCATTCAAATGGGGCTCGTCGAGTACGGATCAATTTGTCCGAAAATCCAAGGCTAACACCCCCTCCAAAAACCAAGTTCAATCATGCTTGGGGAAAAGTCTATTACCC
The DNA here is from genome assembly GCA_025169955.1 of Salix arbutifolia. Taxonomy (NCBI): domain Eukaryota; kingdom Viridiplantae; phylum Streptophyta; class Magnoliopsida; order Malpighiales; family Salicaceae; genus Salix; species Salix arbutifolia. The sequence continues at coordinate 13,400,271 of CM045914.1, read as the reverse complement.
ATAAAATTGAAGTCTAATACCAACTAAAAAGGTCTTGGATATGAACAAGGTTTGAAATCTAAGGCTAAAACTCATTCAAATGGGGCTCGTCGAGTACGGATCAATTTGTCCGAAAATCCAAGGCTAACACCCCCTCCAAAAACCAAGTTCAATCATGCTTGGGGGAAAAGTCTATTACCCATAAAATTGAAGTCTAATACCAACTAAAAAGGTCTTGGATATGAACAAGGTTTGAAATCTAAGGCTAAAACTCATTCAAATGGGGCTCGTCGAGTACGGATCAATTTGTCCGAAAATCCAAGGCTAACACCCCCTCCAAAAACCAAGTTCAATCATGCTTGGGGGAAAAGTCTATTACCCATAAAATTGAAGTCTAATACCAACTAAAAAGGGCTTGGATATGAACAAGGTTTGAAATCTAAGGCTAAAACTCATTCAAATGGGGCTCGTCGAGTACGGATCAATTTGTCCGAAAATCCAAGGCTAACACCCCCTCCAAAAACCAAGTTCAATCATGCTTGGGGGAAAAGTCTATTACCCATAAAATTGAAGTCTAATACCAACTAAAAAGGGCTTGATATGAACAAGGTTTGAAATCTAAGGCTAAAACTCATTCAAATGGGGCTCGTCGAGTACGGATCAATTTGTCCGAAAATCCAAGGCTAACACCCCCTCCAAAAACCAAGTTCAATCATGCTTGGGGGAAAAGTCTATTACCCATAAAATTGAAGTCTAATACCAACTAAAAAGGTCTTGGATATGAACAAGGTTTGAAATCTAAGGCTAAAACTCATTCAAATGGGGCTCGTCGAGTCAGGATCAATTTGTCCGAAAATCCAAGGCTAACACCCCCTCCAAAAACCAAGTTCAATCATGCTTGGGGGAAAAGTCTATTACCCATAAAATTGAAGTCTAATACCAACTAAAAAGGTCTTGGATATGAACAAGGTTTGAAATCTAAGGCTAAAACTCATTCAAATGGGGCTCGTCGAGTACGGATCAATTTGTCCGAAAATCCAAGGCTAACACCCCCTCCAAAAACCAAGTTCAATCATGCTTGGGGGAAAAGTCTATTACCCATAAAATTGAAGTCTAATACCAACTAAAAAGGTCTTGGATATGAACAAGGTTTGAAATCTAAGGCTAAAACTCATTCAAATGGGGCTCGTCGAGTACGGATCAATTTGTCCGAAAATCCAAGGCTAACACCCCCTCCAAAAACCAAGTTCAATCATGCTTGGGGGAAAAGTCTATTACCCATAAAATTGAAGTCTAATACCAACTAAAAAGGTCTTGGATATGAACAAGGTTTGAAATCTAAGGCTAAAACTCATTCAAATGGGGCTCGTCGAGTACGGATCAATTTGTCCGAAAATCCAAGGCTAACACCCCCTCCAAAAACCAAGTTCAATCATGCTTGGGGGAAAAGTCTATTACCCATAAAATTGAAGTCTAATACCAACTAAAAAGGTCTTGGATATGAACAAGGTTTGAAATCTAAGGCTAAAACTCATTCAAATGGGGCTCGTCGAGTACGGATCAATTTGTCCGAAAATCCAAGGCTAACACCCCCTCCAAAAACCAAGTTCAATCATGCTTGGGGGAAAAGTCTATTACCCATAAAATTGAAGTCTAATACCAACTAAAAAGGTCTTGGATATGAACAAGGTTTGAAATCTAAGGCTAAAACTCATTCAAATGGGGCTCGTCGAGTACGGATCAATTTGTCCGAAAATCCAAGGCTAACACCCCCTCCAAAAACCAAGTTCAATCATGCTTGGGGGAAAAGTCTATTACCCATAAAATTGAAGTCTAATACCAACTAAAAAGGTCTTGGATATGAACAAGGTTTGAAATCTAAGGCTAAAACTCATTCAAATGGGGCTCGTCGAGTACGGATCAATTTGTCCGAAAATCCAAGGCTAACACCCCCTCCAAAAACCAAGTTCAATCATGCTTGGGGGAAAAGTCTATTACCCATAAAATTGAAGTCTAATACCAACTAAAAAGGTCTTGGATATGAACAAGGTTTGAAATCTAAGGCTAAAACTCATTCAAATGGGGCTCGTCGAGTACGGATCAATTTGTCCGAAAATCCAAGGCTAACACCCCCTCCAAAAACCAAGTTCAATCATGCTTGGGGGAAAAGTCTATTACCCATAAAATTGAAGTCTAATACCAACTAAAAAGGTCTTGGATATGAACAAGGTTTGAAATCTAAGGCTAAAACTCATTCAAATGGGGCTCGTCGAGTACGGATCAATTTGTCCGAAAATCCAAGGCTAACACCCCCTCCAAAAACCAAGTTCAATCATGCTTGGGGGAAAAGTCTATTACCCATAAAATTGAAGTCTAATACCAACTAAAAAGGGCTTGGATATGAACAAGGTTTGAAATCTAAGGCTAAAACTCATTCAAATGGGGCTCGTCGAGTACGGATCAATTTGTCCGAAAATCCAAGGCTAACACCCCCTCCAAAAACCAAGTTCAATCATGCTTGGGGGAAAAGTCTATTACCCATAAAATTGAAGTCTAATACCAACTAAAAAGGTCTTGGATATGAACAAGGTTTGAAATCTAAGGCTAAAACTCATTCAAATGGGGCTCGTCGAGTACGGATCAATTTGTCCGAAAATCCAAGGCTAACACCCCCTCCAAAAACCAAGTTCAATCATGCTTGGGGGAAAAGTCTATTACCCATAAAATTGAAGTCTAATACCAACTAAAAAGGTTTGGATATGAACAAGGTTTGAAATCTAAGGCTAAAACTCATTCAAATGGGGCTCGTCGAGTACGGATCAATTTGTCCGAAAATCCAAGGCTAACACCCCCTCCAAAAACCAAGTTCAATCATGCTTGGGGGAAAAGTCTATTACCCATAAAATTGAAGTCTAATACCAACTAAAAAGGTCTTGGATATGAACAAGGTTTGAAATCTAAGGCTAAAACTCATTCAAATGGGGCTCGTCGAGTACGGATCAATTTGTCCGAAAATCCAAGGCTAACACCCCCTCCAAAAACCAAGTTCAATCATGCTTGGGGGAAAAGTCTATTACCCATAAAATTGAAGTCTAATACCAACTAAAAAGGTCTTGGATATGAACAAGGTTTGAAATCTAAGGCTAAAACTCATTCAAATGGGGCTCGTCGAGTACGGATCAATTTGTCCGAAAATCCAAGGCTAACACCCCCTCCAAAAACCAAGTTCAATCATGCTTGGGGAAAAGTCTATTACCCATAAAATTGAAGTCTAATACCAACTAAAAAGGTCTTGGATATGAACAAGGTTTGAAATCTAAGGCTAAAACTCATTCAAATGGGGCTCGTCGAGTACGGATCAATTTGTCCGAAAATCCAAGGCTAACACCCCCTCCAAAAACCAAGTTCAATCATGCTTGGGGGAAAAGTCTATTACCCATAAAATTGAAGTCTAATACCAACTAAAAAGGTCTTGGATATGAACAAGGTTTGAAATCTAAGGCTAAAACTCATTCAAATGGGGCTCGTCGAGTACGGATCAATTTGTCCGAAAATCCAAGGCTAACACCCCCTCCAAAAACCAAGTTCAATCATGCTTGGGGGAAAAGTCTATTACCCATAAAATTGAAGTCTAATACCAACTAAAAAGGTTTGGATATGAACAAGGTTTGAAATCTAAGGCTAAAACTCATTCAAATGGGGCTCGTCGAGTACGGATCAATTTGTCCGAAAATCCAAGGCTAACACCCCTCCAAAAACCAAGTTCAATCATGCTTGGGGGAAAAGTCTATTACCCATAAAATTGAAGTCTAATACCAACTAAAAAGGTCTTGGATATGAACAAGGTTTGAAATCTAAGGCTAAAACTCATTCAAATGGGGCTCGTCGAGTACGGATCAATTTGTCCGAAAATCCAAGGCTAACACCCCCTCCAAAAACCAAGTTCAATCATGCTTGGGGAAAAGTCTATTACCCATAAAATTGAAGTCTAATACCAACTAAAAAGGTCTTGGATATGAACAAGGTTTGAAATCTAAGGCTAAAACTCATTCAAATGGGGCTCGTCGAGTACGGATCAATTTGTCCGAAAATCCAAGGCTAACACCCCCTCCAAAAACCAAGTTCAATCATGCTTGGGGGAAAAGTCTATTACCCATAAAATTGAAGTCTAATACCAACTAAAAAGGTTTGGATATGAACAAGGTTTGAAATCTAAGGCTAAAACTCATTCAAATGGGGCTCGTCGAGTACGGATCAATTTGTCCGAAAATCCAAGGCTAACACCCCCTCCAAAAACCAAGTTCAATCATGCTTGGGGGAAAAGTCTATTACCCATAAAATTGAAGTCTAATACCAACTAAAAAGGTCTTGGATATGAACAAGGTTTGAAATCTAAGGCTAAAACTCATTCAAATGGGGCTCGTCGAGTACGGATCAATTTGTCCGAAAATCCAAGGCTAACACCCCCTCCAAAAACCAAGTTCAATCATGCTTGGGGGAAAAGTCTATTACCCATAAAATTGAAGTCTAATACCAACTAAAAAGGTCTTGGATATGAACAAGGTTTGAAATCTAAGGCTAAAACTCATTCAAATGGGGCTCGTCGAGTACGGATCAATTTGTCCGAAAATCCAAGGCTAACACCCCCTCCAAAAACCAAGTTCAATCATGCTTGGGGGAAAAGTCTATTACCCATAAAATTGAAGTCTAATACCAACTAAAAAGGTCTTGATATGAACAAGGTTTGAAATCTAAGGCTAAAACTCATTCAAATGGGGCTCGTCGAGTACGGATCAATTTGTCCGAAAATCCAAGGCTAACACCCCCTCCAAAAACCAAGTTCAATCATGCTTGGGGGAAAAGTCTATTACCCATAAAATTGAAGTCTAATACCAACTAAAAAGGTCTTGGATATGAACAAGGTTTGAAATCTAAGGCTAAAACTCATTCAAATGGGGCTCGTCGAGTACGGATCAATTTGTCCGAAAATCCAAGGCTAACACCCCCTCCAAAAACCAAGTTCAATCATGCTTGGGGGAAAAGTCTATTACCCATAAAATTGAAGTCTAATACCAACTAAAAAGGTCTTGGATATGAACAAGGTTTGAAATCTAAGGCTAAAACTCATTCAAATGGGGCTCGTCGAGTACGGATCAATTTGTCCGAAAATCCAAGGCTAACACCCCCTCCAAAAACCAAGTTCAATCATGCTTGGGGAAAAGTCTATTACCCATAAAATTGAAGTCTAATACCAACTAAAAAATTCTTGGATATGAACAAGGTTTGAAATCTAAGGCTAAAACTCATTCAAATGGGGCTCGTCGAGTACGGATCAATTTGTCCGAAAATCCAAGGCTAACACCCCCTCCAAAAACCAAGTTCAATCATGCTTGGGGGAAAAGTCTATTACCCATAAAATTGAAGTCTAATACCAACTAAAAAGGGATTGGATATGAAGAAGGTTTTAAATCTAAGGCTAAAACTCATTCAAATGGGGCTCGTCGAGTACGGATCAATTTGTCCGAAAATCCAAGGCTAACACCCCCTCCAAAAACCAAGTTCAATCATGCTTGGGGGAAACGTCTATTACCCATAAAATTGAAGTCTAATACCAACTAAAAAGGGTTGGATATGAACAAGGTTTGAAATCTAAGCCTAAAACTCATTCAAATGGGGCTCGTCGAGTCAGGATCAATTTGTCCGAAAATCCAAGGCTAACACCCCCTCCAAAAACCAAGTTCAATCATGCTTGGGGGAAAAGTCTATTACCCATAAAATTGAAGTCTAATACCAACTAAAAAGGTCTTGGATATGAACAAGGTTTGAAATCTAAGGCTAAAACTCATTCAAATGGGGCTCGTCGAGTCAGGATCAATTTGTCCGAAAATCCAAGGCTAACACCCCCTCCAAAAACCAAGTTCAATCATGCTTGGGGGAAAAGTCTATTACCCATAAAATTGAAGTCTAATACCAACTAAAAAGGTCTTGGATATGAACAAGGTTTGAAATCTAAGGCTAAAACTCATTCAAATGGGGCTCGTCGAGTACGGATCAATTTGTCCGAAAATCCAAGGCTAACACCCCCTCCAAAAACCAAGTTCAATCATGCTTGGAGGAAAAGTCTATTACCCATAAAATTGAAGTCTAATACCAACTAAAAAGGTCTTGGATATGAACAAGGTTTGAAATCTAAGGCTAAAACTCATTCAAATGGGGCTCGTCGAGTACGGATCAATTTGTCCGAAAATCCAAGGCTAACACCCCCTCCAAAAACCAAGTTCAATCATGCTTGGGGGAAAAGTCTATTACCCATAAAATTGAAGTCTAATACCAACTAAAAAGGTTTGGATATGAACAAGGTTTGAAATCTAAGGCTAAAACTCATTCAAATGGGGCTCGTCGAGTACGGATCAATTTGTCCGAAAATCCAAGGCTAACACCCCCTCCAAAAACCAAGTTCAATCATGCTTGGGGGAAAAGTCTATTACCCATAAAATTGAAGTCTAATACCAACTAAAAAGGTCTTGAGTATGAACAAGGGTTGAAATCTAAGGCTAAAACTCATTCAAATGGGGCTCGTCGAGTACGGATCAATTTGTCCGAAAATCCAAGGCTAACACCCCCTCCAAAAACCAAGTTCAATCATGCTTGGGGGAAAAGTCTATTACCCATAAAATTGAAGTCTAATACCAACTAAAAAGGTCTTGGATATGAACAAGGTTTGAAATCTAAGGCTAAAACTCATTCAAATGGGGCTCGTCGAGTACGGATCAATTTGTCCGAAAATCCAAGGCTAACACCCCCTCCAAAAACCAAGTTCAATCATGCTTGGGGGAAAAGTCTATTACCCATAAAATTGAAGTCTAATACCAACTAAAAAGGTTGGATATGAACAAGGTTTGAAATCTAAGGCTAAAACTCATTCAAATGGGGCTCGTCGAGTACGGATCAATTTGTCCGAAAATCCAAGGCTAACACCCCCTCCAAAAACCAAGTTCAATCATGCTTGGGGAAAAGTCTATTACCCATAAAATTGAAGTCTAATACCAACTAAAAAGGTCTTGGATATGAACAAGGTTTGAAATCTAAGGCTAAAACTCATTCAAATGGGGCTCGTCGAGTAGGATCAATTTGTCCGAAAATCCAAGGCTAACACCCCCTCCAAAAACCAAGTTCAATCATGCTTGGGGGAAAAGTCTATTACCCATAAAATTGAAGTCTAATACCAACTAAAAAGGTCTTGGATATGAACAAGGTTTGAAATCTAAGGCTAAAACTCATTCAAATGGGGCTCGTCGAGTAGGATCAATTTGTCCGAAAATCCAAGGCTAACACCCCTCCAAAAACCAAGTTCAATCATGCTTGGGGGAAAAGTCTATTACCCATAAAATTGAAGTCTAATACCAACTAAAAAGGTCTTGGATATGAACAAGGTTTGAAATCTAAGGCTAAAACTCATTCAAATGGGGCTCGTCGAGTACGGATCAATTTGTCCGAAAATCCAAGGCTAACACCCCTCCAAAAACCAAGTTCAATCATGCTTGGGGGAAAAGTCTATTACCCATAAAATTGAAGTCTAATACCAACTAAAAAGGTCTTGGATATGAACAAGGTTTGAAATCTAAGGCTAAAACTCATTCAAATGGGGCTCGTCGAGTACGGATCAATTTGTCCGAAAATCCAAGGCTAACACCCCCTCCAAAAACCAAGTTCAATCATGCTTGGGGAAAAGTCTATTACCCATAAAATTGAAGTCTAATACCAACTAAAAAGGTCTTGGATATGAACAAGGTTTGAAATCTAAGGCTAAAACTCATTCAAATGGGGCTCGTCGAGTACGGATCAATTTGTCCGAAAATCCAAGGCTAACACCCCCTCCAAAAACCAAGTTCAATCATGCTTGGGGGAAAAGTCTATTACCCATAAAATTGAAGTCTAATACCAACTAAAAAGGTCTTGTATGAACAAGGTTTGAAATCTAAGGCTAAAACTCATTCAAATGGGGCTCGTCGAGTACGGATCAATTTGTCCGAAAATCCAAGGCTAACACCCCCTCCAAAAACCAAGTTCAATCATGCTTGGAGGAAAAGTCTATTACCCATAAAATTGAAGTCTAATACCAACTAAAAAGGTCTTGGATATGAACAAGGTTTGAAATCTAAGGCTAAAACTCATTCAAATGGGGCTCGTCGAGTACGGATCAATTTGTCCGAAAATCCAAGGCTAACACCCCCTCCAAAAACCAAGTTCAATCATGCTTGGGGGAAAAGTCTATTACCCATAAAATTGAAGTCTAATACCAACTAAAAAGGTCTTGGATATGAACAAGGTTTGAAATCTAAGGCTAAAACTCATTCAAATGGGGCTCGTCGAGTACGGATCAATTTGTCCGAAAATCCAAGGCTAACACCCCCTCCAAAAACCAAGTTCAATCATGCTTGGGGGAAAAGTCTATTACCCATAAAATTGAAGTCTAATACCAACTAAAAAGGTCTTGGATATGAACAAGGTTTGAAATCTAAGGCTAAAACTCATTCAAATGGGGCTCGTCGAGTACGGATCAATTTGTCCGAAAATCCAAGGCTAACACCCCCTCCAAAAACCAAGTTCAATCATGCTTGGGGGAAAAGTCTATTACCCATAAAATTGAAGTCTAATACCAACTAAAAAGGTCTTGGATATGAACAAGGTTTGAAATCTAAGGCTAAAACTCATTCAAATGGGGCTCGTCGAGTACGGATCAATTTGTCCGAAAATCCAAGGCTAACACCCCCTCCAAAAACCAAGTTCAATCATGCTTGGGGGAAAAGTCTATTACCCATAAAATTGAAGTCTAATACCAACTAAAAAGGTCTTGGATATGAACAAGGTTTGAAATCTAAGGCTAAAACTCATTCAAATGGGGCTCGTCGAGTACGGATCAATTTGTCCGAAAATCCAAGGCTAACACCCCCTCCAAAAACCAAGTTCAATCATGCTTGGGGGAAAAGTCTATTACCCATAAAATTGAAGTCTAATACCAACTAAAAAGGTCTTGGATATGAACAAGGTTTGAAATCTAAGGCTAAAACTCATTCAAATGGGGCTCGTCGAGTACGGATCAATTTGTCCGAAAATCCAAGGCTAACACCCCCTCCAAAAACCAAGTTCAATCATGCTTGGGGGAAAAGTCTATTACCCATAAAATTGAAGTCTAATACCAACTAAAAAGGGCTTGGATATGAACAAGGTTTGAAATCTAAGGCTAAAACTCATTCAAATGGGGCTCGTCGAGTACGGATCAATTTGTCCGAAAATCCAAGGCTAACACCCCCTCCAAAAACCAAGTTCAATCATGCTTGGGGGAAAAGTCTATTACCCATAAAATTGAAGTCTAATACCAACTAAAAAGGTCTTGGATATGAACAAGGTTTGAAATCTAAGGCTAAAACTCATTCAAATGGGGCTCGTCGAGTAGGATCAATTTGTCCGAAAATCCAAGGCTAACACCCCCTCCAAAAACCAAGTTCAATCATGCTTGGGGGAAAAGTCTATTACCCATAAAATTGAAGTCTAATACCAACTAAAAAGGTCTTGGATATGAACAAGGTTTGAAATCTAAGGCTAAAACTCATTCAAATGGGGCTCGTCGAGTACGGATCAATTTGTCCGAAAATCCAAGGCTAACACCCCCTCCAAAAACCAAGTTCAATCATGCTTGGGGGAAAAGTCTATTACCCATAAAATTGAAGTCTAATACCAACTAAAAAGGTCTTGGATATGAACAAGGTTTGAAATCTAAGGCTAAAACTCATTCAAATGGGGCTCGTCGAGTACGGATCAATTTGTCCGAAAATCCAAGGCTAACACCCCCTCCAAAAACCAAGTTCAATCATGCTTGGGGAAAAGTCTATTACCCATAAAATTGAAGTCTAATACCAACTAAAAAGGTCTTGGATATGAACAAGGTTTGAAATCTAAGGCTAAAACTCATTCAAATGGGGCTCGTCGAGTACGGATCAATTTGTCCGAAAATCCAAGGCTAACACCCCCTCCAAAAACCAAGTTCAATCATGCTTGGGGGAAAAGTCTATTACCCATAAAATTGAAGTCTAATACCAACTAAAAAGGTCTTGGATATGAACAAGGTTTGAAATCTAAGGCTAAAACTCATTCAAATGGGGCTCGTCGAGTAGGATCAATTTGTCCGAAAATCCAAGGCTAACACCCCCTCCAAAAACCAAGTTCAATCATGCTTGGGGGAAAAGTCTATTACCCATAAAATTGAAGTCTAATACCAACTAAAAAGGTCTTGGATATGAACAAGGTTTGAAATCTAAGGCTAAAACTCATTCAAATGGGGCTCGTCGAGTACGGATCAATTTGTCCGAAAATCCAAGGCTAACACCCCCTCCAAAAACCAAGTTCAATCATGCTTGGGGGAAAAGTCTATTACCCATAAAATTGAAGTCTAATACCAACTAAAAAGGTCTTGGATATGAACAAGGTTTGAAATCTAAGGCTAAAACTCATTCAAATGGGGCTCGTCGAGTACGGATCAATTTGTCCGAAAATCCAAGGCTAACACCCCCTCCAAAAACCAAGTTCAATCATGCTTGGGGGAAAAGTCTATTACCCATAAAATTGAAGTCTAATACCAACTAAAAAGGTCTTGGATATGAACAAGGTTTGAAATCTAAGGCTAAAACTCATTCAAATGGGGCTCGTCGAGTACGGATCAATTTGTCCGAAAATCCAAGGCTAACACCCCCTCCAAAAACCAAGTTCAATCATGCTTGGGGGAAAAGTCTATTACCCATAAAATTGAAGTCTAATACCAACTAAAAAGGTCTTGGATATGAACAAGGTTTGAAATCTAAGGCTAAAACTCATTCAAATGGGGCTCGTCGAGTACGGATCAATTTGTCCGAAAATCCAAGGCTAACACCCCCTCCAAAAACCAAGTTCAATCATGCTTGGGGGAAAAGTCTATTACCCATAAAATTGAAGTCTAATACCAACTAAAAAGGTCTTGGATATGAACAAGGTTTGAAATCTAAGGCTAAAACTCATTCAAATGGGGCTCGTCGAGTAGGATCAATTTGTCCGAAAATCCAAGGCTAACACCCCCTCCAAAAACCAAGTTCAATCATGCTTGGGGGAAAAGTCTATTACCCATAAAATTGAAGTCTAATACCAACTAAAAAGGTCTTGGATATGAACAAGGTTTGAAATCTAAGGCTAAAACTCATTCAAATGGGGCTCGTCGAGTAGGATCAATTTGTCCGAAAATCCAAGGCTAACACCCCCTCCAAAAACCAAGTTCAATCATGCTTGGGGGAAAAGTCTATTACCCATAAAATTGAAGTCTAATACCAACTAAAAAGGTCTTGGATATGAACAAGGTTTGAAATCTAAGGCTAAAACTCATTCAAATGGGGCTCGTCGAGTACGGATCAATTTGTCCGAAAATCCAAGGCTAACACCCCTCCAAAAACCAAGTTCAATCATGCTTGGGGGAAAAGTCTATTACCCATAAAATTGAAGTCTAATACCAACTAAAAAGGTCTTGGATATGAACAAGGTTTGAAATCTAAGGCTAAAACTCATTCAAATGGGGCTCGTCGAGTACGGATCAATTTGTCCGAAAATCCAAGGCTAACACCCCCTCCAAAAACCAAGTTCAATCATGCTTGGGGGAAAAGTCTATTACCCATAAAATTGAAGTCTAATACCAACTAAAAAGGTCTTGGATATGAACAAGGTTTGAAATCTAAGGCTAAAACTCATTCAAATGGGGCTCGTCGAGTACGGATCAATTTGTCCGAAAATCCAAGGCTAACACCCCCTCCAAAAACCAAGTTCAATCATGCTTGGGGAAAAGTCTATTACCCATAAAATTGAAGTCTAATACCAACTAAAAAGGTCTTGGATATGAACAAGGTTTGAAATCTAAGGCTAAAACTCATTCAAATGGGGCTCGTCGAGTACGGATCAATTTGTCCGAAAATCCAAGGCTAACACCCCCTCCAAAAACCAAGTTCAATCATGCTTGGGGAAAAGTCTATTACCCATAAAATTGAAGTCTAATACCAACTAAAAAGGTCTTGGATATGAACAAGGTTTGAAATCTAAGGCTAAAACTCATTCAAATGGGGCTCGTCGAGTAGGATCAATTTGTCCGAAAATCCAAGGCTAACACCCCCTCCAAAAACCAAGTTCAATCATGCTTGGGGGAAAAGTCTATTACCCATAAAATTGAAGTCTAATACCAACTAAAAAGGTCTTGGATATGAACAAGGTTTGAAATCTAAGGCTAAAACTCATTCAAATGGGGCTCGTCGAGTACGGATCAATTTGTCCGAAAATCCAAGGCTAACACCCCTCCAAAAACCAAGTTCAATCATGCTTGGGGGAAATGTCTATTACCCATAAAATTGAAGTCTAATACCAACTAAAAAGGTCTTGGATATGAACAAGGTTTGAAATAAGGCTAAAACTCATTCAAATGGGGCTCGTCGAGTACGGATCAATTTGTCCGAAAATCCAAGGCTAACACCCCCTCCAAAAACCAAGTTCAATCATGCTTGGGGGAAAAGTCTATTACCCATAAAATTGAAGTCTAATACCAACTAAAAAGGTCTTGGATATGAACAAGGTTTGAAATCTAAGGCTAAAACTCATTCAAATGGGGCTCGTCGAGTACGGATCAATTTGTCCGAAAATCCAAGGCTAACACCCCCTCCAAAAACCAAGTTCAATCATGCTTGGGGGAAAAGTCTATTACCCATAAAATTGAAGTCTAATACCAACTAAAAAGGTCTTGGATATGAACAAGGTTTGAAATCTAAGGCTAAAACTCATTCAAATGGGGCTCGTCGAGTACGGATCAATTTGTCCGAAAATCCAAGGCTAACACCCCCTCCAAAAACCAAGTTCAATCATGCTTGGGGAAAAGTCTATTACCCATAAAATTGAAGTCTAATACCAACTAAAAAGGTCTTGGATATGAACAAGGTTTGAAATCTAAGGCTAAAACTCATTCAAATGGGGCTCGTCGAGTACGGATCAATTTGTCCGAAAATCCAAGGCTAACACCCCCTCCAAAAACCAAGTTCAATCATGCTTGGGGGAAAAGTCTATTACCCATAAAATTGAAGTCTAATACCAACTAAAAAGGTCTTGGATATGAACAAGGTTTGAAATAAGGCTAAAACTCATTCAAATGGGGCTCGTCGAGTACGGATCAATTTGTCCGAAAATCCAAGGCTAACACCCCCTCCAAAAACCAAGTTCAATCATGCTTGGGGGAAAAGTCTATTACCCATAAAATTGAAGTCTAATACCAACTAAAAAGGTCTTGGATATGAACAAGGTTTGAAATCTAAGGCTAAAACTCATTCAAATGGGGCTCGTCGAGTACGGATCAATTTGTCCGAAAATCCAAGGCTAACACCCCCTCCAAAAACCAAGTTCAATCATGCTTGGGGGAAAAGTCTATTACCCATAAAATTGAAGTCTAATACCAACTAAAAAGGTCTTGGATATGAACAAGGTTTGAAATCTAAGGCTAAAACTCATTCAAATGGGGCTCGTCGAGTACGGATCAATTTGTCCGAAAATCCAAGGCTAACACCCCCTCCAAAAACCAAGTTCAATCATGCTTGGGGGAAAAGTCTATTACCCATAAAATTGAAGTCTAATACCAACTAAAAAGGTCTTGGATATGAACAAGGTTTGAAATCTAAGGCTAAAACTCATTCAAATGGGGCTCGTCGAGTACGGATCAATTTGTCCGAAAATCCAAGGCTAACACCCCCTCCAAAAACCAAGTTCAATCATGCTTGGGGGAAAAGTCTATTACCCATAAAATTGAAGTCTAATACCAACTAAAAAGGTCTTGGATATGAACAAGGTTTGAAATCTAAGGCTAAAACTCATTCAAATGGGGCTCGTCGAGTACGGATCAATTTGTCCGAAAATCCAAGGCTAACACCCCCTCCAAAAACCAAGTTCAATCATGCTTGGGGAAAAGTCTATTACCCATAAAATTGAAGTCTAATACCAACTAAAAAGGGCTTGGATATGAACAAGGTTTGAAATCTAAGGCTAAAACTCATTCAAATGGGGCTCGTCGAGTACGGATCAATTTGTCCGAAAATCCAAGGCTAACACCCCCTCCAAAAACCAAGTTCAATCATGCTTGGGGGAAAAGTCTATTACCCATAAAATTGAAGTCTAATACCAACTAAAAAGGTCTTGGATATGAACAAGGTTTGAAATCTAAGGCTAAAACTCATTCAAATGGGGCTCGTCGAGTACGGATCAATTTGTCCGAAAATCCAAGGCTAACACCCCCTCCAAAAACCAAGTTCAATCATGCTTGGGGAAAAGTCTATTACCCATAAAATTGAAGTCTAATACCAACTAAAAAGGGCTTGGATATGAACAAGGTTTGAAATCTAAGGCTAAAACTCATTCAAATGGGGCTCGTCGAGTACGGATCAATTTGTCCGAAAATCCAAGGCTAACACCCCCTCCAAAAACCAAGTTCAATCATGCTTGGGGGAAAAGTCTATTACCCATAAAATTGAAGTCTAATACCAACTAAAAAGGGCTTGGATATGAACAAGGTTTGAAATCTAAGGCTAAAACTCATTCAAATGGGGCTCGTCGAGTACGGATCAATTTGTCCGAAAATCCAAGGCTAACACCCCCTCCAAAAACCAAGTTCAATCATGCTTGGGGGAAAAGTCTATTACCCATAAAATTGAAGTCTAATACCAACTAAAAAGGTCTTGGATATGAACAAGGTTTGAAATCTAAGGCTAAAACTCATTCAAATGGGGCTCGTCGAGTACGGATCAATTTGTCCGAAAATCCAAGGCTAACACCCCCTCCAAAAACCAAGTTCAATCATGCTTGGGGGAAAAGTCTATTACCCATAAAATTGAAGTCTAATACCAACTAAAAAGGTCTTGGATATGAACAAGGTTTGAAATCTAAGGCTAAAACTCATTCAAATGGGGCTCGTCGAGTACGGATCAATTTGTCCGAAAATCCAAGGCTAACACCCCCTCCAAAAACCAAGTTCAATCATGCTTGGGGGAAAAGTCTATTACCCATAAAATTGAAGTCTAATACCAACTAAAAAGGTCTTGGATATGAACAAGGTTTGAAATCTAAGGCTAAAACTCATTCAAATGGGGCTCGTCGAGTACGGATCAATTTGTCCGAAAATCCAAGGCTAACACCCCCTCCAAAAACCAAGTTCAATCATGCTTGGGGGAAAAGTCTATTACCCATAAAATTGAAGTCTAATACCAACTAAAAAGGTCTTGTATATGAACAAGGTTTGAAATCTAAGGCTAAAACTACATTCAAATGGGGCTCGTCGAGTACGGATCAATTTGTCCGAAAATCCAAGGCTAACACCCCCTCCAAAAACCAAGTTCAATCATGCTTGGGGGAAAAGTCTATTACCCATAAAATTGAAGTCTAATACCAACTAAAAAGGGCTTGGATATGAACAAGGTTTGAAATCTAAGGCTAAAACTCATTCAAATGGGGCTCGTCGAGTACGGATCAATTTGTCCGAAAATCCAAGGCTAACACCCCCTCCAAAAACCAAGTTCAATCATGCTTGGGGAAAAGTCTATTACCCATAAAATTGAAGTCTAATACCAACTAAAAAGGGCTTGGATATGAACAAGGTTTGAAATCTAAGGCTAAAACTCATTCAAATGGGGCTCGTCGAGTACGGATCAATTTGTCCGAAAATCCAAGGCTAACACCCCCTCCAAAAACCAAGTTCAATCATGCTTGGGGGAAAAGTCTATTACCCATAAAATTGAAGTCTAATACCAACTAAAAAGGTCTTGTATATGAACAAGGTTTGAAATCTAAGGCTAAAACTCATTCAAATGGGGCTCGTCGAGTACGGATCAATTTGTCCGAAAATCCAAGGCTAACACCCCCTCCAAAAACCAAGTTCAATCATGCTTGGGGGAAAAGTCTATTACCCATAAAATTGAAGTCTAATACCAACTAAAAAGGGCTTGGATATGAACAAGGTTTGAAATCTAAGGCTAAAACTCATTCAAATGGGGCTCGTCGAGTACGGATCAATTTGTCCGAAAATCCAAGGCTAACACCCCCTCCAAAAACCAAGTTCAATCATGCTTGGGGAAAAGTCTATTACCCATAAAATTGAAGTCTAATACCAACTAAAAAGGGCTTGGATATGAACAAGGTTTGAAACTAAGGCTAAAACTCATTCAAATGGGGCTCGTCGAGTACGGATCAATTTGTCCGAAAATCCAAGGCTAACACCCCCTCCAAAAACCAAGTTCAATCATGCTTGGGGGAAAAGTCTATTACCCATAAAATTGAAGTCTAATACCAACTAAAAAGGACTTGGATATGAACAAGGTTTGAAATCTAAGGCTAAAACTCATTCAAATGGGGCTCGTCGAGTACGGATCAATTTGTCCGAAAATCCAAGGCTAACACCCCCTCCAAAAACCAAGTTCAATCATGCTTGGGGGAAAAGTCTATTACCCATAAAATTGAAGTCTAATACCAACTAAAAAGGGCTTGGATATGAACAAGGTTTGAAATCTAAGGCTAAAACTCATTCAAATGGGGCTCGTCGAGTACGGATCAATTTGTCCGAAAATCCAAGGCTAACACCCCCTCCAAAAACCAAGTTCAATCATGCTTGGGGGAAAAGTCTATTACCCATAAAATTGAAGTCTAATACCAACTAAAAAGGTCTTGGATATGAACAAGGTTTGAAATCTAAGGCTAAAACTCATTCAAATGGGGCTCGTCGAGTACGGATCAATTTGTCCGAAAATCCAAGGCTAACACCCCCTCCAAAAACCAAGTTCAATCATGCTTGGGGGAAAAGTCTATTACCCATAAAATTGAAGTCTAATACCAACTAAAAAGGGCTTGGATATGAACAAGGTTTGAAATCTAAGGCTAAAACTCATTCAAATGGGGCTCGTCGAGTACGGATCAATTTGTCCGAAAATCCAAGGCTAACACCCCCTCCAAAAACCAAGTTCAATCATGCTTGGGGGAAAAGTCTATTACCCATAAAATTGAAGTCTAATACCAACTAAAAAGGGCTTGGATATGAACAAGGTTTGAAATCTAAGGCTAAAACTCATTCAAATGGGGCTCGTCGAGTACGGATCAATTTGTCCGAAAATCCAAGGCTAACACCCCCTCCAAAAACCAAGTTCAATCATGCTTGGGGGAAAAGTCTATTACCCATAAAATTGAAGTCTAATACCAACTAAAAAGGTCTTGGATATGAACAAGGTTTGAAATCTAAGGCTAAAACTCATTCAAATGGGGCTCGTCGAGTACGGATCAATTTGTCCGAAAATCCAAGGCTAACACCCCCTCCAAAAACCAAGTTCAATCATGCTTGGGGGAAAAGTCTATTACCCATAAAATTGAAGTCTAATACCAACTAAAAAGGGCTTGGATATGAACAAGGTTTGAAATCTAAGGCTAAAACTCATTCAAATGGGGCTCGTCGAGTACGGATCAATTTGTCCGAAAATCCAAGGCTAACACCCCCTCCAAAAACCAAGTTCAATCATGCTTGGGGGAAAAGTCTATTACCCATAAAATTGAAGTCTAATACCAACTAAAAAGGTCTTGGATATGAACAAGGTTTGAAATCTAAGGCTAAAACTCATTCAAATGGGGCTCGTCGAGTACGGATCAATTTGTCCGAAAATCCAAGGCTAACACCCCCTCCAAAAACCAAGTTCAATCATGCTTGGGGAAAAGTCTATTACCCATAAAATTGAAGTCTAATACCAACTAAAAAGGTCTTGGATATGAACAAGGTTTGAAATCTAAGGCTAAAACTCATTCAAATGGGGCTCGTCGAGTACGGATCAATTTGTCCGAAAATCCAAGGCTAACACCCCCTCCAAAAACCAAGTTCAATCATGCTTGGGGGAAAAGTCTATTACCCATAAAATTGAAGTCTAATACCAACTAAAAAGGGCTTGGATATGAACAAGGTTTGAAATCTAAGGCTAAAACTCATTCAAATGGGGCTCGTCGAGTACGGATCAATTTGTCCGAAAATCCAAGGCTAACACCCCCTCCAAAAACCAAGTTCAATCATGCTTGGGGGAAAAGTCTATTACCCATAAAATTGAAGTCTAATACCAACTAAAAAGGACTTGGATATGAACAAGGTTTGAAATCTAAGGCTAAAACTACATTCAAATGGGGCTCGTCGAGTAGGATCAATTTGTCCGAAAATCCAAGGCTAACACCCCCTCCAAAAACCAAGTTCAATCATGCTTGGGGAAAAGTCTATTACCCATAAAATTGAAGTCTAATACCAACTAAAAAGGGCTTGGATAATGAACAAGGTTTGAAATCTAAGGCTAAAACTCATTCAAATGGGGCTCGTCGAGTACGGATCAATTTGTCCGAAAATCCAAGGCTAACACCCCCTCCAAAAACCAAGTTCAATCATGCTTGGGGAAAAGTCTATTACCCATAAAATTGAAGTCTAATACCAACTAAAAAGGGCTTGGATATGAACAAGGTTTGAAACTAAGGCTAAAACTCATTCAAATGGGGCTCGTCGAGTACGGATCAATTTGTCCGAAAATCCAAGGCTAACACCCCCTCCAAAAACCAAGTTCAATCATGCTTGGGGGAAAAGTCTATTACCCATAAAATTGAAGTCTAATACCAACTAAAAAGGACTTGGATATGAACAAGGTTTGAAATCTAAGGCTAATACTCATTCAAATGGGGCTCGTCGAGTACGGATCAATTTGTCCGAAAATCCAAGGCTAACACCCCCTCCAAAAACCAAGTTCAATCATGCTTGGGGGAAAAGTCTATTACCCATAAAATTGAAGTCTAATACCAACTAAAAAGGGCTTGGATATGAACAAGGTTTGAAATCTAAGGCTAAAACTCATTCAAATGGGGCTCGTCGAGTACGGATCAATTTGTCCGAAAATCCAAGGCTAACACCCCCTCCAAAAACCAAGTTCAATCATGCTTGGGGGAAAAGTCTATTACCCATAAAATTGAAGTCTAATACCAACTAAAAAGGGCTTGGAAATGAACAAGGTTTGAAACCTAAGGCTAAAACTCATTCAAATGGGGCTCGTCGAGTACGGATCAATTTGTCCGAAAATCCAAGGCTAACACCCCCTCCAAAAACCAAGTTCAATCATGCTTGGGGGAAAAGTCTATTACCCATAAAATTGAAGTCTAATACCAACTAAAAAGGGCTTGGATATGAACAAGGTTTGAAATCTAAGGCTAAAACTCAATCAAATGGAGCTCGTCGAGTACGGATCAATTTGTCCGAAAATCCAAGGCTAACACCCCCTCCAAAAACCAAGTTCAATCATGCTTGGGGGAAAAGTCTATTACCCATAAAATTGAAGTCTAATACCAACTAAAAAGGACTTGGATATGAACAAGGTTTGAAATCTAAGGCTAAAACTCATTCAAATGGGGCTCGTCGAGTACGGATCAATTTGTCCGAAAATCCAAGGCTAACACCCCCTCCAAAAACCAAGTTCAATCATGCTTGGGGGAAAAGTCTATTACCCATAAAATTGAAGTCTAATACCAACTAAAAAGGGCTTGGATATGAACAAGGTTTGAAATCTAAGGCTAAAACTCATTCAAATGGGGCTCGTCGAGTACGGATCAATTTGTCCGAAAATCCAAGGCTAACACCCCCTCCAAAAACCAAGTTCAATCATGCTTGGGGGAAAAGTCTATTACCCATAAAATTGAAGTCTAATACCAACTAAAAAGGGCTTGGATATGAACAAGGTTTGAAATCTAAGGCTAAAACTCATTCAAATGGGGCTCGTCGAGTACGGATCAATTTGTCCGAAAATCCAAGGCTAACACCCCCTCCAAAAACCAAGTTCAATCATGCTTGGGGGAAAAGTCTATTACCCATAAAATTGAAGTCTAATACCAACTAAAAAGGTCTTGGATATGAACAAGGTTTGAAATCTAAGGCTAAAACTCATTCAAATGGGGCTCGTCGAGTACGGATCAATTTGTCCGAAAATCCAAGGCTAACACCCCCTCCAAAAACCAAGTTCAATCATGCTTGGGGGAAAAGTCTATTACCCATAAAATTGAAGTCTAATACCAACTAAAAAGGTCTTGGATATGAACAAGGTTTGAAATCTAAGGCTAAAACTCATTCAAATGGGGCTCGTCGAGTACGGATCAATTTGTCCGAAAATCCAAGGCTAACACCCCCTCCAAAAACCAAGTTCAATCATGCTTGGGGGAAAAGTCTATTACCCATAAAATTGAAGTCTAATACCAACTAAAAAGGGCTTGGATATGAACAAGGTTTGAAATCTAAGGCTAAAACTCATTCAAATGGGGCTCGTCGAGTACGGATCAATTTGTCCGAAAATCCAAGGCTAACACCCCCTCCAAAAACCAAGTTCAATCATGCTTGGGGGAAAAGTCTATTACCCATAAAATTGAAGTCTAATACCAACTAAAAAGGTCTTGGATATGAACAAGGTTTGAAATCTAAGGCTAAAACTCATTCAAATGGGGCTCGTCGAGTACGGATCAATTTGTCCGAAAATCCAAGGCTAACACCCCCTCCAAAAACCAAGTTCAATCATGCTTGGGGGAAAAGTCTATTACCCATAAAATTGAAGTCTAATACCAACTAAAAAGGTCTTGTATATGAACAAGGTTTGAAATCTAAGGCTAAAACTCATTCAAATGGGGCTCGTCGAGTACGGATCAATTTGTCCGAAAATCCAAGGCTAACACCCCCTCCAAAAACCAAGTTCAATCATGCTTGGGGGAAAAGTCTATTACCCATAAAATTGAAGTCTAATACCAACTAAAAAGGGCTTGGATATGAACAAGGTTTGAAATCTAAGGCTAAAACTCATTCAAATGGGGCTCGTCGAGTACGGATCAATTTGTCCGAAAATCCAAGGCTAACACCCCCTCCAAAAACCAAGTTCAATCATGCTTGGGGGAAAAGTCTATTACCCATAAAATTGAAGTCTAATACCAACTAAAAAGGGCTTGGATATGAACAAGGTTTGAAATCTAAGGCTAAAACTCATTCAAATGGGGCTCGTCGAGTACGGATCAAT
Organism: Salix arbutifolia; assembly: GCA_025169955.1. Classification (NCBI taxonomy): domain Eukaryota; kingdom Viridiplantae; phylum Streptophyta; class Magnoliopsida; order Malpighiales; family Salicaceae; genus Salix; species Salix arbutifolia. Next base: position 13,379,149 of record CM045914.1, on the reverse strand, counting down.
TTGTCCGAAAATCCAAGGCTAACACCCCCTCCAAAAACCAAGTTCAATCATGCTTGGGGGAAAAGTCTATTACCCATAAAATTGAAGTCTAATACCAACTAAAAAGGTCTTGGATATGAACAAGGTTTGAAATCTAAGGCTAAAACTCATTCAAATGGGGCTCGTCGAGTACGGATCAATTTGTCCGAAAATCCAAGGCTAACACCCCCTCCAAAAACCAAGTTCAATCATGCTTGGGGGAAAAGTCTATTACCCATAAAATTGAAGTCTAATACCAACTAAAAAGGGCTTGGATATGAACAAGGTTTGAAATCTAAGGCTAAAACTCATTCAAATGGGGCTCGTCGAGTACGGATCAATTTGTCCGAAAATCCAAGGCTAACACCCCCTCCAAAAACCAAGTTCAATCATGCTTGGGGGAAAAGTCTATTACCCATAAAATTGAAGTCTAATACCAACTAAAAAGGGCTTGGATATGAACAAGGTTTGAAATCTAAGGCTAATACTCATTCAAATGGGGCTCGTCGAGTACGGATCAATTTGTCCGAAAATCCAAGGCTAACACCCCCTCCAAAAACCAAGTTCAATCATGCTTGGGGGAAAAGTCTATTACCCATAAAATTGAAGTCTAATACCAACTAAAAAGGGCTTGGATATGAACAAGGTTTGAAATCTAAGGCTAAAACTCATTCAAATGGGGCTCGTCGAGTACGGATCAATTTGTCCGAAAATCCAAGGCTAACACCCCCTCCAAAAACCAAGTTCAATCATGCTTGGGGGAAAAGTCTATTACCCATAAAATTGAAGTCTAATACCAACTAAAAAGGGCTTGGATATGAACAAGGTTTGAAACTAAGGCTAAAACTCATTCAAATGGAGCTCGTCGAGTACGGATCAATTTGTCCGAAAATCCAAGGCTAACACCCCCTCCAAAAACCAAGGTCAATCATGCTTGGGGAAAAGTCTATTACCCATAAAATTGAAGTCTAATACCAACTAAAAAGGGCTTGGATATGAACAAGGTTTGAAATCTAAGGCTAAAACTCATTCAAATGGGGCTCGTCGAGTACGGATCAATTTGTCCGAAAATCCAAGGCTAACACCCCCTCCAAAAACCAAGGTCAATCATGGTTGGGGGAAAAGTCTATTCCCATAAAATTGAAGTCTAATACCAACTAAAAAGGACTTGTATATGAACAAGGTTTGAAATCTAAGGCTAATACTCCTTGAAATGGGGCTCGTCGAGTTAGGATCAATTTGTCCGAAAATCCAAGTCTAGCACCCCTCCAAAAACCAAGTCAATCATGCTTGGGGGAAAAGTCTATTACCCATAAAATTGAAGTCTAATACCAAGTAAAAAGGTCTTGGATAAGAACAAGGTTTGAAATCTAAGGCTAAAACCCATTCAAATGGGGCTCGTCGAGTACGGATCAATTTGTCCGAAAATCCAAGGCTAACACCCCCTCCAAAAACCAAGTTCAATCATGCTTGGGGAAAAGTCTATTACCCATAAAATTGAAGTCTAATACCAACTAAAAAGGGCTTGGAAATGAACAAGGTTTGAAACCTAAGGCTAAAACTCATTCAAATGGAGCTCGTCGAGTACGGATCAATTTGTCCGAAAATCCAAGGCTAACACCCCCTCCAAAAACCAAGTTCAATCATGCTTGGGGAAAAGTCTATTACCCATAAAATTGAAGTCTAATACCAACTAAAAAGGACTTGTATATCAACAAGGTTATAAATCTAAGGCTAATACTCATTCAAATGGGGCTCGTCGAGTACGGATCAATTTGTCCGAAAATCCAAGGCTAACACCCCCTCCAAAAACCAAGGTCAATCATGCTTGGGGGAAAAGTCTATTACCCATAAAATTGAAGTCTAATACCAACTAAAAAGGACTTGTATATGAACAAGGTTTGAAATCTAAGGCTAATACTCATTGAAATGGGGCTCGTCGAGTACGGATCAATTTGTCCGAAAATCCAAGGCTAACACCCCCTCCAAAAACCAAGATCAATCATGCTTGGGGGAAAAGTCTATTACCCATAAAATTGAAGTCTAATACCAACTAAAAAGGGCTTGGAAATGAACAAGGTTTGAAACCTAAGGCTAAAACTCATTCAAATGGAGCTCGTCGAGTACGGATCAATTTGTCCGAAAATCCAAGGCTAACACCCCCTCCAAAAACCAAGTTCAATCATGCTTGGGGAAAAGTCTATTACCCATAAAATTGAAGTCTAATACCAACTAAAAAGGGCTTGGAAATGAACAAGGTTTGAAACCTAAGGCTAAAACTCATTCAAATGGGGCTCGTCGAGTACGGATCAATTTGTCCGAAAATCCAAGGCTAACACCCCCTCCAAAAACAAATTCAATCACGATTGGGGGAAAAGTCTATTACCCATAAAATTGAAGTCTAATACCAACTAAAAAGGGCTTGGATATGAACAAGGTTTGAAACTAAGGCTAAAACTCATTCAAATGGGCTCGTCGAGTACGGATCAATTTGTCCGAAAATCCAAGGCTAACACCCCCTCCAAAAACCAAGTTCAATCATGCTTGGGGGAAAAGTCTATTACCCATAAAATTGAAGTCTAATACCAACTAAAAAGGGCTTGGATATGAACAAGGTTTGAAACTAAGGCTAAAACTCATTCAAATGGGGCTCGTCGAGTACGGATCAATTTGTCCGAAAATCCAAGGCTAACACCCCCTCCAAAAACCAAGTTCAATCATGCTTGGGGGAAAAGTCTATTACCCATAAAATTGAAGTCTAATACCAACTAAAAAGGTCTTGGATATGAACAAGGTTTGAAATCTAAGGCTAAAACTCATTCAAATGGGGCTCGTCGAGTACGGATCAATTTGTCCGAAAATCCAAGGCTAACACCCCCTCCAAAAACCAAGTTCAATCATGCTTGGGGGAAAAGTCTATTACCCATAAAATTGAAGTCTAATACCAACTAAAAAGGTCTTGGATATGAAAAAGGTTTGAAATCTAAGGCTAAAACCCATTCAAATGGGGCTCGTCGAGTACGGATCAATTTGTCCGAAAATCCAAGGCTAACACCCCCTCCAAAAACCAAGTTCAATCATGCTTGGGGGAAAAGTCTATTACCCATAAAATTGAAGTCTAATACCAACTAAAAAGGGCTTGGATATGAACAAGGTTTGAAACTAAGGCTAAAACTCATTCAAATGGGGCTCGTCGAGTACGGATCAATTTGTCCGAAAATCCAAGGCTAACACCCCCTCCAAAAACCAAGTTCAATCATGCTTGGGGGAAAAGTCTATTACCCATAAAATTGAAGTCTAATACCAACTTAAAAGGGCTTGGATATGAACAAGGTTTGAAATCTAAGGCTAAAACTCATTCAAATGGGGCTCGTCGAGTACGGATCAATTTGTCCGAAAATCCAAGGCTAACACCCCCTCCAAAAACCAAGTTCAATCATGCTTGGGGGAAAATTCTATTACCCATAAAATTGAAGTCTAATACCAACTAAAAAGGTCTTGAATATGAACAAGGTTTGAAAACTAAGGCTAAAATACATTCAAATGGGGCTCATCGAGTGAGGATCATTTTGTCCGAAAATCCAAGGCTAACACGACCTCCAAAAACCAAGATCAATCATGCTTGGGGGAAAAGTCTATTACCCATAAAATTGAAGTCTAATACCAAGTAAAAAGGTCTTGGATATGAACAAGGTTTGAAATCTAAGGCTAAAACTCATTCAAATGGGGCTCGTCGAGTACGGATCAATTTGTCCGAAAATCCAAGGCTAACACCCCCTCCAAAAACCAAGTTCAATCATGCTTGGGGAAAAGTCTATTACCCATAAAATTGAAGTCTAATACCAACTAAAAAGGGCTTGGAAATGAACAAGGTTTGAAACCTAAGGCTAAAACTCATTCAAATGGGGCTCGTCGAGTACGGATCAATTTGTCCGAAAATCCAAGGCTAACACCCCCTCCAAAAACAAAGCTCAATCATGCTTGGGGGAAAAGTCTATTACCCATAAAATTGAATTCTAATACCAACTAAAAAGGGCTTGGAAATGAACAAGGTTTGAAACCTAAGGCTAAAACTCATTCAAATGGAGCTCGTCGAGTACGGATCAATTTGTCCGAAAATCCAAGGCTAACACCCCCTCCAAAAACCAAGTCAATCATGCTTGGGGGAAAAGTCTATTACCCATAAAATTGAAGTCTAATACCAACTAAAAAGGGCTTGGATATGAACAAGGTTTGAAATCTAAGGCTAAAACTCATTCAAATGGGGCTCGTCGAGTACGGATCAATTTGTCCGAAAATCCAAGGCTAACACCCCCTCCAAAAACCAAGTTCAATCATGCTTGGGGAAAAGTCTATTACCCATAAAATTGAAGTCTAATACCAACTAAAAAGGGCTTGGATATGAACAAGGTTTGAAATCTAAGGCTAAAACTCATTCAAATGGGGCTCGTCGAGTACGGATCAATTTGTCCGAAAATCCAAGGCTAACACCCCCTCCAAAAACCAAGTTCAATCATGCTTGGGGGAAAAGTCTATTACCCATAAAATTGAAGTCTAATACCAACTAAAAAGGGCTTGGATATGAACAAGGTTTGAAATCTAAGGCTAATACTCATTCAAATGGGGCTCGTCGAGTACGGATCAATTTGTCCGAAAATCCAAGGCTAACACCCCCTCCAAAAACCAAGTTCAATCATGCTTGGGGGAAAAGTCTATTACCCATAAAATTGAAGTCTAATACCAACTAAAAAGGGCTTGGAAATGAACAAGGTTTGAAACCTAAGGCTAAAACTCATTCAAATGGGCTCGTCGAGTACGGATCAATTTGTCCGAAAATCCAAGGCTAACACCCCCTCCAAAAACCAAGTCAATCATGCTTGGGGGAAAAGTCTATTACCCATAAAATTGAAGTCTAATACCAACTAAAAAGGGCTTGGATAATGAACAAGGTTTGAAACTAAGGCTAAAACTCATTCAAATGGGGCTCGTCGAGTACGGATCAATTTGTCCGAAAATCCAAGGCTAACACCCCCTCCAAAAACCAAGTTCAATCATGCTTGGGGGAAAAGTCTATTACCCATAAAATTGAAGTCTAATACCAACTAAAAAGGGCTTGGATATGAACAAGGTTTGAAATCTAAGGGTAAAACTCATTCAAATGGGGCTCGTCGAGTACGGATCAATTTGTCCGAAAATCCAAGGCTAACACCCCCTCCAAAAACCAAGTTCAATCATGCTTGGGGAAAAGTCTATTACCCATAAAATTGAAGTCTAATACCAACTAAAAAGGTCTTGGATATGAACAAGGTTTGAAATCTAAGGCTAATACTCATTCAAATGGGGCTCGTCGAGTACGGATCAATTTGTCCGAAAATCCAAGGCTAACACCCCCTCCAAAAACCAAGTTCAATCATGCTTGGGGGAAAAGTCTATTACCCATAAAATTGAAGTCTAATACCAACTAAAAAGGACTTGTATATGAACAAGGTTTGAAATCTAAGGGTAAAACTCATTCAAATGGGGCTCGTCGAGTACGGATCAATTTGTCCGAAAATCCAAGGCTAACACCCCCTCCAAAAACCAAGTTCAATCATGCTTGGGGGAAAAGTCTATTACCCATAAAATTGAATTCTAATACCAACTAAAAAGGGCTTGGAAATGAACAAGGTTTGAAACCTAAGGCTAAAACTCACTCAAATGGCGCTCGTCGAGTACGGATCAATTTGTCCGAAAATCCAAGGCTAACACCCCCTCCAAAAACAAAGTTCAATCATGCTTGGGGGAAAAGTCTATTACCCATAAAATTGAAGTCTAATACCAACTAAAAAGGGCTTGGATATGAACAAGGTTTGAAACTAAGGCTAAAACTCATTCAAATGGGGCTCGTCGAGTACGGATCAATTTGTCCGAAAATCCAAGGCTAACACCCCCTCCAAAAACCAAGTTCAATCATGCTTGGGGGAAAAGTCTATTACCCATAAAATTGAAGTCTAATACCAACTAAAAAGGTCTTGGATATGAACAAGGTTTGAAATCTAAGGCTAAAACTCATTCAAATGGGGCTCGTCGAGTAGGATCAATTTGTCCGAAAATCCAAGGCTAACACCCCCTCCAAAAACCAAGTTCAATCATGCTTGGGGGAAAAGTCTATTACCCATAAAATTGAAGTCTAATACCAACTAAAAAGGGCTTGGATATGAACAAGGTTTGAAATCTAAGGCTAATACTCATTCAAATGGGGCTCGTCGAGTACGGATCAATTTGTCCGAAAATCCAAGGCTAACACCCCCTCCAAAAACCAAGTTCAATCATGCTTGGGGGAAAAGTCTATTACCCATAAAATTGAAGTCTAATACCAACTAAAAAGGGCTTGGATATGAACAAGGTTTGAAACTAAGGCTAAAACTCATTCAAATGGGCTCGTCGAGTACGGATCAATTTGTCCGAAAATCCAAGGCTAACACCCCCTCCAAAAACCAAGTTCAATCATGCTTGGGGGAAAAGTCTATTACCCATAAAATTGAAGTCTAATACCAACTAAAAAGGGCTTGGATATGAACAAGGTTTGAAATCTAAGGCTAAAACTCATTCAAATGGGGCTCGTCGAGTACGGATCAATTTGTCCGAAAATCCAAGGCTAACACCCCCTCCAAAAACCAAGTTCAATCATGCTTGGGGGAAAAGTCTATTACCCATAAAATTGAAGTCTAATACCAACTAAAAAGGGCTTGGATATGAACAAGGTTTGAAATCTAAGGCTAAAACTCATTCAAATGGGCTCGTCGAGTACGGATCAATTTGTCCGAAAATCCAAGGCTAACACCCCCTCCAAAAACCAAGTTCAATCATGCTTGGGGGAAAAGTCTATTACCCATAAAATTGAAGTCTAATACCAACTAAAAAGGGCTTGGATATGAACAAGGTTTGAAATCTAAGGCTAATACTCATTCAAATGGGGCTCGTCGAGTACGGATCAATTTGTCCGAAAATCCAAGGCTAACACCCCCTCCAAAAACCAAGTTCAATCATGCTTGGGGGAAAAGTCTATTACCCATAAAATTGAAGTCTAATACCAACTAAAAAGGGCTTGGATATGAACAAGGTTTGAAATCTAAGGCTAAAACTCATTCAAATGGGGCTCGTCGAGTACGGATCAATTTGTCCGAAAATCCAAGGCTAACACCCCCTCCAAAAACCAAGTTCAATCATGCTTGGGGGAAAAGTCTATTACCCATAAAATTGAAGTCTAATACCAACTAAAAAGGGCTTGGATATGAACAAGGTTTGAAATCTAAGGCTAAAACTCATTCAAATGGGGCTCGTCGAGTACGGATCAATTTGTCCGAAAATCCAAGGCTAACACCCCCTCCAAAAACCAAGTTCAATCATGCTTGGGGGAAAAGTCTATTACCCATAAAATTGAAGTCTAATACCAACTAAAAAGGGCTTGGATATGAACAAGGTTAGAAATCTAAGGCTAAAACTCATTCAAATGGGGCTCGTCGAGTACGGATCAATTTGTCCGAAAATCCAAGGCTAACACCCCCTCCAAAAACCAAGTTCAATCATGCTTGGGGGAAAAGTCTATTACCCATAAAATTGAAGTCTAATACCAACTAAAAAGGCTTGGATATGAACAAGTTTGAAATCTAAGGCTAATACTCATTCAAATGGGGCTCGTCGAGTAGGATCAATTTGTCCGAAAATCCAAGGCTAACACCCCCTCCAAAAACCAAGTTCAATCATGCTTGGGGGAAAAGTCTATTACCCATAAAATTGAAGTCTAATACCAACTAAAAAGTTTATATGAACAAGGTTTGAAATCTAAGGCTAAAACTCATTCAAATGGGGCTCGTCGAGTACGGATCAATTTGTCCGAAAATCCAAGGCTAACACCCCCTCCAAAAACCAAGTTCAATCATGCTTGGGGGAAAAGTCTATTACCCATAAAATTGAAGTCTAATACCAACTAAAAAGGGCTTGGATATGAACAAGGTTTGAAATCTAAGGCTAAAACTCATTCAAATGGGGCTCGTCGAGTAGGATCAATTTGTCCGAAAATCCAAGGCTAACACCCCCTCCAAAAACCAAGTTCAATCATGCTTGGGGGAAAAGTCTATTACCCATAAAATTGAAGTCTAATACCAACTAAAAAGGTCTTGGATATGAACAAGGTTTGAAATCTAAGGCTAAAACTCATTCAAATGGGGCTCGTCGAGTACGGATCAATTTTTGTCCGAAAATCCAAGGCTAACACCCCTCCAAAAACCAAGTTCAATCATGCTTGGGGGAAAAGTCTGTTACCCATAAAATTGAAGTCTAATACCAACTAAAAAGGACTTGTATATGAACAAGGTTTGAAATCTAAGGCTAAAACTCTTTCAAATGGGGCTCGTCGAGTACGGATCAATTTGTCCGAAAATCCAAGGCTAACACCCCCTCCAAAAACCAAGTTCAATCATGCTTGGGGGAAAAGTCTATTACCCATAAAATTGAAGTCTAATACCAACTAAAAAGGGCTTGGAAATGAACAAGGTTTGAAACCTAAGGCTAAAACTCATTCAAATGGAGCTCGTCGAGTACGGATCAATTTGTCCGAAAATCCAAGGCTAACACCCCCTCCAAAAACCAAGTTCAATCATGCTTGGGGGAAAAGTCTATTACCCATAAAATTGAAGTCTAATACCAACTAAAAAGGGCTTGGATATGAACAAGGTTTGAAATCTAAGGCTAAAACTCATTCAAATGGGGCTCGTCGAGTACGGATCAATTGTCCGAAAATCCAAGGCTAACACCCCCTCCAAAAACCAAGTCAATCATGCTTGGGGGAAAAGTCTATTACCCATAAAATTGAAGTCTAATACCAACTAAAAAGGACTTGGATATGAACAAGGTTATAAATCTAAGGCTAATACTCATTGAAATGGGGCTCGTCGAGTACGGATCAATTTGTCCGAAAATCCAAGGCTAACACCCCCCCAAAAACCAAGTTCAATCATGCTTGGGGGAAAAGTCTATTACCCATAAAATTGAAGTCTAATACCAACTAAAAAGGGCTTGGATATGAACAAGGTTATAAATCTAAGGCTAATACTCATTGAAATGGGGCTCGTCGAGTCAGGATCAATTTGTCCGAAAATCCAAGTCTAACACCCCCTCCAAAAACCAAGTTCAATCATGCTTGGGGGAAAAGTCTATTACCCATAAAATTGAAGTCTAATACCAACTAAAAAGGGCTTGGATATGAACAAGGTTTGAAATCTAAGGCTAATACTCATTCAAATGGGGCTCGTCGAGTACGGATCAATTTGTCCGAAAATCCAAGGCTAACACCCCCTCCAAAAACCAAGTTCAATCATGCTTGGGGGAAAAGTCTATTACCCATAAAATTGAAGTCTAATACCAACTAAAAAGGTCTTGTATATGAACAAGGTTTGAAATCTAAGGCTAAAACTCATTCAAATGGGGCTCGTCGAGTACGGATCAATTTGTCCGAAAATCCAAGGCTAACACCCCCTCCAAAAACCAAGTTCAATCATGCTTGGGGGAAAAGTCTATTACCCATAAAATTGAAGTCTAATACCAACTAAAAAGGGATTGGATATGAACAAGGTTTGAAATCTAAGGCTAATACTCATTGAAATGGGGCTCGTCGAGTGAGGATCAATTTGTCCGAAAATCCAAGGCTAACACCCCTCCAAAAACCAAGTTCAATCATGCTTGGGGGAAAAGTCTATTACCCATAAAATTGAAGTCTAATACCAACTAAAAAGGGCTTGGATATGAACAAGGTTTGAAATCTAAGGCTAATACTCATTGAAATGGGGCTCGTCGAGTCAGGATCAATTTGTCCGAAAATCCAAGGCTAACACCCCCTCCAAAAACCAAGTTCAATCATGCTTGGGGGAAAAGTCTATTACCCATAAAATTGAAGTCTAATACCAACTAAAAAGGGCTTGGATATGAACAAGGTTTGAAATCTAAGGCTAATACTCATTGAAATGGGGCTCGTCGAGTGAGGATCAATTTGTCCGAAAATCCAAGGCTAACACCCCCTCCAAAAACCAACTTCAATCATGCTTGGGGGAAAAGTCTATTACCCATAAAATTGAAGTCTAATACCAACTAAAAAGGGCTTGGATATGAACAAGGTTTGAAATCTAAGGCTAATACTCATTGAAATGGGGCTCGTCGAGTCAGGATCAATTTGTCCGAAAATCCAAGGCTAACACCCCCTCCAAAAACCAAGTTCAATCATGCTTGGGGGAAAAGTCTATTACCCATAAAATTGAAGTCTAATACCAACTAAAAAGGTCTTGGATATGAACAAGGTTTGAAATCTAAGGCTAAAACTCATACAAATGGGGCTCGTCGAGTGAGGATCAAGTTGTCCGAAAATCCAAGGCTAACACCCCCTCCAAAAACCAAGTTCAATCATGCTTGGGGGAAAAGTCTATTACCCATAAAATTGAAGTCTAATACCAACTAAAAAGGGATTGGATATGAACAAGGTTATAAATCTAAGGCTAATACTCATTGAAATGGGGCTCGTCGAGTGTGGATCAATTTGTCCGAAAATCCAAGGCTAACACGCCCTCCAAAAACCAAGTTCAATCATGCTTGGGGGAAAAGTCTATTACCCATAAAATTGAAGTCAAATACCAACTAAAAAGGGCTTGGTAATGAACAAGGTTATAAATAGAAGCCTAATACTCATTGAAATGGGGCTCGTCGAGTCAGGATCAATTTGTCCGAAAATCCAAGGCTAACACGCCCTCCAAAAACCAAGTTCAATCATGCTGGGGGAAAAGTCTATTACCCATAAAATTGAAGTCTAATACCAACTAAAAAGGGATTGGATATGAACAAGGTTATAAATCTAAGGCTAATACTCATTGAAATGGGCTCGTCGAGTGAGGATCAATTTGTCCGAAAATCCAAGGCTAACACCCCCTCCAAAAACCAAGTTCAATCATGCTTGGGGGAAAAGTCTATTACCCATAAAATTGAAGTCTAATACCAACTAAAAAGGGCTTGGATATGAACAAGGTTTAAAATCTAAGGCTAATACTCATTCAAATGGGGCTCGTCGAGTCAGGATCAATTTGTCCGAAAATCCAAGGCTAACACCCCCTCCAAAAACAAAGTTCAATCATGCTTGGGGGAAAAGTCTATTACCCATAAAATTGAAGTCTAATACCAACTAAAAAGGGCTTGGATATGAACAAGGTTTGAAATCTAAGGCTAATACTCATTCAAATGGGGCTCGTCGAGTGAGGATCAATTTGTCCGAAAATCCAAGGCTAACACCCCCTCCAAAAACAAAGTTCAATCATGCTTGGGGGAAAAGTCTATTACCCATAAAATTGAAGTCTAATACCAACTAAAAAGGGCTTGGATATGAACAAGGTTATAAATTGAAGGCTAATACTCATTGAAACGGGGCTCGTCGAGTGAGGTCAATTTGTCCGAAAATCCAAGGCTAACACCCCCTCCAAAAACCAAGTTCAATCATGCTTGGGGGAAAGTCTATTACCCATAAAATTGAAGCTAATACCAACTAAAAAGGGCTTGGATATGAACAAGGTTTGAAATCTAAGGCTAATACTCATTCAAATGGGGCTCGTCGAGTACGGATCAATTTGTCCGAAAATCCAAGGCTAACACCCCCTCCAAAAACCAAGTTCAATCATGCTTGGGGGAAAAGTCTATTACCCATAAAATTGAAGTCTAGTACCAACTAAGAAGGCTTGGATATGAACAAGGTTTCAAATCTAAGGCTAATACTCATTCAAATGGGGCTCGTGGAGTGAGGATCAATTTGTCCGAAAATCCAAGGCTAACACCCCCTCCAAAAACAAAGTTCACTCATGCTTGGGGGAAAAGTCTATTACCCATAAAATTGAAGGCTGATACCATCTAAAAAGGGCTTGGATATGAACAAGGTTATAAATCGAAGGCTAATACTCATTGAAATGGGGCTCGTCGTGTGAGGATCAATTTGTCCGAAAATCCAAGGCTAACACCCCTTCCAAAAACCAAGTTCAATCATGCTTGGGAGAAAAGTCTATTACCCATAAAATTGAAGTCTAATACCAACTAAAAAGGGCTTGGATATGAACAAGGTTATAAATCGAAGGCTAATACTCATTGAAATGGGGCTCGTCGAGTGAGGATCAATTTGTCCGAAAATCCAAGGGTAACACGCCCTCCAAAAACCAAGTTCAATCATGCTGGGGGAAAAGTCTATTACCCATAAAATTGAAATCTAATACCAACTAAAAAGGTCTTGGATATGAACAATGTTATAAATCTATGGCTAATACTCATTGAAATGGGGCTCGTCGAGTCAGGATAAATTTGTCCGAAAATCCAAGGCTAACACCCCCTCCAAAAACCAAGTTCAATCATGCTTGGGGGAAAAGTCTATTACCCATAAAATAGAAGTCTAATACGAACTCAAAGGGGCTTGGATATGAACAAGGTTATAAATCGAAGGCTAATACTCATTGAAATGGGGCTCGTCGAGTGAGGTTCAATTTGTCCGAAAATCAAAGGCTAACACCCCCTCCAAAAACCAAGTTGAATCATGCTTGGGGGGAAAGTCTATTACCCATAAAATTGAAGCCTAATACCAACGAAAAAGGGCTTGGATATGAACAAGGTTTGAAATCTAAGGCTAATACTCATTCAAATGGGGCTCGTCGAGTACGGATCAATTTGTCCGAAAATCCAAGGCTAACAACCCCTCCAAAAACCAAGTTCAATCATGCTTGGGGGAAAAGTCTATTCCCATAAAATTGAAGTCTAGTACCAACTAAGAAGGCTTGGATATGAACAAGGTTTGAAATCTAAGGCTAATAATCATTCAAATGGGGCTCGTCGAGTGAGGATCAATTTGTCCGAAAATCCAAGGCTAACACCCCCTCCAAAAACCACGTTCAATCATGCTTGGGGGAAAAGTCTATTACCCATACAATTGAAGTCTAATACCAACTAAAAAGGGCTTGGATATGAACAAGGTTATAAATCGAAGGCTAATACTCATTGAAATGGGGCTCATTGAGTGAGCATCAATTTGTCCGAAAATCCAAGCCTCACACACCCTGCAAAAACCAAGTTCAATCATGCTGGGGGAAAAGTCTATTACCCATAAAATTGAAATCTAATACCAACTAAAAAGGTCTTGGATATGAACAAGGTTATAAATCTAAGGCTAATACTCATTGAAATGGGGCTCGTCGAGTCAGGATCAATTTGTCCGAAAATCCAAGGCTAACACCCCCTCCAAAAACCAAGTTCAGTCATGCTGGGGAAAAAGTCTATTACCCATAAAATTGAAGTCTAATACCAACTAAAAAGGGCTTGGATATGAACAAGGTTTGAAATCTAAGGCTAATACTCATTCAAATGGGGCTCGTCGAGTGAGGATCAATTTGTCCGAAAATCCAAGCCTAGCACCCCCTCCAAAAAACAAGTTCAATCATGCTTGGGGGAAAAGTCTATTACCCATAAAATTGAAGTCTAATACCAACTAAAAAGGGCTTTGATATGAACAAGATTTGAAATCTAAGGCTAATACTCATCCAAATGGGGCTCGTCGAGTGAGGATCAATTTGTCCGAAAATCCAACGCTAACACGCCCTCCAAAATCCAAGTTCAATCATGCTTGGGGGAAAAGTGTATTCCCATAAAATTGAAGTCTACTACCAACTAAGAAGGGCTTGGATATGAACAAGGTTTGAAATCTAAGGCTAATACTCATTCAAATGGGGCTCGTCGAGTGAGGATCAATTTGTCCGAAAATCCAAGGCTAACACCCCCTCCAAAAACCAAGTTCAATCATGCTTGGGGGCAAAGTCTATTACCCATAAAATTGAAGTCTAATACCAACTAAAAAGGGCTTGGATATGAACAAGGTTATAAATCGAAGCCTAATACTCATTGAAATGGGGCTCGTCGAGTCAGGATCAATTTGTCCGAAAATCCAAGGCTAACACCCCCTCCAAAAACCAAGTTGAATCATGCCTGGGGAAAAAGTCTATTACCCATAAAATTGAAGCCTAATACCAACTAAAAAGGGCTTGGATATGAACAAGGTTTGAAATCTAAGGCTAATACTGATGCGACCATATTATTTGATAATTTCATCCATATTTACGTAGTGTTTTGCATATGTTTTATGTATAAAATGCCTTGATATTCTTTGTTTTATATTTTGAAGGCATTTTTGGATGAAAGATGCAAAAAGGAGGTAATTGGAGATGATTGGCAGATTTGACCTTCAGTCGGTGTTTTGTGCAGAGTGGAAGACCTAGAGATCGAAATGAAGTGATTCCAGTGACATTCAAAAGCTAACATCCATAAATTTATGGAAAGATAAGGAAAAGAAATAAAATAAGGAAGATCATGGAAATCGCAGCCTTCAAAGTCAAATCTTGCAATCTGCCGATATCGACCTTTGTCCATTAAAATTTCAATATCTCGAGCTACAAACGTCCGATTGATGCAAACTCAATTTTCGTGGATTCAGGACTCAAAGGCCGATAAACGCTCCAAATTTCAGCTCAAAACGATGTGATATGAAGGCGATATGAATTTTACAAGGGACAACTAAATTCTGCCAACTCAAGGAAGGACTATTTTGTAAAATAGACACTAGGGTTTCTAAGCATATATAAAGGAGAAGAGGAGCAAGGAAGTGGCGGCCAGCACATAAGAAAACACAAAATCTTCCTCCTCCAAACCCTAAATCATGTGTTCTTCCATTTTTTTATTTAGTTGTTCAATAAACATGCAAGGCTAGACTCTTTTGCTTGGTTGCAAGGACACAAAAACCTTCGGATTTCAAGAACTGTGAGATTTATTCTTCCTTCTATTTTCAGTTTATGTTATGAATGAGTATGATTGTTTTCCTATGCATATTTTCTATGATTGTTGTTGATGATTGCTAGAGCGGACTCTAAGTTATTGTTGTGAACAATCTATTGCTAAGTTTAATATCAAAACCGGAGTTGTGATATATGAACTTGTGAAGCATCTAAGCTTGATAATTGTGGCGGAACTACATTATTGAACTTAGGGAGAACATTTGAATAAATTGACACAAGTTGCGGACAACTTGTATGTTAATCTTGATGAAATTATCTAGTTCTTAAAGCTACCATTAAATTGAATCATTAGTGCGGACACTTTGATTGTTTGTTGGTTAGGATTAGTTATACGGCGGATCCGTTAATTAATCACGTTAAGAAAAGATAAAATTTCAGAACATGAACTGCATTTTTAGTTTCAAGGATCGGTTCTAATTTCCGTAGGTGGATGTATGCTTGTGACCAAGGTTTGTTTTCTTGATAAGTTTCAGTTTTAATTGATTTTGTTCGCTAGTTTAATTGCTGCCATAGTTTAGATAATCACAAACCAAATCCCCCCAATCACATAACGTACAACACAAAAATCTAACTTGAAACTTCCTCGTGGGATCGATCCCTTGCTTGCTCTATACTATCTTGTATGTTTTAAGCTAGGGTAATTAATTTGTGCGACCGCGACATCGCAACAAATACTCATTCAAATGGGGCTCGTCGACTACGGATCAATTTGTCCGAAAATCCAAGGCTAACACCCCCTCCAAAAACCAAGTTCAATCAGGCTTGGGGAAAAAGTCTACTCCCATAAAATTGAAGTCTACTACAAACTAAGAAGGGCTTGGATATGAACAAGGTTTGAAATCTAAGGCTAATGCTCATTCAAATGGGGCTCGTCGAGTGAGGATCAATTTGTCGGAAAATCCAAGTCTAACACCCCCTCCAAAAACCAAGTTCAATCATGCTTGGGGGAAAAGTCTATTACCCATAAAATTGAAGTCTAATTCCAACTAAAAAGGGCTTGGATATGAACAAGGTTACAAACCTAAGGCTAATACTCATTGAAATGGGGCTCGTCGAGTCAGGATCAATTTGTCCGAAAATCCAAGGCTAACACCCCCTCCAAAAACCAAGTTGAATCATGCTTGGGGGAAAAGTCTATTACCCATAAAATTGAAGCCTAATACCAACTAAAAAGGGCTTGAATATGAACAAGGTTTGAAATCTAAGGCTAATACTCATTCAAATAGGGCTCTTCGAGTCAGGATCAATTTGTCCGAAAATCCAAGGCTAACACCCCCTCCAAAAACCAAGTTGAATCATGCTTGGGGGAAAAGTCTATTACCCATAAAATTGAAGCCTAATACCAAATAAAAAGGGCTTGGATATGAACAAGGTTTGAAATCTAAGGCTAATACTCATTGAAATGGGGCTCGTCGAGTCAGGATCAATTTGTCCGAAAATCCAAGGC
The DNA here is from genome assembly GCA_025169955.1 of Salix arbutifolia. Lineage (NCBI taxonomy): Eukaryota > Viridiplantae > Streptophyta > Magnoliopsida > Malpighiales > Salicaceae > Salix > Salix arbutifolia. The sequence goes on along the minus strand of CM045914.1, from coordinate 13,362,793 downwards.
TAACACCCCCCTCCAAAACCAAGTTGAATCATGCTTGGGGGAAAACTCTATTACCCATAAAATTGAAGCGTAATACCAACTAAAAAGGGCTTGGATATGAACAAGGTTTGAAATCTAAGGCTAATACTCATTCAAATGGGGCTCGTCGAGTCAGGATCAATTTGTTCGAAAGTCCAAGGCTAACACCCTCTCCAAAAACCAAGTTCAATCATGCTTGGGGGAAAAGTCTATTACCCATAAAATTGAAGTCTAATACCAACTAAAAAGGGCTTGGATATGAACAAGGATATAAATGGAAGGCTAATACTCATTGAAATGGGGCTCGTCGAGGGAGGATCAATTCGTCCGAAAATCCAAGGATAAAACGCCCTCCAAAAACCAAGTTCAATCATGCTTGGGGGAAAAGTCTATTACCCATAAAATTGAAGTCTAATACCAACTAAAAAGGGCTTGGATATGAACAAGGTTATAAATCGAAGGCTAATACTCATTGAAATGGGGCTCGTCGAGTCAGGATCAATTTGTCCGAAAATCTAAGTCTAACACGCCCTCCAAAAACCAAGTTCAATCATGCTTGGGGGAAAAGTCTATTACCCATAAAATTGAAGTCTAATACCAACTAAAAAGGGCTTGGATATGAACAAGGTTTGAAATCTAATGCCAATAATCATTCAAATGGGGCTCGTCGAGTACGAATCAATTTGTCCAAAAATCGAAGGCTAACACCCCCTCCAAAAACCTAGTTCAATCATGCTTGGGGGAAAAGTCTATTACCCATAAAATTGAAGTCTAATACCAACTAAAAAGGTCTTGGATATGAGCAAGGTTTGAAATCTAAGCCTAAAACTCATTCAAATGGGGCTCGTCGAGTACGCATCAATTTGTCCGAAAATCCAAGGCTAACACCCCCTCCAAAAACCAAGTTCAATCATGCTTGGGGGAAAAGTCTATTACCCATAAAATTGAAGTCTAATACCAACTAAAATGGGCTTGGATATGAACAAGGTTACAAACCTAAGGCTAATAGTCATTCAAATAGGGCTCGTCGAGTGAGGATCAATTTGTCGGAAAATCCAAGGCTAACACCCCCTCAAAAAACCAAGTTCACTCATGCTTGGGGGAAAAGTCTATTACCCATAAAATTGAAGTCTAATACCAACTAAAAAGGTCTTGGAGATGAACAAGGTTTGAAATCTAAGGCTAATACTCATTCAAATGGGGCTCGTCGAGTGAGGATCAATTTGTCCGATAATCCAAGGCTAACACCCCCTCCAAAAACAAAGTTCTCTCATGCTTGGGGGAAAAGTCTATTACCCATAAAATTGAAGTCTAATACCAACTAAAAAGGTCTTGGATATGAGCAAGGTTTGAAATCTAAGCCTAAAACTCATTCAAATGGGGCTCGTCGAGTACGCATCAATTTGTCCGAAAATCCAAGGCTAAAACCCCATCCAAAAACCAAGTTCAATCATTCTTAGGGGAAAAGTCTATTACCCATAAAATTGAAGTCTAATACCAACTAAAATGGGCTTGGATACGAACAAGGTTACAAACCTAAGGCTAATACTCATTCAAATGGGGCTCGTCGAGTGAGGATCAATTTGTCGGAAAATCCAAGGCTAACACCCCCTCCAACAACCAAGTTCACTCATGCTTGGGGGAAAAGTCTTTTACCCATAAAATTGAAGTCTAATACGAACTAAAAAGGTCTTGGATATGAGGAAGGTTTGAAATCTAAGCCTAAAACTCATTCAAATGGGGCTCGTCGAGTACGCATCAATTTGTCCGAAAATCCAAGGCTAAAACCCCATCCAAAAACCAAGTTCAATCATTCTTAGGGGAAAAGTCTATTACCCATAAAATTGAAGTCTAATACCAACTAAAATGGGCTTGGATACGAACAAGGTTACAAACCTAAGGCTAATACTCATTCAAATGGGGCTCGTCGAGTGAGGATCAATTTGTCGGAAAATCCAAGGCTAACACCCCCTCCAAAAACCAAGTTCACTCATGCTTGGGGGAAAAGTCTATTACCCATAAAATTGAAGTCTAATACCAACTAAAAAGGTCTTGGATATGAGGAAGGTTTGAAATCTAAGCCTAAAACTCATTCAAATGGGGCTCGTCGAGTACGCATCAATTTGTCCGAAAATCCAAGGCTAAAACCCCATCCAAAAACCAAGTTCAATCATTCTTCGGGGAAAAGTCTATTACCCCTAAAATTGAAGTCTAATACCAACTAAAAAGGGCTTGGAGATGAACAAAGTTTGAAATCTAAGGCTAATACTCATTCAAATGGGGCTCGTCAAGTGAGGATCAATTTGTCCGAAAATCCAAGGCTAACACCCCCTCCAAAAACCAAGTTCAATCATGATTGGGGGAAAAGTCTATTACCCATAAAATTGAAGTCTAATACCAACTTAAAAGGGCTTGGATATGAACAAGGTTTGAAATCTAAGGCTAATACTCATTCAAATGGGGCTCGTCGAGTGAGGATGAATTTGTCCGGAAATCCAAGGCTAACACCCCCTCCAAAAACCAAGTTCAATCATGCTTGGGGGCAAAGTCTATTACCCATAAAATTGAAGTCTAATACCAACTAAAAAGGGCTTGGATATGAACAAGGATATAAATGGAAGGCTAATACTCATTGAAATGGGGCTCGTCGAGGGAGGATCAATTCGTCCGAAAATCCAAGCCTAACACCCCCTCCAAAAACCAAGTTCACTCATGATTGGGGGAAAAGTCTATTACCCATAAAATTGAAGTCTAATACCAACTAAAAAGGGCTTGGATATGAACAAGGTTTGAAATCTAAGGCTAATACTCATTCAAATGGGGCTCGTGGAGTGAGGATCAATTTGTCCGAAAATCCAAGCCTAACACCCCCTCTAACAACCAAGTTCAATCACGCTTGGGGGAAAAGTCTATTACCCATAAAATTGAAGTCTAATACCAACTTAAAAGGGCTTGGATATGAACAAGGTTTGAAATCTAAGGCTAATACTCATTCAAATGGGGCTCGTCGAGTGAGGATGAATTTGTCCGGAAATCCAAGGCTAACACCCCCTCCAAAAACCAAGTTCAATCATGCTTGGGGGCAAAGTCTATTACCCATAAAATTGAAGTCTAATACCAACTAAAAAGGGCTTGGATATGAACAAGGATATAAATGGAAGGCTAATACTCATTGAAATGGGGCTCGTCGAGGGAGGATCAATTCGTCCGAAAATCCAAGCCTAACACCCCCTCCAAAAACCAAGTTCACTCATGATTGGGGGAAAAGTCTATTACCCATAAAATTGAAGTCTAATACCAACTAAAAAGGTCTTGGAGATGAACAAGGTTTGAAATCTAAGGCTAATACTCATTCAAATGGGGCTCGTCGAGTGAGGATCAATTTGTCCGAAAATCCAAGGCTAACACCCTCTCCAAAAACCAAGTTCAATCATGCTTGGGGGAAAAGTCTATTACCCATAAAATTGAAGTCTAATACCAACTAAAAAGGGCTTGGATATGAACAAGGATATAAATGGAAGGCTAATACTCATTGAAATGGGGCTCGTCGAGGGAGGATCAATTCGTCCGAAAATCAAAGGATAAAACGCCCTCCAAAAACCAAGTTCAATCATGCTTGGGGGAAAAGTCTATTACCCATAAAATTGAAGTCTAATACCAACTAAAAAGGTCTTGGATATGAACAAGGTTATAAATCTAAGGCTAATACTCATTGAAATGGGTCTCGTCGAGTCGGGATCAATTTATCCGAAAATCCAAGGCTAACACGCCCTCCAAAAACCAAGTTTACTCATGATTGGGGGAAAAGTCTATTACACATAAAATTGAAGTCTAATACCAACTAAAAAGGTCTTGGATATGAACAAGGTTATAAATCTAAGGCTAATACTCATTGAAATGGGGCTCGTCGAGTCAGGATCAATTTGTCCGAAAATCCAAGGCTAACACGCCCTCCAAAAACCAAGTTCAATCATGCTTCGGGGAAAAGTCTATTAACCATAAAATTGAAGTCTAATACCAACTAAAAAGGTCTTGGCTATGAACAAGGTTATAAAATTAAGTCTAATACTCATTGAAATGGGGCTCGTCGAGTCAGGATCAATATGTCCGAAAATCCAAGTCTAACACCCCCTCCAAAAACCAACTTCAATCATGCTTGGGGAAAAAGTCTATTACCCATAAAATTGAAGTCTAATACCAACTAAAAAGGTCTTGGATATGAGCAAGGTTTGAAATCTAAGCCTAAAACTCATTCAAATGGGGCTCGTCGAGTACGCATCAATTTGTCCGAAAATCCAAGGCTAAAACCCCATCCAAAAACCAAGTTCAATCATTCTTAGGGGAAAAGTCTATTACCCATAAAATTGAAGTCTAATACCAAATAAAATGGGCTTGGATACGAACAAGGTTGCAAACCTAAGGCTAATACTCATTCAAATGGGGCTCGTCGAGTGAGGATCAATTTGTCGGAAAATACAAGGCTAACACCCCCTCCAAAAACCAAGTTCACTCATGCTTGGGGGAAAAGTCTATTACCCATAAAATTGAAGTCTAATACCAACTAAAAAGGTCTTGGATATGAGGAAGGTTTGAAATCTAAGCCTAAAACTCATTCAAATGGGGCTCGTCGAGTACGCATCAATTTGTCCGAAAATCCAAGGCTAAAACCCCATCCAAAAACCAAGTTCAATCATTCTTAGGGGAAAAGTCTATTACCCATAAAATTGAAGTCTAATACCAACTCAAAAGGTCTTGGATATGAACAAGGTTATAAATCTAAGGGTAATACTCATTCACATGGGGTTCGTCAAGTCAGGATCAATTTGTCCGAAAATCCAAGGCTAACACCCACTCCAAAAACCAAGTTCAATCATGCTTGGGGGAAAAGTCTATTACCCATAAAATTGAAGTCTAATACCACCTCAAAAGGTCTTGGATATGAACAAGGTTTGAAATCAGAAGCTAATACTCATTCAAATGGGTTCGTCGAGTGAGTATCAATTTGTCCGAAAATCAAAGGCTAACACCCCCTCCAAAAACCAAGTTGAATCATGCTAGGGGGAAAAGTCTATTACCCATAAAATTGAAGTCTAATACCAACTCAAAAGGTCTTGGATATGAACAAGGTTTGAAATCTAAGGCTAAAACTCATTCAAATGGGGCTCGTCGATTCAGGATCAATTTGTCCGAAAATCCAAGCCAAACACCGCCTCCAAAAACCAAGTTCAATCATGCTTGGGGGAAAAGTCTATTTCCCATAAAATTGAAGTCTAATACCAACTAAAATGGGCTTGGATATGAACAAGGTTACACACCTAAGGCTAATACTCATGGCAATGGGGCTCGTCGAGTCAGGATCAATTTGTCCGAAAATCCAAGGCTAACACCCCCTCAAAAAACCAAGTTCAATCATGCTTGGGGGAAAGGTCTTTTACCCATAAAATTGAAGTCTAATACCAACTAAAAAAGTCTTGGATAGGAACAAGGTTATAAATCTCAGGCTAATACTCATTTAAATGGGACTCGTCGAGTCAGGATCAATTTGTCCGAAAATCCAAGGGTAACACCCCCTCCGAAAACCAAGTTCAATCATGCTTTGGGGAAAGGTCTATTACCCATAAAATTGAAGTCTAATACCAACTAAAAAGGGCTTGGATATGAACAAGGTTCAAAATCTAAGGCTAATACTCATGGAAATGGGGCTCGTCGAGTCAGGATCAATTTGTCCGAAAATCCAAGGCTAACACCCCCTCCAAAAACCAAGTTCAATCATGCTTGGGGGAAAAGTCTATTACCCATAAAATTGAAGTCTAATACCAAATCAAAAGGTTTTTGATATGAACAAGGTTTGAAATCTAAGGCTAAAACTCATTCAAATGGGGCTCGTCGAGTCAGGATCAATTTGTCCGAAAATCCAAGGCTAACACCACCTCCAAAAACGAAGTTCAATCATGCTTGGAGGAAAAGTCTATTACGCATAAAATTGAAGTCTAATACCACCTAAAAAGGGATTAGATATTAACAAGGTTTGAAATCTAAGGCTAATACTCATGGAAATGGGGCTCGTCGAGTCAGGATCAAATTGTCTGAAAATCCAAGGCTAACACCCCCTCCAAAAAACAAGTTCAATCATGCTTGGGGGACAAGTCTATTACCCATAAAATTGAAGTCTAATACCAACTCAAAAGGTGTTGGATATGAAAAAGGTTTGAAATCTAAGGCTAAAACTCATTCAAATGGGGCTCGTCGAGTGAGGATCAATTTGTCCGAAAATCCAAGGCTAACACCCCCTCCAAAAACCAAGTTCAATCATGCTTGGGGAAAAAGTCTATTACCCATAAGATTGAAGTGTAATACAAACTAAAAAGGGCTTGGCTATGAACAAGGTTTGAAAGCTAAGGCTAATACTCATTCAAATGGGGCTCGTCGAGTGAGAATCAAGTTGTCCGAAAATCCAAGGCTAACACCACCTCCAAAAACCAAGTTCAATCATGCTTGGGGAAAAGGTCTATTACCCATAAAATTGAAGTCTAATACCAACTAAAAAGGTCTTGGATACGAACAAGGTTATAAATTTAGGGCTAATACTGATTTAAATGGGGCTCATCGAGTCAGGATCAATTTGTCCGAAAATCCAAGGCTAACCCCCCCTCCAAAAACCGAGTTCAATCATGCTTGGGGGAAAAGTCTATTACCCATAAAATTGAAGTCTAATACCAACTAAAAAGGGCTTGGATATGAACAAGGTTTGAAATCTAAGGCTAATACTCATTGAAATGGGGCTCGTCGAGTCAGGATCAATTTTTCCGAAAATCCAAGGCTAACACCCCCTCCAAAAACCAAGTTCAATCATGCTTGGGTGAAAAGTCTATTACCCATAAAATTGAAGTCTAATACCCACTCAGAAAGTCTTGGATATGAACAAGGTTTGAAATCTAAGGCTAAAACTCATTCAAATGGGGCTCGTCGAGTTAGGATCAATTTGTCCGAAAATCCAAGGCTAAAACCCCATCCAAAAACCAAGTTCAATCATTCTTAGGGGAAAAGTCTATTACCCATAAAATTGAAGTCTAATACCAACTAAAAAGGGCTTGGATACGAACAAGGTTACAAACCTAAGGCTAATACTCATTCAAATGTGGCTCGTCGAGTGAGTATCAATTTGTCCGAAAATCCAAGGCTAACACGCCCTCCAAAAACCAAGTTCAATCATGCTTGGGGGAAAAGTCTATTACCCATAAAATTGAAGTCTAATACCAACTAAAATGGGCTTGGATATGAACAAGGTTACAAACCTAAAGCTAATACTCATTGAAATGGGGCTCGTCGTGTCGGGATCAATTTGTCTAAAAATCCAAGGCTAACACCCCCTCCAAAAACCAAGTTCAATCATGCCTAGGGTAAAAGTCTATTACCCATAAAATTGAAGTCTAATACCAAATAAAATGGGTTGGATATGAAAAAGGTTACAAACCTAAGGCTAATACTCATTGAAATATAGCTCATCGAGTCAGGATCAATTTGTCCGAAAATCCAAGGCTAACACCCCCTCCTAAAAGCAAGTTCAATCACGCTTGGGGGAAAAGTCTATTACCCATAAAATTGAAGTCTAATACCAACTAAAAAGGGCTTGGATATGAACAAGGTTTGAAATCTAAGGCTAATACTCATTGAAATAGGGCTCGTCGAGTCAGGTTTAATTTTTCCGAAAATCCAAGGCTAACACCCCCTCCAAAAACCAAGTTCAATCATGCTTGGGTGAAAAGTCTATTACCCATAAAATTGAAGTCTAATACCAACTCAGAAGGTCTTGGATATGAACAAGGTTTGAAATCTAAGGCTAAAACTCATTCAAATGGGGCTCGTCGAGTTAGGATCAATTTGTCCGAAAATCCAAGGCGAACACCCCATCCAAAAACCAAGTTCAATCATTCTTGGGGGAAAAGTCTATTACCCATAAAATTGAAGTCTAATACCAACTAAAAAGGGCTTGGATATGAACACGGTTTGAAATCTAAGGCTAATACTCATTCAAATGGGGCTCGTCGAGTGAGTATCAATTTCTCCGAAAATCCAAGGCTAACACCCCCTCCAAAAACCAAGTTCAATCATGCTTGGGGGAAAAGTCTATTACCCATAAAATTGAAGTCTTACACCAACTAAAATGGGCTTGGATATGAACAAGGTTACAAACGTAAAGCTAATACTCATTGAAATGGGGCTCGTCGAGTCGGGATCAATTTGTCTAAAAATCCAAGGCTAACACCCCCTCCAAAAACCAAGTTCAATCATGCCTGGGGTAAAAGTCTATTACCCATAAAATTGAAGTCTAATACCAACTAAAATGGGCTTGGATATGAACAAGGTTACAAATCTAAGTCTAATAATCTTTGAAATATAGCTCATCGAGTCAGGATCAATTTGTCCGAAAATCCAAGGCTAACACCCCCTCCTAAAAGCAAGTTCAATCAGGCTTGGGGGAAAATTCTATTACCCATAAAATTGAAGTCTAATACCAACTAAAATGGGCTTGCATATCAACAAGGTTACAAACCTAAAGCTAATACTCATTTAAATGGGGCTCGTCGACTCAGGATCAATTTCTCCGAAAATCCAAGGCTAACACCCCCTCCAAAAACCAAGTTCAATCATGCTTGGGGGAAAAGTCTATTACCCATAAAATTGAAGTCTAATACCATCTACAAAGGTCTTGGATTTGAACAAGGTTTTAAATGTAAGGCTAAAACATATTCAAATGGGGCTCGTGGAGTGAGCATCAATTTGTCCGAAAATCCAAGGCTAACACCCCCTCCAAAAACCAAGTTCAATCATGCTTGGTGGAAAAGTCTATTACCCATAAAATTGAAGTCTAATACCAACTAAAAAGGTCTTGGATATGAACAAGGTTTGAAATATAAGGCTATACTCATTCAAATGGGGCTCGTCGAATACGGATCAATTTGTCCGAAAATCAAAGGCTAACACCCCCTCCAAAAACGAAGTTCAATCATGCTTGAAAGGTCTTGGATAAAATTGAAGTATAATGCCAACTAAAAAGGTCTATGATATGAACAAGGTTATAAATATAAGCGTAAAACTCATTCAAAAAAAACTCATCAATTTGTCCGAAAATCCAAGGCTTACACCCCCTCCAAAAACCAAGTTCAATCAGGCTTGGGGAAAAAGTCTATTACCCGTAAAATTGAAGTCTAATACCAACTAAAAAGGGCATGGATATGAACAAGGTTATAAATCTCAGGCTAATACTCAATCAAATGGGGCTCCTGGAGTCAGGATCAATTTGTCCGAAAATCCAAGGCTAACACCCCCTCCTAAAACCAAGTTCAATCACGCTTGGGGGAAAAGTCTATTGCCCATAAAATTGAAGTCTAATACCAACTAAAATGGGCTTGGATATGAAAAAGGTTACAAACCTAAGGCTAATACTCATTGAAATGGGGCTCGTCGAGTGAGGATCAATTTGTCCGAAAATCCAAGGCTAACATCACCTCCAAAAACCAAGTTCAATCATGCTTGGTAGAAAAGTCTATTACCCTTAAAATTGAAGTCTAATACCAACTAAAAAGGTCTTGGATATGAACAAGGTTTGAAATGTAAGGCTAAAACTCATTCAAATGGGGCTCGTCAAGTACGGATCAATTTGTCCGAAAATCTAAGGCTAACACCCCCTCCAAAAACCAAGTTCAATTATGCTTGGGGGAAAAGTCTCTTCACCTAAAATTGAAGTCTAATACCAACTAAAAAGGTCTTGGATATGAACAAGGTTTGAAATGTAAGGCTAAAACTCATTCAAATGGGGCTCGTCGAGTACGGATCAATTTTTCCGAAAATCAAAGGCTAACACCCCCTCGAAAAACCAAGTTCAATTATGCTTGGGGGAAAAGTCTATTACCCATAAATTGAATTCTAATACGAACTAAAAAGGGCTTGGATACGAACAAGGTTAGAAATCTAAGGCTAATACTTATTTAAATAGGGCTCGTCGAGTCAGGATCAATTTGTCTGAAAATCCAAGGCTAACACCCCCTCCAAAAACCAAGTTCAATTATGCTTGGGGGAAAGGTCTATTACCCATAAAATTGAAGTATAATACCAATTAAAACGGGCTTGGATATTAACAAGTTTATAAATATAAGGCTAATACTCATTTAAATTGGGCTCGTGGAGTCAGGATCAATTTGTCCGAAAATCCAAGGATAACACCCTCTCGAAAAACCAGGTTCAATCATGCTTGGGGGAAAAGTCTATTACCCATAAAATTGAAGGCTAATACAAACTAAAAAGGCCTTGGATATGAAAGGATGAACAAGGTTAGAAATCTAAGGCTAATACTCATTCAAAGGGGTAGTCGAGTAAGGATCAATTTGGCCGAAAATCGAAGGCTAACACCCCCTCGAAAAACCAAGTTCAATCATGCTTGGAGGAAAAGTCTATTACGCATAAAATTGAAGTCTAATACCAACTAAAAAGGGCTTGGATATTAACAAGGTTAGAAATCTAAGGCTAATACTCATTTAAATGGGGCTCGTCGAGTCAGGATCAATTTGTCCGAAAATCCAAGGCCAACACCCCCTACAAAAACCAAGTTCAATCATGCTTGGGGGAAAAGTCTATTACCCATAAAATTGAAGTCTAATACCATCTAAAAAAGGCTTGGATATGAACAAGTTTATAAATATAACGCTAATACTCATTAAAATGGGACTCGTTGAGTCAGGATCAATTTGTCCGAAAATCCAAGGCCAACACCCCCTACAAAAACCAAGTTCAATCATGCTTGGGGGAAAAGTCTATTACCCATAAATTTGAAGTCTAATACCAACTAAAAAGGGCTTGGATATGAATAAGGTTAGAAATATTAGGCTAATACTCATTTAAATGGGGCTCGTCGAGTCAGGATCAATTTGTCCGAAAATCCAAGGCCAACACCCCCTACAAAAACCAAGTTCAATATGCTTCGGGGAAAAGTCTATTACCCATAAAATTGAAGTCTAATACCAAATAAAAAGGGCTTGGATATGAACAAGGTTATAAATATAAGGCTAATACTAATTTAAATGGGGCTCGTCGAGTCATGATCAATTTGTCCGAAAATCCTAGGCTAACACCCCCTCCAAAAACCAAGTTCAATCATGCTTGGGGGAAAAGTCTATTACCCCTAAAATTGAAGTCTAATATCAACTAAAAAGGGTTTGGATATGAAAAAGTTTATAAATATAAGGCTAATACTCATTTAAATGGGGCTCGTCGAGTCAGGATCAATTTATCCGAAAATCCAAGGCTAACACCCCCTACAAAAACCAAGTCAATCATGCTTGGGGGAAAAGTCTATTACCCATAAATTTGAGGTCTAATACCAACTAAAAAGGGCTTGGATATGAACAAGGTTAGAAATCGTAGGCTAATACTCATTTAAATGGGGCTCGTCGAGTCAGGATCAATATGTCCGAAAATCCATGGCTAACACCCGCTCCAAAAACCAAGTTCAATCATGCTTGGGGGAAAAGTCTATTACCCATAAATTGAAGTCTAATACCAACTAAAATGGGCTTGGATATGAACAAGGTTACAAACCTAAAGCTAATAATCTTTGAAATATAGCTCATCGAGTCAAGATCAATTTGTCCGAAAATCCAAGGCTAACACCTCCTCCAAAAACCAAGTTCAATCATGCTTGGGGGAAAAGTCTATTACCCATAAAATTGAAGTCTAATACAAACTAAAAAGGGCTTGGATATTGAAAGACGAATAAGGTCAGAAATCTAAGGCTAATACTCATTTAAATAAGGCTAGTGAAGTAAGGATCAATTTGTTGGAAATTCCAAGGCTAACACCCCCTCCAATCATTTCTACTTTTAAATGCTAGACAAAAGCTGCACACTAATATGCATAATAGCAAGGCCAAACAGAGCCAAAACACATCTCACCTGCGACAACCCTGAGCTGGGATGAATGTTAACTGCCTGTGGATGTTTCACAGTTCTGTAGGATCCATTCTTCTGTAGCCTAGCCGAATGGGGGGGAAAACCTAGGAAGGAAAATGGTGGCGGCCATGAGATGGTTACTGGGTTTTTTGCCTTCTGTTTCAGAGAAAACCAGGACCTCCTATCTCTACCTTCTCTCTAAAATCACACATTCCCTGAACCCTCCCTAGCCCCTAACCTCTAAATCCTAAACAATGAAATTATTTAAATCTTATTCGGCATCCTTATTGTCTTTCATGCCTTTACATTATTACTATAGGACACCTTAAATCTTATTATATGTCTTAGATTAAATTAATTAGCTCCATGTGTGGGAATAATAAAATAAAATAAAATTCAAGACTTAATTGATAATGGGCTAATTCACTAAGGACTAAATTGTGCCTCCCCTGCAAAGAAAAGCACATTAACAACAATATAAAAGACGTGCCTGTTTTATTATGCAAAATTCCATTATTCACCTAGACACAGTTCGCTGTGAGTTGCTATAGTAAAATGACCATTTTGCCCCCAAGACCAAGAAATTTTAGCCCCCCGGACAAGGGGTATTTTAGATATTTTCAAGGGACATGGATGATTTTTCTTGATTTATTGCAGAGTAAAACTACGAAAATAGCTCATTAAAACGACCAAAGAAGGAAACTATAACTAGGGTAGTTCGCAATTTCTAGAGGATATGGATGGTATTTTCAAATTTGTTGGGCAGTATAACTATGAAATTAGCCCCTGAAAACGATAAAAAATAAGCCCCGAACCCGGGGTAATAATGTATTTTCCACGGTGGTTTTTCCGTAGTTATCAGTGGATCCAAAGGTGTATAGTAATTGTGTATTATTTTATTATTATTTTTCAAGGACACTACAAGCACATCGTATGGACACGGTTATAGTGTTCCCCGCGCACGCGCCATTCAAGAGGGGCTTGCGCATCACTCTAGTTGTCCAAAACAGACATTCGCCATGTCACATGGTTCGCCGCCATGTACTCTTCCTCCCGATGCGGTGCGTGTCTGGTTAAGATGTCCGGTAAAGCTCCGATGGATGCGTTTAAGTTTTTTTCATTTTTCTCTCTCCTACCGCCTGGAAATACGCTTAGGTCCTAACGATTTGCTACCATTTTATTTTGGTCCCTGATCTTTTGATTTCTATTTTATTACTGTTTTTTCAATATAGTTTTTTATTTGTTGCAATTGTGCCCATCAATAGAACCTGATTATATATGTTGAGTTTTAATTTAGTCCTTATTCTTTTGATTTTTTGTTTGCTTTTGGTTATTTTAATTATTTTGGTATGCAGGTTTTAATTGCTTCTAATTGGGTCCTCCAATTGAAATTTGTCATATATTCTATCTTTCATTTCGGTCCTTATTCTTTTAATTTTTTAAAAACATTACACATCAAAAAAATTAAATGTGTTTATTTATTTCGGTCCCAAGGTTTTATTTATTTCAATTTTGTCCTTTAATTGGAATCATCATATAGTTTGTTTTAATTTGTTTTGATTATGTCCTCCACTTGAAATTAGTCATTTATGTTACTTTTTATTTCAATTCTTATTCTTTTAAAAACTTTTTAACAAAATTACACTGTATTTTAAAAATATATATATATATTTATTTTTTTGATCCCCGAGTTTTTATTTGTTTCAATTTTATCATTCGATTAGAATTAATTATATATTTTATTTTTCATTTTGGTCCTTATTCTTTGAATTTTTTATTTGCTAGTAATTTCTTTGGTTTTTCTGTCATTCTTGGACAATATTTATTTTTTATCTATATTTATTCATCTATGCTTTTAGTTTTTGTTTTTATTTTTATTTTTTTTATTGGGGTTTTATTTTTAATCGGTTCAATCCTAAAATTTTAATTTATGTTGGTGATCATTTTAAAATTAATATTGCTCCCTTATTCCTTTTGTTATTTTTTTGTGTTTTCTGTTATTTTTATTTGTTCTTCGGATTAGATGATTTTATTACTTTATTATTTGTGTCATAATAATGATAATTTTAGTGTTGATAATAATTTTAATTGTTATAGCAATGATAATGATGGTAGCATAGAGATGGATTTTTAATTTATATTTTCTTTTTGTAGAAAAAAAATTAACTACTTATTTTTGTTATTTGATTATTGTAGGTGTTTTCATAATTTATATTTTTTTTATGTTGAATTTAAATTGAATTATAAAATGAATTAATTTTAATACAGTGAATTCAATAATTCAGATATCTCAATCTTCTTACTTTTTTAATGATGATAATAGTTTTATATTGGTTATTTCTTTAAAACCTACTAGATAGATAAATTTATAACAATTTAAAATTCATATATTTTTTAGAAAATTTGCCATTAACAGAAATTCTGCACAATTTTTTTTAAAAAATTTATATTATACTAAAAAAATTATATAATTAATTTTTATACATTAAAAAAAATATATTATCGTCCGCGAAAAAGAAAACATCGGTTAGTTCATAAATAAATTCGGTTGTGATGAAAATAAAATAAAATAAAAACACATACACGTGCACTTTCCTCTCGTCACCTCCATGGCGCTGTGTGCGCCTTCGCTTTGTATCTCTATCCACAACTTCATCTTACAAATACAATACTTGTATTAGTACTCTCATCTCAAGGATTACCAGTAGGTGGTGGACCAATCGATAGCTCTGCTGCTGCTGTTGCTGATGCTCCCTAAATTAACCTTATAGTTATTGTTATTGCTGCTATCTCTTCTTGTTCTTCACCTGGAGATTTTATCCTCTCCCTCTGCCTTTCACAATCAGGTATCTTCTTCTTCTTCTTCTTCTTTCTTTGTGTTTCTCATTTCTATATATCTTAGATAGATCTTGATGACAGATTGATCATCATCCATCACCAACTCTTAGGTATTGTTTTGTATGTAATAGTAATACTCCTATTACTCACGACACGGAATCGACATCAAATTCCATGTTCTCAAAGGAAAAGCACTGCAAAAAAAAGGACAAGTATATTTTTCAATAAGGCTAGATGGAAAGTAAATCATAGCTGATGAAGATAGAAGGAAGAAAACTTGTTTGCCATAATCATCTCCATCTACACTAATCATCTAATACACACATTTCTACTGAACTGCAGCATCTGTCACAACTGTGTAACTAAGTCGGACTAATGATATTGCCATAACGGCTGACAATTTACAAGTTTAAACGACTTTGTTGAATGAATGGTGTGCTATTACAACCCGGCTTCTTCGATGCGTTTAGGGCTATCTCATAGTAATATTACCTAACTATCCTAATTCTATCTTTGAGTAATTGGACCTGTGACATTCATTGTTCAATCTATAGTCTACTATTTCTTCGTCTCTTATTATTTTCATGGGAAATCATTTTTTGTCATAGAATCGTAATTCTCCATATTATATTTCTTCTTCATTTAATTAATCATTCCTAGGTTTGGGAAAAACTGTTGCAATCACTCACTCATAGCTGCTGCTGTTGTGTTTGATTTTATGTGGATTTAGGGATTTCTTTTACTGTATGATTCCTTCAATTGCAAGAGCAAAAGCAGCAGAAGTGTGCTGATATGTTGAGGAACAACAATGTGGTTGCCAGGATTTTTCAGCGCCAAATCCAAACTCCTCCTCCTGGAACCAGCGTATGTAACTAAAACAAACACCTGTTCTCCTCTTTTTCTTTTTTATCACACCAAAAATTAATGCTTGTTTCCAGGTTCATTGTGCTCGGCGATTCTATGAGAATTTAGTGCCTAATTTTACCATATATGATGTTGAATGCCCTGATCATTCATTCCGCAAATTCACCGATGATGGTCAATACCTCATTAGTTTTAGCAGAAATCTCTTGGATCTCATTGTTTATAGACCCACTTGGCTCTCCTATTCCTACAAAGAAGAAGATTATCATCTTCCATCCAGAGCTAAGAGGTTCGACAGTTTCTTCACTCAACTCTACTGTGTCTCCCTTGCTTCCAGCAATGAGGTTATTTGCAAAGATTTTTTTCTATATGTCAACACCAACCAGTTCGGACTCTTTGCTACTTCCACTTCTCAAATTCATGATGCACCTGCTATTGGAGGAGCTATTCAAGGAGTCCCTTCCATCGAAAAAATTACTTTTCACCTCTTGAGGTACAGTTTATATTTTACCAATTATCTCCCCCGCCCCCCAAATACAAAGGTCAATGCCTCAATATTCCTCTGCTTCATTTTTCTCATTGTATCTGTTCTTTTTTATTCCTTGTCTATGTGTTTATAATTAGGTTGGAAGATGGGGTGATACTAGATGAGAAGGTCTTTTACAATGATTTTATTAACTTGGCTCATAACATGGGTGTCTTCCTGTATGATGATTTACTGGCCATTGTGTCGCTTCGCTATCAGACAATATACATTCTCCAAATTAGGGAATCCGGTAACCTTGTTGATGTTCGTGCGATAGGTGCATTTTGTCGTGAAGATGATGAGCTTTTTCTTAATTCTAACAGTCAGGCAAGTGCCATTTATTTTCAAGCTTTGTGTCAGAAAGTCTTGATTTGATTTTCAAAAATCAGACCTCACTTGGAAAATAAAACTTGTAATATCTAGACCTTACCAAATGATTCATGCTCTGTCCCATCCACTACTACCATATATATAGCTCCATTTGAGCTTTTGACTACACTTGATACCTTTGCTTCTTTATTCAGTTTCATGAACATGCATTACCTGTCTCTCTTCTTTGGCAATAGTTTGGTTGTTGTAAACTTACTATCTGTGTGCCTTTGCTTCTTTATGCAATTTCACAAACATGCCATACCTGTCTCTCTTCTTTGGCAATAGTTTGGCTTTTGTAAACTTACAATTTGTGTGCATGGTGTGGAATTGGCAACTGACTGTTGAGCTATGGGTTGTAGTGCATGGCAGTGGCTGACAAAAGTAAACTGCATCAATCATCTGGGAATCATGTCGATATTGCTGTCCATAGTAATCAACTGAATTCAGACAATTCTTTTCTAAGCGGCATTAAACAACGTTTGCTTTCATTCATTTTTCAAGGAATATGGAGTGAAGAAACCGATAAATTCCAGGTTGGTTATTTGGCATTCCAATTCCATGTTTTGATAAGGTCGCAAGACTATCTTTGAAAATTATTCTCATCATCTTGTTGGATGCTCTGAACAATTCATATACTAGTGAATGACAAATGCTGCAATTCAGGTATTTTCTAGTTCCATTTCTTGCCTTATATTATTGCACAGTAAGACTTCTATATTATTGTACATTTTTGTTTTGGTTGGATAACTTGTGAAGTTTTGGATAAAGTTAGTATTGTATTGCTTGTTTGGTGACTGCGCATATTCTTGACTTCTATATGTGCATCACAGCTTGGGACTCATTATGTATTCAGAATATATCTACTACAATAATTGGAATTTTGAACTATCTAATATTCAGAATACTCAATGATACAACATGACAATCATTTAAGGTCGAAAAACTTGGCTTTCATAATTATCTAGGTTTTCTTATTACCTTTATGGTTTACAAGGCTTGCAAAGTTTTTTCCTTTTCCTTTTAAATCTAGCCAATTTGGGACTTTTTTATTTTTCGTTTATTAATGTATTCATGTTCATTCTTTCTTTTAATTATTTCATTGAGGACTGTGGTTGATTTGGAATGCTTATAATGGTTAATATCTTTGATGATAGGAACTATTTTGAATATTTTACAAGTATTTTTATACAGTAATATCATTACTTTGTCAGAGGGTCCAGTGCTTGAAGAAGAAATTCTATTTCCATTTTCAAGATTATGTCGACTTGATTATTTGGAAGGTGAGGTAATAAAGTTAATGTTTTTTAAATGTTTACCCCCTTCTCCTAGATGAGCTCCAAAAATCTGTTATCTTGATTATTATTTTTCAACACACAATGCTAAAACACCTTTAAATGATGCCCATCAATGTCACGTGTAATTAATTATTTATAACTCTTGAACAGGTACAATTCTTGGATCGTCATCATCTGCTAATCAAGTTTGGGAGTGTTGATGGAGGGGTGAGGCTTTTTATGCTTTCTACCACTAGAATCATGTCAAAGGTCTGAGAATGGTCAATTACAAGGACTGTATGTGGAACCATGCCTCCATCGCCCCCCAAAACAAGAACTAGAAAATAGGGTATAACAACACAGGGTTATTGAGAGAGATATGTTAATTAGTTGTCTTTACGATAATGGAATGCAGTAGCATGATGAAAAGAAATCTACTCGTTATAGAAAAAAAGTCACTTTAATGAAAATATTGAGATCATGAAGTCCTCATGTATCACAAAAGAGGGCATGTTTCCAGAACATATGAAGTAGATGTTATCCTAGATAACATGAAATACCACAAGTAGCTTTTCTGTTTCACCTTGGCTTGGCAAGCAAGCTCAATTCTCTTAGCACAATTGAATCCATGATCTCACCCTGCACCTCATATTGTAGGAAGAGGGAAACAGTGTTTTCCAGTCATTGCATTTAAGTTCTGATGGGTGCTATTACATTTTCCTCAACACTGTTGAGATACGATTAGACAGGGTTTTGTGGGAGGTTTCCACGACTCTTAACATAAATGGAGTTGCATGGTAGAATTTCGTTTGGAGTTAAAATGGAAAAACTTGTCTTTTAATTGCTATAAATCTATTTGTCAAATTCTACTCGCTTCCTCTTCTATGACCATGAGTTCTATTTCTTAAGAGCATTTATATCTATTTCAACTACCATTGAGCATGATATCAAAAAATATTGTAGTTGAATTTAGTAATGAAATGCATCTGGGTTGGTGGTTGGACAACAGATGATAGCGGCCAGGCTGCACTTTTGAAACATGCTGAAAGATATGGCTTTATCTTGAACAGCCTGCTAAATCCAGTCCAATTGGAGGCAATAAGGATGGTTAATGTTCCAATCATGTGTATGGAATTCTGGAATTGCATGTAAGGAATTTGAATGCCATGAATTTCTTGTGGAATGATTAAGACACCTAAACATACAGCGTGCAGCTTCTGATTGTTGAGATTGCTTCCTGCTCCTATGCAACTTAATAGACACTTATTTTATTTATTTTATTCACTTCACTTCTAACAATGTTTAAGTCTGGAACAACACAATATCCTGTACAAACAGCAAAGATATTTACCGAATTCTTTGGTAATTAAAAAAGTAGATGTTGGGCTCTGAGCTGATAGATCCTAGATAACTAGCTCTTTGGAATGCTTTTGTAATTCTGAGATCTCGTAGTAATTAGCTTAAACCTTTATCAGTTCAATTTATAGTTTTTTTATGCCCTTGCAAGCCTTTATGGAATGTGAAGTTCTATGAATTGTCACTTTCTCATGCAACTTGGTCATTGTGCTTTGCATTGGAATATTTTGATAATGGTGATAGCATATTTGTAGCTTCAGGTATCACGAAGTGCTGATCACCATGCAACGTTTTTTGCTGTATATAACATGGAGACAACTGAAATCATTGCATTTTATCAGGTATTATTTGGGAATCATAATATGTTTAATGCCGTTAAATAATCTTTTGCACTACTCTGACATGCTTATATTTATTACTTGATGTAGAATTCAGCAGATGAGCTTTATCTCTTGTTTGAGCAGTTCTGTGACCACTTCTATGCTATGTCAAGAAACTCATCTTACATGAATTTCATATCATCACACTCAAATAACATCCATGCTCGGGAGCAGCTACGGTCCATTAAGAATAAAGCCAGCAGTCTTTCACAGGTTAAGTATGAGTATATGACATGTGAATTGTGTTATCGAAGCCCCCCCCCCCCCCCCCCCCCCCCCCCCCTCTTTTCTTTGGCACAGTGATGAAATTCCATGAATTGCCTTGTATTTATGTGATATGCTACATCTCCTTCCATAGCATCATCTAATCAGATAATGAATTCTGCAGTTTGTGAAGAAGATGCTGACATCTTTACCTTTCAGTTGTCAATCACTGAGTCCTTCCCCCTATTTTGATCAATCTCTCTTTCGGTACGATGAAAAGGTCTGATTCCAACCTATCAATTTCATCTCCCTGTTTATGCTCACCCTTGAAGCTTGTGTCCTGTATCATGGCAAGATTTATTTATGTATTTATTATTCTATTTTATTATTATTATTTTTTGGGGGGGGGTATTTATTTCGACTCTGATTTCTAACATGGAGGGATATTTTGGTTCCTCCGTATTAAATCTAAGGTGAATTTAACTGTCCTCTGTAAACATGTTGCTTTTACTCCCTTTAACCTTAATACTGTCTAAAGCCTTTTTTTTCCTCCTCGGAAAACAATTGAAGGGCAAAGCAGTAGGGGCAGATTCTAAAATGACTCGTGTAGACTGCTTTAACTTCCATCTATGATATTTTGGGGCATGTATATTTTTATTTCTTGAAGACAGCTAGAGGGAAGGTGCTTATTTCTTCAATCGTGATGACATTTATTGTCCTGGAATTCTTAGATGCTTTTAACACATTGGCAATTATAAGAAGTTGGCACCTTTAAAACTGTTTCTTCAGGTAGCTGGATTAAAACTGTCTTTCTTTACTACTTTGAAAATGAGCTTCTTGTTTTTGTACATGGCTTGTACCTCCTTTATGGGTAGGCTTGATTTTTTAATCACGGGGAGATCTTTGAGAAGGGGTCATTTCTGCTTTATAATTGTCCCAGCTTTTGCGTGGGCATGTTTTGCTCATATCTGTTATGGTTTCTTGTTCATGCTTGTTTGTCGAATGGTTGTGCACCATCTAAACCCATGTTAATGGTCTGCTGCTGTAGCTGATATCTGCAACTGACCGGCATAGACCATCAACAGATCATCCTATCAAGTTCATTTCTAGAAGGCAACCACATACCCTAAAATTTAAGATTAAGCCAGGTATGTTTCTTCACCTTAAGGAATTTTAGGCCCAAATTACCATAAGCAACATATTATGGGAGTTTCTGCATGTGAATCATCAAGTGGTTATTGTAATTTTCAGCAAGATTGTTTTCATGAATCAACCCGCTTGTGTCATTCCAGAACTACTGTTTTCATTTGCACCATTCTAAGTTTCATCTCATCTGACCAATTTCAGAATACTATTTAAGTGGGTGGATGTTAATTGTGCTCTGTTTTCTCAATCAGGTCCTGAAGCTGGAAGTTTGGATGGTCGAACAAAAAAGGTGTCATCATTCCTGTTCCATCCTTTTTTACCCCTGGCTCTTTCCATTCAGCAAACGCAGTTCTTGCAATCATCAGTGAATATTCACTTTCGGGGGTGAAAATATCTCCTAATCTTGGATGTCAATCTTCCATTTGAAAGCAGCCTCTTATGTAGATTTTGAGATGAAATTTTAGAGAGAGAGAGAGAGAGAGAGAGTACATTAGTCAATAGCTTTTTCTGACTACAAATCATGTTTATCTATAGGACGTGTAACATTATGTTTAGCAAAGTGGCGTGTGTTTTTCCAGTGGTTATATTTCTGTAACAAAACACCATGTCCCCCACAGTAGCAACGGTGATGTTGCGCCATTTTGATGGAAACAAAAATCTTATTATTACATCGCTAAATTTAGTTCCTGTGTTGAGGCCGTTTACAAAAAGTCCTTCGGAAGAAACATATTTGCTGATCCCTAAATTATTGAATGCTAAATCAGTGTTTACATCCTTTCCATATGCTACACGCCTGAAAAGTTAAGACAAAGGAAGTTAAGACAAGTGAAAGTCAGCTAGGGTTCATTTATAAAGGGGGGTAAAAGTTAATTAATATTTAATATGGGGAGCTGGGTGCAATTAAAAGAAGTTCGTATTTAAGTATTTATTTGTTTATTCTGTAATGGGGAGTTATTTTAATGGGTAGTTAATTAAGTGATGGGTAGTTATCAATTGTGTTCAGGTTGCTTATTTAAGACCCTGAATCGATGAATTATGTATTCAATTCCTGGAAAATTAAAGTATCAGTACTTGGAGGTTTTCTGGCTCCTTCAATTGCCAGTATTTATCACAATTACATTCACACAATCAACATCCACTGAAATTCAATTAAGCTGCTATCACCATATAAGTTCCTTGGTTAAAATATATTACAAATATCTCTATAGTTGACAATTTTTTGTTCAAATTGGAATTAGCCAAGCACATCAAACAATTTTTTGCTTTATAACCATATTAGATCAATTTTTATTGTTTGCAACGCCATTGTAGCGGTTTGCATCGAGCACCTCGGTCCCATTTCAAACATAAGAAATATGGTTCGCATCAGGCAACTTCTTCTACAAAAGTTGTAAATTACACTTCTTTCCTTAATTTGTTCATTTAAACTAAGCAAGCGCAATTTGTCAAGCTCCTGTCATTGACCCACTCTTGATCTAAACCTAATTAAAGTGAGAAACAAAAAACGAAAAGGAACTATGACCCAACAAAGAGCAGGATATCAAATCAGTTTCAGTTTTAAATGTGCAGTTTAAATCAAAACTGATTACATAAAAAAAACCAAAAAGATTTAAAACTTGAATATATTCTTGTGAACCTTCAACACTAATCGACAAGTCAATGAAATTCTTTTTGCTGTACGATGGATGGCATTGAGATCTCCACTTCCCACAACTTGAACAGCATCACTCTCAGTGCCAAAGGAGGGTTCATTGAATTTATCATGTACAAGAGTTTCAACTTCATTTATGGCCTGAAAGAACACAAGCCATAGTGAACCTACCAACCCATTGTGGAACATGTAATTTACTGCTTAATACTCTTAAATTACCTTATCATAATGATGAACGTCGCTATCTTTTATGCCATGCAAGTAGTCTGGAAACAAGAGCATAATGATGTCAGTTTCTTAACATATTTATGGTATATAGAATCAGAAGCATGTAAATATAGAGATGCTGGGAAAATGAACCAACCAAGCTCTCTTTTTTGCATCAAGAAAAAAGAAAAACATAAGAAGCCACCTGAGTAGGCATTGTCCTTGAATACAAGTAGACTCTGAGGCATCAATAGAACAGAAGTTTCAGGATTATCCATCTGTTCTGTCTCGGTCTCTTTAGCTTCTGCACCAAAATTTTGTTCATCAACTTCATTTTTCCACGTGTCTGTGCATGTTCTTAACCGTGAATGTGGAGTGAAGTCCATGACAACAGGCGATCCAAGAGAAAGTATAGCTACTACAGGAAAATATGCGGGTCCATCCTGGTGGGGCTGTATGACAAACAACAAGGAACATAAGAACCAGATCCCACAATTATGCTGTCATATACTGTAGCAAGCTTAGATCGCTGGGATGAGACGAATTCTTTTGGAACAAACATAATGCTAAATGGGAATGTAAGTGATCTAATCGGTGACCGTTAAGAACATGAGCATTTGTGTGACAACAAAAACAAACCATTATTCCCTGATCAGGAAGGTATTCATTGATGAGAACGTGATTGATTGCTGAGGGGAAAAGCCCTGATTCTTCTGATATTCTTTGTGTAATCTTCGTTAACCAGGGAGGCACTGCAATGGAGTTTGACAGAAGACATAAAGAAAAATATATCACCTTAGAATCAACATTGAAATAAAAAGTTATAAACATTAAATTATGAGACATGTCCTCTATCTGTTCAAATGTAACTTAAAAAAGCTTTTAAAGAAGGAAACTAAACCTTATTTTTTAATTCATGAGAGGAAGGAGTGGGAGCTCAAACTCGAGACCTCCCAGAAAGTGTTACAAAATTACCTTTCAAATGGACTACCACCCAACTGGTGTAACCAAACTTTAGTGTATGGAAAAAAATTCCCTCAAAGATCCAAATAGGTGGAGGAACTAAGCAGCTAAACAGATAACTGAATCGCATGCTTTTATTGTTTCAAGAGACAACCACAGAATCAGTAATTGCAAATACAGAAGAAGTCAAGGGTTGATTTTAACTAGATATACTGGAGAAGAAATCAGGATACGTCATCCATTAAAGGAAGTTCCAATTTGCTAGTCTAAACCATAATTTTTAAGGTAGAAACAATAATTGAACAAATTTGATAACACAAGAAGAGAAACATATCTCAACGAATAGAAGATTGCTAATATTTGTGCAACTACTCAAACACCTTATATAGATAATATGACTAAAATTCATTTCCACTTACAGTCTTGGGGTAGAAGTCCTTTTTCGTGGACGACACCACCTGTCAATACCAAAGACCAAGGGTAAGGGGGGTGGGAAATTACTATCAATCGGAGAAACTCAGTGCATCTTTTCTTCTACTACATCTTCTGTGTGTAGTTTGCGGGGGGGTGGGGGAGTTGAGAGAAGGGAAGTGAAAAAACAAAA
The DNA here is from genome assembly GCA_025169955.1 of Salix arbutifolia. Classification (NCBI taxonomy): domain Eukaryota; kingdom Viridiplantae; phylum Streptophyta; class Magnoliopsida; order Malpighiales; family Salicaceae; genus Salix; species Salix arbutifolia. The sequence continues at coordinate 13,338,445 of CM045914.1, read as the reverse complement.
CAAAAATCCAGCATACCCCAATTCTGAAGTCTTCTGTTCTTCAAAGATTTCCACTTTGATAAAGGGGCTTCGTAAATCTGCAAAGCCAACATAGAGCAAGTCCAGTGAAAAGAAAGGCGAAATCAAAATTGAATAAGAAATTACTGAAGAGTGTATACCACCTTTTGTAGAAGATGAGTTTCTTCAGCCTGTGTGATAAAATTAGGCATGTAGATGACAGTTGGCAGCTGCCCTACTTGAAATCTATTCAAATTTCCTTCCATTGCCTTGCCATGGCCATAATTTTGAAGAAAAAAATCTATAAGTGTTAGCGTTGTGAAAAGAGAAGGGGAGTAATAAATAATTTATAATGATGGATTATGAGCAGAAATCGGTCAGCATTTTATATGGAAGGAAAGGAGCAAGTGAAAAGGCACAATCAATCTGTAATTACCAAGTCTGATTTTCAACATCAGGATTCCTTTTATTTATTTATTTATCTATAAATCAATAACATTCTTCATTCGCTCACTATACATTTATTATTTTTGTTTAAAGTAATTCTTCATGTAATTTATTTATGGTAAAGAGTCATATTATTGTTGTTGTTGTCTAGTTATCTTTGAATAAAAGCCTGATTGTTATTAGTTGTGAAAAAAGAGCAGAAGCAATACTCTTTCATTATAAAATAAAAGCATGAAATGAGCACAGCAGAATAAATGAAGTACGAACAACTTGTGGATGAGTAATCACATAATAATCAAATTGAATTCGACTATTTACATAAGAGCATGGAAAGGAGAAACAGATTTACCTGCTCTGATCCTCTCCCTCTCCCTCTCCCTCTCCCTCTCCCTCTCGCTCAAGCTTTGTTTGTTCACTGCAGCTGCAAAAAAAACCACTGCCACTGCGTGCTCTCTCCTTGAATTCCTTCTTCTGTTCTGTTCTGTTCTGTTCTGTTTGAAATAAATAAATAAGAGTAATTAAGTTAAATTGGGTCAGTTTTTCTAATAGAAATAGCGAAAGGGCCCAATAATGGGAGTTGGGCCCATATTCTATGTCATCTGTGAAAAGGAGTTACTAATCAAAAGCGTTACGATTACTGTGGTAGCACTCCTGCTGCATGGGCTTGTTGCTACTGCTTTTTAGCAACAGACAGACATTACAGAAAGAGAGCACGTGTCCTCTCCTCCATTCGATTACGATGATCGAGAGGAGGAGGAGGAAGAATCATGTGAGCTTGACTAGGTTAGTGCTGTGTGTGCTTTGCATCTATCCATAACTTTATCCTTACAAATACAATATTTGTATTGGTACTAATATTATATTATATTATTTTATTTTATAAAATGGTAAAGTTTATCTCAACCAGTACTCTTTCTAGTGGGCCAATTGATAGCTCTGCGGCTGCTACCCTCTTCTTCTTCTTCTTCTTCTTCTTCACGAGTAGACTCTCTCGCTCGCTCGCTCGCTCTCTGCCTTTCACTATCAGGTACCCTTCTATCTTTCTTTCATTCTGTTTCTCATCTCTGTATGTCTTAGATCTATCTTGATGACAGATTGATCACCATCCATCACACCACATCGCCAACGCTATATATTGTATTGTATGGAATAGTGACTCCTATCTGCTGCTGCTGTTTCTGCTTTAATTTCATAAATAAACTCACTTAGATAGCCAGCTTGTCAACAGATCTTCCCAATAAACAAAGTGAGTGTGGTGTTGCTTTGTCCATCCACATCCATGTTTAACTACTCCTAGCACCCTGATTTAATTGTCTATTCTTTTTTTTTTTTTTGCTACTGCTAGCTTCCATGGATATATAATGATAATTAGATCCTAGTCATGTTTAGGACTGGTATGCATCGTATGAATATCCCTTATAAAATCAATCGCTCGTTTATTGATTGATGGGGTTTGTGGGTGTGTCCCAAATACAAAGCAATACATAAGTAATCCTCCATCTCTCACTCTTACTGCTACTAATAATGGTCTGAAATCGTGATTGACAATCACCTAACGCTTTAATTCGCTATATAAATTTTACTTGGTCTATCTCTTCCTGTGCTATACTTAGGGCCTGTTTTATTTGGAGAGCCGTTGCTATAGCTTTTCAAAATACTTTTCGTGTCGAAATACATCAAAATGATGTTTTTTTTATTTTTAAAAAATCATTTTTGACATCAGCATATCAAAATGATCTAAAAACACCAAAATATATTCATTTAAAATGAAAAAAAAAATTGAATTTGTGCGGTGCGGCTGGTGAAAAGCTGAAACAAACAGCTTCTTATACATGCATACATATGTGCTTCCGTTTCTTTCCCGTTTCACCTTTTTTGAAAAAACACATTTACCCATCTGCATTAAAATTTACTTGAATTCTTTACAGTTCTCTCACCCGTGACAACTATTTCAAGTTTTCCTTACCGACCAGACTACTACTCTTCTTTACATATAGTTATTTTACAACAGCATATTTGTACTAGATGAGGGAGCAACGTTCCTTGTTTGTTTCAAAACTCTTAAGCCTAGCATCTATGATAACCTCTTGTCTTTTTCACAGGAAAAAAAATGCAAGGGGCACTTCGTACATGTTTAACCCATGGAAATGTTGTCAAAGGTTCACTCTTGCAGCATGTCCGTGTTTTGAGTCCACTCTTGCGGCCCATTGTGTTTTCTCGTTTTGAATCAGTCTCATCTGCTCGTATAGAAGAGCAAGGCTTCGAGAGCACCAGAATTGCTGACATCCTCAAAGCAAAAGGTAAAGGTGCTGATGGCTCGTGGCTTTGGTGCACTACGGATGACACTGTTTATGATGCTGTTAAGGCGGTAAGCATCTTCACTTTTGCATTAGCTATTGTGCTTGCCGTTATCATTAGTTGATTGAAAAACTTATTACAAGTATATTCCACTCTTCTTTAGCATTTGGGCTAATAAAACATTTCTGTCTTCTTCAGATGACACAGCACAACGTTGGAGCCTTGGTTGTTGTCAAACCTGGAGAGCAGAAATCAGTTGCAGGAATCATCACAGAGAGAGGTATTTCAAAAGCTCATACCGTATTAAAAAATGCTTATGGATTAAGGCATGCATGTACATGTAACACTTTTTTAAGGCAGTAGGAAATTATGATACGTGTTCCATTTCCTTTGGAAAGTATAACATCTCATCCTTTACAATTTCTTCTTTTCTAGTTGGGTTTGATTTTATAGTATATCATGCACCGTGAATTTAGTATTCATTGTTCTAGTAGTTTTAATCACAATTTGTTAGATTATTTACATATTATTTTCTTGTGATCTCGGGGGGAAACCCTTTTCCTCAAAAGGTTCTTGTGATGGAGAAATCATTACTTGCATTGGGACAGTTGCAGAGACATCTTGCTTTCCTATTTGATTTCAAGAAATCATTCATCATTGGATTTCTGATGCTTTTGTGCAATCCTTTGTGTGTACACATTGGCCTAGGAGATTAGTTGGGCTATCCTGGCTGTCTTTAGAACCATCCTAAGTATCTTTACCTGTAGCTTTCTGGAACAACTGAATGGAATCAGGGAACCACTTGGCTCTTATTTTTTCCTGGTATATGAAAATTTTCATGATGGCATCTGAATAGCATAGTGGAGAATGTAAGACTTCCTTGGTTTGCCACCAATTTCCTGTTAATCACCATAATAATTGATATGGTTTCTATTTACACATACAAAAACATAGAAGAATATAACATGCTTATGAATTTGTTTATAGAATATGAACTTGAAGACTTAGATTAAAACAATGATCACTTTGGCTTTAAAAAAATTTATTGTCTGCCTTTTAGTTCTTGCAACTTGATTGCAATATGTTTCCCGAGCTTATTCAATCACTTACCCTTGATATCAAGATATCACTAAGGAGAGTAAGACAGTGAATACAAAATTTGTACATGTAATTCTAAATAGAAATTAAGTGCATAGACAAATATAATGGGGTTTTTTTTATAAGAGAAAAATGAAAGGAAGAGTTTTATGAAAGGCCAAGAGTTCTTCCGTGTATGAAATGCCTTTTGGAATTGTCCATAGACAATTCTGAAGTTTATTACCATTCTTTTCTTTTCTTTTTAAACTAACACTAATTTGAAAATAAACTGTATTTTAAACTGGCACCAGTCTTTGTTTTAAAGAGAGAACTGTATTTTAAATCCAGTGTCTTTTTCACCCTGCATTTAACATTTCCCATTGTAATTTTAACGATGCTACGGATGGCACTACTTGTCAACTGACATTAATTCTGTTTGTTGAAAACTTCCAGACTATCTGCGGAAGATCATTGTGCAGGGAAGATCATCCAAGTCAACCAAGGTTGGGGACATCATGACTGAAGAGGTATAACGCCATTACCTTAGAAGAGCATAAGTTGGTTGCATTAAGTTGTTTGCATTAAGTTGCTTAATCATGCTTGGTGGCTGCAGAACAAGCTTATCACTGTCACGCCGGATACCAAAGTTCTGAAGGCTATGCAATTGATGACAGGTATTACACATACTGCTAAGTGTGGGATGTTTCCATTTGCTAGTTCATTGATCACTTTCTCAAATAAAAGATGGTATAAAGCTTGGAACCTCTAATGGCCGGCAGATAAACGCATCAGGCACATTCCTGTGATTGATGATAAGGACATGATTGGCATGGTATCAATTGGAGATGTCGTTCGGGCTGTGGTGAGCGAGCACCGGGAGGAGCTGGACCGCCTGAATGCTTACATACAAGGAGGTTACTGAGACTAGTTGATGATGATGATGATGATGAAAAATAACTGGTGCCGCTAATGTACCTGCTCTTGGAAGACAATATAGAAGAGCCTGTACATATGGTTTGTTTGTGTCTCCTGTTTGTGATTTTCAACATTTCCACATCAGCCTACTCTGATGTGAAAATAACAGCATGCAGAGTGCTAGGTTTTTTTCTTTGACCTGCGCACCAAGTGAATAAGAAGCACTGTGATGTTGCTTAGGTCGTTATTGGACCTTGGATGGATACGTGTCTTTCATGAAGAAAGGTTTGGGTTAGTTGCTTTCAAACTGATGAGATCATTTCTATTCATATGGGGAATTAATGAAAAAATGTTTTAATTAAACAGATATGAGTTGATGTAAAATATACTAAAAAAAGCTTGTTTTATCTACTTAAAAACCCTTGATTCTAGATTACTTTTTATTTATTTATGATGACTGACTAACTATTCATAATGGTGGAAACTAATTCTTATTAATTTTTCAAGTTTTTGGCTTCCCAAATTCACTATAAAATGGAGGGGTGAAGGAAGAGTTTAATACAAGAATTATTATACTCTTACATCCCTTCTCACCTCATGTTTAAAAAGTTTACTTCTCACCTCGGCACCGTGTCCGTACGGGCAGTTTTGTCTTTGGAATTGGTTAATGGTGATTTATATTTTACGCTGTCCCCCTTTTTTTTTGTTTTTTTTTTGTTTAAAAAAAGCCAATTAAAATTGAAACCTCTCCTATGTAAATGCAATTTTTAGTCACCACCACACCACAAGTATGTTTTTCATCGCCACAAAATGCATTGAATCCCGCCCTGCCTCTGATCGCCGTCTCGTCCCTCCATACTATTCTTCAATTGCCTTCTCCTTCCTTCCTTACCCCTTTCGGCCTTAATTCCCTTCTTCTTTTTCCATGTTGCTACACTGGATTATATCAAAAAGCTGAAGGAAAAGGAAACAATGTGGAGCAGATTATGGTCTTCCCCGGCCTCTGGGATTTTGAAGCGCACCCTGTTAGCCGCCAACACTCAATCCCTCACACCACCACCGCGATGCGCCACCACCAGGACTATTGCTTCCTCTGTCTGTTCTTCTTCTTATTATTATTATTCTGGTAGAGGAGGAGGGGGAGCTGCTGCTGATGCTTCGACTCCATTCTGCAAAATCACATCCTTTTGTTTTTCTTCCGCCATTGATGCTGATGCAGAAGCTTCTTCTCCCTCCTCTAATAATAATAATAATAATATATTGATAACAAGTTCGGAGGCGAAGAGGCTGATGAGACTGGTGAATGTGGAGGCTCTCAAGATGAAGCTTGGGATGGAATCCAAGGAAATAATCCCTTTCTCAGACCTCCTAGAAGCCTGCCAGAGCATCGGTATTGCCAGATCTCACGATGAGGCCGTTACTTTTGCTCATTTCCTCGATGATGCTGGCGTCGTCCTTCTCTTCCGCGACCAAGTCTATCTTCATCCTGATAAGGTAGGTAGCTACCCCTGCCCTCCCTTTCTATCTTTCTTGCTTTGCTTTATTTGCACCTTTCTTCCCTTCTACTTACAATGTGTGTTCTTAATTCTCAATCTTGTTTTTAACTTATCATCATTGTTAATATATGTATATCTTTATATTTCCATAATCCAATCAATTCCGACTTTGCTTTCGGGTGGATTGGTGTGATGGTGGGGCAGACTGAGACATACACCGCATAATCACATGGTTTTCAACTTCCAGCTTGTCATATTGCTTGCTTCTCTCTTATCTGCATTCTGTATTTAGTCAGTCCCTCCCTCCCACCAAGCAAAGACCAGATTAATCTTTTAGTGATATTTAAACGTTTTAGACAGAAAATATGCCCTTAAAATTCAGTGCTGACTATGTTTACATTCAATCGATTTCGCCTTCCATTTATGCTTATTTGACAATGAGCTGCTGCTATTAGTATTTTCCTCAACTCATAAATGTTCCCTCCATTCCTATTTTAGCTAGCTTGTTGGGGCTGGTTACATTCATCAAACCTTCCCTGTCCACTTACAACATACTCTTTTTTTCTCCGCTGTTTGAACTTGCACTTCTTATATTCTCTACTTATTTTCAGCATCTCTTTCAAAATTTTCATTTCTCTATTACTACTACTACAGTATTTGCAGCGGTTGAGGGTATACTGAGAAGTATATTTACCCTTCTCTTTGCTTATTATAATGACAATCGGAGCAGATAGAAATCTGTTGTGTAAACACCCTTTACCCTTAACGATGTCTCTATGTATAAGGTGCAGCAAGGGAAGTCAAATGAATATTAAACATTTAGATTTTATTCAGCCACTATCCATTTGTGCAATTTGCAGTGAGCTTGCCTGCTGATATTTGTCAGCAGTTACTTTTGTTTGTGTCTTGGTATGTTATAAGAGCCTTGTATCCAGAATTCGTTTAGGTTGGGCTGTCCATTGAGCTTTCACGGGAACACTATACTTGACAGTATGGATTGTGGTTATTGGGCTCCAACTTGTATCAGGCAGAAATTTTGGGATTTCACTTGTTTATCTACAATAATGTTGGTACAGATTTAGAAAGTACGTGCTGTCCATGCTTTGAGCTTTCACGGGAACACTATACTTGACGTCTAAAGACATTATGGATTGTGGTTATTGGGCTCCAGCTTGTATCAGGCAGAAGTTTTGGGATTTCACTTGCTTATCTATACAATAATGTTGGTACAGATTTAGAAAGTACATGAATTTTCCTTTGAACAAGGCAAGGGATTTAAACTGTTCCCCCCCCCTATGCCTTGGATATTAGTCGGACTACAAATTTATTTTGCCTTGATAATATTCTTATGTTGCAGGTGGTAGATCTGATTAGAAGAGCATTGCCGCTTGCCTTAACTCCTGAAGATGACCCCGCAAGAGATGAGCTAAAGATGCTTCAGGAGAAGAAAGAGGAAATTGACGTGCAGGCACATAAGGAGGTTCGCCGGATCCTCTATAGTGGGTTGTGTTTAGCTTTATTGCAGGTTGGGCTGTTTTTCCGGCTAACATTTTGGGAATTTTCATGGGATGTGATGGAACCTATTGCATTTTTCGCCACAACCTCTAGCATAGTCATAGGTTATGCCTACTTCCTGATCACTGCAAGAGATCCAACTTACCAAGACCTAATGAAGAGGCTGTTTCTCTCCAGGCAAAGGAAGTTGTTCAAGAAGCTTAATTTTGATGTTGAGAGATTCAAGGAGTTACAACTTAAACAGAAATCACCTCTGGATGCCACAACCTCTATTAAAAAACGCATAGGGATGAAACTGGAACTGGACGATGCCATACACAAGTAGTCACCTCTTGCTTTGTTTTCGAAGATGGGAATCCAAGTAGAGAGATAAATTCTCATGAAAGGTTTCAAAAATCCTAAACGCATAGGGATGAAACCTTTGCTAAATTTCGTTCTATTAGCAGTGCAAGATCCTGTATTTTTTGTCAAACAGCATATCGTAATGCTGAAAGCATCAATGCCCATGCCATTCAGGTGCTGACCATCAGATACTAAATTTCTTTGAGATTACGCTATTAGTCTTGGTAAAAGTAGTCGTTGAGAATTTGACCATGACAAAATTCTTATGATGATTTCCTGAAATTGCCCATCAAGCAATTATTTAGATTGCAGTTGAGAATTTGACCATGACAAAATTCTTATGATGATTTCCTGAAATTGGCCATCAAGCAATTATTTAGATTGCAGTTTATTTGCCGTGCAAATGATTGGATTAAGTTGCCATGTTTTTTTTTTCAATCTTGAAAAAGCATTCTGTTGTGATAATTGTACTCTCTGTGGGATTCAATAACCAATGAACAATTTTCAGCTGTAAAATGAACTCAGCGCCTGAATACAACACCTCAGCTGCTGATGGTGTTCTTTACTGATTCATTTTTCATGACAACTTAAAGCTCATTTCTACTCATAAAAAAGCTACATGGTGAAAGTCTAAATAAAATGGAAATACATGCAAGTGCCAACAATTTTGATTTATCTCTTCATTACAAAAGCATATACAGATCATTCTTCCTAAATATTACAAAGTCACTTTCAAGGCTACCTAGTAAATCAATCACCAATTCCTCTTTGGACCCGTTGAAATGCTCCAAAATATCTCTCATGAAAACCTGCAACACATTTGCATCATCAAATTGCCACGTCATAGAAATATGAAACACAACATATCCAAAGATCTTCATCAGTTAGTGCAGAGATACGGGTTAAATGGGTTTGCTCCTGCTGAACTCACCCCTTCATCATAGTTCTTGAGCCAATCCAGTATGGAACTCTCTGTAGCTTCCAGTGCAGTTGAGCTTTCTTCAGGTATACCTACCTTTTGACGTTTCCTTGCGGAAAGTACATTTGCATCGTGGATAGGATGAACCTCTTGGTCCTCAGCAATTCTGACCATAAGGGAGGCTGCTTCTTCATTATGATCTGAGCAACAATGAGTAGCCATATTCTTGACCGATATTTCAACCTCATGTGCCGTGTCTGAGCAGCTAGTATCAGTGGAAACCATTCCAGACTCACTTTCCACAAATTCATCAGCCTTCGATGTGTCGGGGCGGCTCAGTAGAGTCACTTCAGGTGACAGCCCACAGTCTTGCATTGCCAGACAGATCTTGATGTGTGCGTAGCTTATCTGATGTTATTTGTGAGATTTCATTCAGTTGTATACTTTTAAGTGATCCTGAACTCAATGATCAGTATACAAATATTAAGCCAGAGAAATTAGCGCATCAACTTACATCTTCTGGTAATTCATCTTTAATGGGTTTCAACTTTTCCCTAGAGCCAACCTTTGAGATTGCACCCTCAATTTCTGACAATCTTTCACGTGAGAGTTCAACTTCATCACACAATCTAGTCCATTCAATCTGGAGTCCTCCTTGTGCAGCTTCTAGAAGATATTCAACTACAGTTCCTTCTTTTATAGGAGCTGATCTACCAGGGAAATTCTGGGAATAAAAATTAAAATGATTAAAGCACTAAATGCATATAGCATATAATTGTAAATTTTGTCAAGAAATACCGCGATTTTTTGAATTGGTAGACCATTTTCATGCCACATTTTCCAAGCATCAAACTTAGCCGGGGTTAATTTTTTCTTGTGATGCGGTACTAGGTTGGCTTTTCTCGTATTAGCAGTCTCCAAGTTTGCTCCCCCATCCAAGGAAAGGTTAAGTTCTTGTGACAGCTGTCTAATAGTTTGAAGAAGATAATCGCCATGTCTCACAACAAGATGCTGCAACATCACCAAATTTCATGCTTAACATTGAGAAGTTCAAGCAAAATGGTAAACGATGACTGAAATCAAATTTTCTGTTCTTTTTAACTCGTTTAATTAATCTCTCAGTATGTGCTAAGTATGCCCATTCCCACCACCCCTTACCCTCCTTTGCAGAAGAAAATGGAAAGGTGTTGCAAAGCGAATGTCAAAGGATCAAATATGATGATGATAGAAGATGCCCCCCTCAACAACAACAACAATAAAAGGAAGACCAGCCACTAACCACCCAATCTACATATCATAATCTCGATTGCAATATGGAGGTGGCTTGTCAAGACAAGTAAATATGACAATAAGTTCAACCATCTCTGTTTCATTGGTTTGGAAATGATTAAAAAGCCAGAGAATTTCAGTCACCAAATAATACATCTACAGTAGCTGGAAATTCTTAGTTTTCATATTGAAATGGATAGCAGTAAGATTGCTTGTACAAACAACAAAATTAGGAAAAAGAAAATTTCTTTAAAACTACATTCCAAGAAGAAACATTTCCTGGTTAAAGCACAAGTAAGCCAAATTAAGAATTTTTTTGTCCCAGTTGCTAAGACTTACCTGGTTGACACCATCAATATTTGCCAACCTTGCTTTGGTAGATGGTCTCACCAAAGCAATTTTTTTTATTGTTTGATCACCACATACAGCATATCTGTAACAAGCAATAGGAACAGGTGCTCAGATGGTATATTCCATATTAACTAAGCAGCTCTTTATGGATTTATAGCCTTCAAAGAAATATGAACCTACGGAGCAGTCCCAATGCTTTTAGCAAGCTTGGTTCTCTCATCCAAAAGCATGTGAAAGATTTGTGCTTCAGCCTGCGTAATAAAAATGCATGAATTCACCAAGAAGTATATAAGGTTACTAATAAAAAACAAATATTTTACTGCATGGGTGACCGATCAGCGATGCAGTTTATAAGCTGAATTCATGAAGTGTGATTAGAATAGAATTCACAAACATTCTTTGCAATAAAAATATTTAGAAGGAAGCGTGTGGAAGAAAAGGAGAATTTGCCTCATTGGCTTCATCTTGAAAACACAACATGCAGGGGCCTGAACCAAGAGCACCACAATAATACTGCATGAAGTTTTACAGCATACCATACAAATCCAATCCCTCCTGTCGTCTAACAATAGAAGCTCATATTCCTTTCCACCAACATATACCTCTGACAATATCATAAAAAATGAGGATAAAAGAAAAGGGAAAAGGAGAGAGAGAGAGAAATATCAACCTCTGACAATTGTTCACATTCTAAAGTTGCCATACTATTCAACTCTCCAACCTCGCCTGTTGTGCATTGTTGTTCTTCATCCTCAACCATTTCATCGGTCAATGGTAATATTAGAGCTGGTTGGTGATCAGGTCTGGCAGACCGAATATATTTCTCCCCCTTTGGAATTACTCTGATGCATAAGGTTATAGACTTTAGTCAATTGTACTTAGCTGATCAATTATGACAAACAGTTGTAACAGGAGAGAAGGATAAAGAAAAGAACTCCATGGGAGTTTTCTAGTACGTGAATTTGCACTCAAGAAAATGAAAGAACACAATTTACCTTACAAATTTATATGTATCTCTAAAAGTCTCCATCAGATAACCTGTATGTAAGTAACACAAATTAGCTAAAACTGACAACCATGACTTTATTATTTCAAAGAATCATCAACAGACTGTACAATATAAAATTTAATAGATAAAATGTATTTCAAGGAAAGACATGAACTATAACTACAAACATGAAGTCAACAACTAATGATTATTTGTGATACGCAAGAAGATTGATTTTCAATACTGCAATTGGTGCTATGTTATGAAAGCTGGAGCTGAAGTTTTTATATTGCAAATATGAAATTTTCTTCTGTGGATAGGCTTTATCCCAGATAAGCTCAATGTCAATCCTTCACTAATTTGAAGCTATTGATCATCAGCAGAATTTATCTAAGTATCCTTTGTGAATGAAGAGAAAAATTTATCTTCTTTCATCAAAATGCACACAGGACATCCAAGTTGCAACCATCCCCCACTTATTTAACTTGTCAATCATGTGCTGACAGCCTTTTACAGGCTACCTATACAGTGGTGCACAGAAATTGAATTACACATGCTAACTTGTACCAATCTACTCCCGTACTCTTCTTAAGAGTTTCCCATAAAAACTTCAAGGAAAGTTATTATCATTGTTGGTTTCCATATAACAGTGTCTTCCTCCTCTTGGTTAGGATAAAACCAACCACATAAAGTTACTTGATTGATGACTAAATACTCCAAGTGAGTAAGCAACAGGCTACCAACAATCATCACTGGAAATAGACACTAAGACATCAATCAGAAGAATACTCTGCTATAAGTCTTCAAGGGAGCCATGAAATGTAGAGAACCCCGCTATAGAAAGGTGTTTTGGCCATGAACCAGAGTGATGAGGAGTATCCTTTCTAAATTCATTCCTTTCAGAAGCTTCTTCCAACTTCCAGTAAGGATACTAGAATCTATTAAGCTACAGAAAATTCTAATATTGAGTAAATATATGTGACTATGTAGTCAATGGCACGTCACACATCATTATAAAACACATCAATACAATGAATAATTCTTTGCACTAGGAAACCATACATGACAATTGCTCGTTTGTGAATGATAGTAACTTAATTATCAATCGCAAATATATATTGCTTCAGGTACCGTGAGAAATTAATTGGTAAGCCAGTGATTTCCACCAATTTGATGAGTAGTCTTTTCCAAGTCCATGAAATGGAAGCTTGTCAAAATGAGCATTAAGAATTTTTTTTGCCTGTAAATTCAGAGAGACAGCAGAAGCATCTGCATAAGAATTGAGGGTGAAGAAAATAATGAAATCTTGAAGCCATAGAAAAATAAAATCAAAAGATTCAAAGAAAATTTTAAATTAGTTGCAAATGCCTTATCGTTACAGCTAATAATTTTCCTTGTACATGCCAGGAACTTTAATCTCTTCCACCCCCACCCACCAAAAGAACAGATAAGTAAGGCACTTCTATTTCTTCTTTCCCCCTCTAAAATACCTACTGAAATCATGCAGCATTTGGTTTTTTATCAAAAGAGATCAGAATTCCCTTAAATACCTTGCTTTTGAGTTTTGGGGTAACAATTATACATACATCAATGAACACAGGTATACATATATACATGCACATATGTTTGTATCTATAATGGAGAATGACCAACAATAATGAGCTATTTACAAAATACTTACCCTGGATCCACGAAGAACATCTACAGGCATATTGAGGCCCCAGTAACCCTGACATGATTGAATGCAAGACATTAAAAGAAATGATTCCTTAGACATGTCACGCTCCCTCTTTGAGACCATGCAGTTATCACAATTTCCTGAAAGTGCAATGCTTATTAATCATGCTCAAAATTGGACACAACAATAAGTAATTTTGTAAATAAAAGGTCTGTTAGAGCCAAATAAGGACACGTCTGATTAGAAGATGTATTTAAGAAAGAACCAAACCACATTTCTCGGCTGAAGATTTTTCCCCAAAATAATTGAGCAAGAACTTTCTTCTGCATGTTGTTAGTGAGCAGTAGCGTTGCGCAGCCAACAATGACTCCATAACAGCCCTTCTTTGATTTTCCTGGACAATGGCAGCAGGAAAGAAATGCAGAGCATAGCAAATTTTAAATATCTCATCATTGAAGAAATTTAGCAGTAGGTCAAACATCAGCACCATTTTAACAGGCCAAAGAAAAAGTTTGACTCAAATCATTCTCTTGAAGCTCATCCTCTTCACCATAAATAAGAAGAAACAAAATTCCTTACTGTTCTTAATCCTCCACAATAGAAGTCAGCTTTTGCAAAGTCAGCTCTTGTATAATATAGCCAACAGACAGAAGGAATACCATCTCTCCCACATCGCCCACTTTCCTGATAATAAGATTCTATACTCTTTGGACAACCATAATGTATCACCTGCCTTATGTTTGGCTTATCAATGCCCATGCCAAAGGCAATAGTAGCAACCATGACCAGCAGTTCATCTTTTATAAACGATCTGAATAGAAATAAAAGAATCAGTTAATAATAAATAAGGAGGTAATTCAAAGAGTCAAATGAGAGTGCAACACACAAAAGTTGATTAATTAGATGCAAGAAAACTAAAACCACTAAACTCCTAAAATACATGAGGTAAAAACCTGTGGGACTCCTCTCGAGCTTTGCTGTTCATTTGACCATGATATATTCCGGTCTTAATTCCCGCCTCTTGCAGTGATTTGTGAATCTAGAGAATACATTACAAAGACGAAACATTGTAAAGAAGTTAGTCCAAATATTCATAATAATGACATGTGCTTATAAGAAAAAACAAAAAAGCATCCAGAGTATGGAATGGGAAGATAAATTGTCAGAAAACCATTTGATAACATCTTCACGGTGATGATCAAAATTAATACAAGAAAGCAATCTTTGAAAGTTACTTTGTTCCGAAAGAAACTTTTAACTACCAAATGATTAAATAACTTCTTTCCAACTCCAAATGAAAACTGATACATAATATAGCATTACAAGGGGGTTCTAATCCATGTGATGCGGGAACCAATCAGGCATCATTAAGATATCTTTCTAAAATTCATTTAACCTTCCTTTTCCTTTCTCAATTTCATCTCCTTGGTATATCACTAAGAAATATCAGTAGAAACCATATTCTAGCAGTCAAATATAGAAATGACATAGCTTAGGTGGTACTGTGAGTTTTAACTAATCCTCAAAAGCCCTCAGACAGATACTCCCTAACCCCTTTAAGGTCACATGAAAATGAAATGAAATCCTTTGTGGTTATACAAACATAAATTTGGTCCTTTGCTTTTAGAGCTTGGTCAATTGTAATTATAGTTGTGGGTGGCGTTTCTTTATGAATTGAAATAGATGATGAAGCTTAATTGTTTTGAGGATATGAAATTCCTTTTTTCAAACAAAAAAGCAAATAATAAAGGGCATACAATCATTAGTAATGAAAACAGGGAGAGAAAAAAAAACCTGCTCAACATCTTTTATTGTTGTACAGTAAATAATAGTTGACCCGGCCTTCCTTGCATATTTTGATATTTCTTGCACAAGCTCATCCACAAATGGAAGACTGCGATTGAAATGTTTGACACCGTAGAAGAGGTTTTTACGATCAAATGAGCCAACAGCAACATAAGGATTGTTCATCTTCAGAGAATTGATGATGTCGATTCTGACACTGGCATTATGCATGCAAAATAGACAGCATTAGACTACCTCTCCCAAAAACATAGTAAGGCAAATAAATAAACAAGTATAGAACACCTAAGTAGATAACACCACAAAATTCAGTGCCTTAAACCATGAGACAAAACAATTATATACTACCTAGAAGCAAACAATTATATAAGAATTAATGTCCAAGAACATTTTTTGGCTTAGAAATACACAATTTTTACTTGATGTGGTTCATGGCTGAATGGCTGAATTATGAAAGGAAAAATGTGAGAAAAAAGGTATACTACTTCTCACTTAATGTGGACAACTAAGAACAATATTCAGTTCCCTATTGAACCTTAGTAGCATCTGCTTCTGAATCTGTTAGAGAATGAGCAGTTGATCTGATGTTCAAGTCATGTTTTCCAACCAACCCATAGAGGATACAATGTGAAGATGTCTGCTGAGCATATGCAGCTACATGAGGACTGGAGGGGGTGGATTTTGATTCTAGACTTCATAAATCACTTGCTCTAGCAACAGAATGAGATGATTCATAGATGTACACTTGAAAGTAAGTATGTCATAAAGATAAAGTACCAATTATGAGTCAGATCAATTTATAGAAATCTAAATCCAACACTGAATGTCAGTGAGAAAGCATGAAAATTTTCGTACTCCAAACTTGTTCTTCTACTAGGCCAGGCACAGAGACAGGAAAGAACGAACAATAAATGATCATATCGGTTCACACAAACATGCGGGGCACATACTTTTCAGTAGCAGTTGCAGTTAATCCAACAAATGGAACATCCAAAAGAACATCACGTAACTTGTGCAACTGCTTGTATTCCACCCTGATAAACCAAAACAAAGAAGAGAATTCCTCAAAACTAGTAAGAGAACGAAAGCAAATACAGATAAGGAACATGAGTAAAGGAGTAAAGCAGCATCGTTGATCAAAATAAAATGTTTGTGGCTAGTATCATGAGTCTAATTCCAATTCTAATGGAACTGTCAGATATAAGAAAGAAATTCCAGACAATGTAGGCCAAAAAAGTAGGGAAATATAGAAGAAAAAAACTAAAGCATTAAGGACGGGACCTGAAATCATGGCCCCACTCCGAGATGCAATGAGCTTCATCAACAGCAAAGAGACAAATTCCTGCCTCTAGCAATTTCAACCAGAAGCTACAAAAGAGAAAAGAAGAGCATTTTCATCTTGAGTTGATAATAAAAAGTAAATGCATGTGGCAAATTGAAGATGGGGTGAGAAGAAGCTAGAACCTGAGAGGAGTGGAGCAAGCCTTTTCAGGTGTCATGAACAATAGATGAAAATGACCACTCTGAGCTTTGGTATGGACGGAACCATCAGTCTGAGCACTTCCAAGAAACTCAGCTCTGATTCCACGTTGTTTCAAACTCATAACCTATATATATATATGAGAAAAATTAAATAAGCGCGTATCATTCCTAAACTGACATGCATTGATACATACAAGTATAGCAGAAACAAAATTAGTCGGGAATGCAAATAAATAATTTAAATAAGGACGTACCTGATCTTGCATCAAAGAAATAAGGGGGCTTATGACTATGGCAGTCTTGTCAAGAAGCAAAGGAGGAACCTGGTAGCTGTAGTTTCGCCACACACACCAAAAACAAAATTGGTTGTGAAAAAGGTTGAAAATTATTGTATATAATGTAGGGTTGGTATTGGTGGTATGGTACCATAAAGACTTTCCGCTGCCAGTGGCCATGACCGCTAAACAGTCCCTCTTGTCCAGAATCTGGTCGATCACCTCCTTCTGGGAAGGCCTGAAACTCGTATACCCGAAGTATTGCTGTGTACCCAAATCAAACAAAGCCCACTCAGTATAATTTTAACAATAATTTTTTTTTTTCTTTATTTTTTGTTTAATCAATTGTGATTTATCGTAACAAACAAACTAAACTACAAAAACGAATTGCTGGAGAAAAAAAAAAGTGAAATCAAAGAGAAATATGAGGAGGGTGAGGGTTTAAGTTTGTAATTATAAAAAAATATATGAAGAAGTACATTATAGTACAGCACCTTGAGTGTGGATAACATTGCTTGCCGTGCTGCGCTCCGATGTGTGATTTCTGCTACGCGAAATCACACACATCTGCCAATGGCCCTCATCTTGTAGTGTTTCCCCCACTCTCTTTCCCGCTCTTTCTTCTTGCCATTTCGGTTGGCCCCGTTTGGTCCCAGGATCTCATGGGCTTCAGCCCACACTCGAGAGGCCTGAGTCTCTCTCTCTCTCTTTTAAAAAAAATATAACACAAAAGGACAAATTTCTGCTTAAAATTTCAGTATTTTTTTAAAAATATATTATTTTAATATATTTCTAAATAAAATATAATAAAAGAACAATTTTAACTACATTTTCAATTTCCAAATAAGCTCTTGAACCTGATTAACACAAGCTATAATATAAAATGTGCACGACATATATACATGAAGGATTTTATTAAATAGACTTTTATTCATTTCTTAAACATATGATATACACAATACAGACAACATGCATGTTATGCACACAAAAAAAGATTTTTCAACCTATTTATAGATAAAAACACGTGAAAAAAATTAACGCAATGCACTATATATTTAAGAAATACATATGTTCCAAGTTCCTTCCTCTTAGAGGATAATATAAATTATATTATGGGGCCTCACCTATAAGCTTAAATTTTTAGGTGAGATGGTTCTTTAACATGGTAAAAGAGTCTTGTTAACCTAGCGGTCACGAGTTCGAATCTCACCATCCCCATTCTATTTGATAAAAATCAAACATAAGGTGATGTGGGCCTGTGCAAGTTTCAAGCCCAAAGGGTTTTCACTTGAGGGGGTGTGTTAGAGGATAATATAAATCATATTATGGGGTCTCATCTATAAGCTTAAGCTTTTAGATGAGATGGTTCCTTAACATTTCCTTCCTTCCTTCTGTGAACAACTCTCTCTTGGATACATCTTCCATGACAAGAGCAATTTGTATTTACTCCATGCTTTTGTCACTCCTTTCCTCATCTAAATCATGCTTTCTCTTTAATTCCTTTTCCTTCTCATTTATCTGAATGGCACCCACACAATCATTAGCTACGCTCCAATTGATGCATGAAGCATAAATACCAGGTAGCAATCACAAACAGAGAAGGGTATACATATTCTATAACTTATTGCTTCATAGATCTTATCATTCTTCTCAAAGTCTCTCTCTTTCCTTGGGATGATGTGAATATGAACATGGGGCGCACTCTGTCCAACAGTTGACCCAAGAGAATTTCCACTGTAGTTTATGGTTATGCTATCTGTTCAACTTGTCATCGACCAAAGAAGAAGAAAATCCACTGCAGTTTGTGAACACAGAGATTAGATGATTTGGCACCGACGACAATGTGAGAAAAAAATTGAAGGAAAACAGAACATATGAGAACATGGTGCCTTGTAATGAAGAATATATGATCAGTATTCCTTGAATCTAGACAATAATTTTGATGTGGTCTTATTTAAAATCAAGACAGATATAAATGAACAGTTATTCTTTTCCTTTCCAAAATTAAAACGTGATCACTCACATGAAATGAAAAATAAGAATTGAACACAAATAAAATAGAACAAGAGAAGATTGGGAGCTTCTACAAAGTTCACTCATTCACTTTCCAAGGAAAAAATGAGTTCATAGTAGAAAGATATAACAAAATTCCTCCTTGCAGGTTAAATTTTTAATTCCACACATTCTCAGTTCTCAACTAAAAGCAACTAAAGTCACTACAATACTTTGACTTTACATGAATACAAAGCAACATAACTTAATCCTGAAAGAAAAGTGGATTGCAATCTTAGTCTTAATCAAAAGTTTGAATAATTATTTAACACATAAGAAGAAACATAAATTTTAAAAAAGTTACAGACTTCATGGTTCAATCACCCTAAATTACAAATATTTGATAACCAGAAATTGCAAAAATTTCCTATCTGCGAAGTTTGGAGAAAGTACATTATCCCAAAAGATTAGTAACTGACTCCTTACATAATCTGACACTAATCAAAGCTAAATTGAACATGGATTTTGCATTATAAGCTCAATCAAACACTGGTTTGAATTATAATGCTCCACCGGTCCCACATACTAAAATGTTGCATAATATATTTACATGTACAGATAATAGACAACTAACCAAAAATTTGCATTCTTGAGGTTGACTCATAACTACCATTAAACCACAAAAAAAAGGAAAGGAAACAATTAGTTTAGTTACCAACTAACTCATTTAGTAATGCAATTTTGACTTTTTAGTGTACAAATATTATACCACAAGATTTTAACTATTAGAACCTTATGAAATATTATAGGTTTTATTTGTTTGAAGTTATTACTTTTTTAAGATTTTCGTTGATCATAGACAACTTATCAGCTAAGTGAAAAAAATAGTCATAATAACACATAAACTCTATGGTTTATACTAGAAGTACAAACCAAGAAGAACGGGACGGGGGTTGACCGTAGCATATGAAAGATTGGTGGAGTAAAAGACTTGTTTTGGGTCTATTTTTTTAGGCCTGAATTGATAGTGCTCCGTCATCATTGAAGTCGACATCTTAGGGCAACTTTCTTTTTTCTCCTTTTATATATTTCCACTTATTCGTTACTTTCTTTCATTGTCCCTAGTTTATAGTTAACAGGATAGCACCCTAGTTTATAGTTAACAGGATAGCAACCCCATCTTTTTATCACCTCCCTCTCTTAATGGTATTCTAAGGTGACTTCATTTATTAATATTCTGGTGACAATTATGATTAAAAAAAACAATCCTATTCTTTTTGTTGGGACTTGTAAGTATCAAACACAATACTGTAAGTACAATTTTAATGGCATGTCATGCATAGTAGAATTATATTATATCATACAACTTACATTAAATCTTCTTTATCTAGGTGCATTTAATATTAACATATAGGAATAAGATTACAAGATCCAAAGCAATATGATAGCAAAACAACACCCACAACTTAGATAACTTCCCTCTCATTTTTCCACACCATCCTCTTTGAATGGACAGACAAACCAGCAGAAATTCAAAAAAAATAGTAAAGAGAAAAGTTGGATTAAAAGAAGAAGGTCAGACTGTGATGAGAGATAAAAAAGGAAAGTTGGGGTTTTTCTTCTTCTTCATGTTTATCATTTGTCTTCAATATTAATGTTAACTATAAGTTTTAAATGAAAGATAAAGGGTTTAAAAAAGGAGTCTCTCTCTCTATTCACGCCACTCCTTAGAGAGAGACAACATTTTAATTCCTAAGTACTTAAAAGTAACTCCAATGGAAGAGCTAAAAAAAACGTCAAAAGGAAAAGACAGAAATTTTTAGCTTTTATTCTTTATTTTATAGCTCCAAG
Source organism: Salix arbutifolia (assembly GCA_025169955.1). Lineage (NCBI taxonomy): Eukaryota > Viridiplantae > Streptophyta > Magnoliopsida > Malpighiales > Salicaceae > Salix > Salix arbutifolia. Next base: position 13,317,750 of record CM045914.1, on the reverse strand, counting down.
AAAAGAGCTATATTAAAAAGTTAAAATAACATTTCTAAGTTAAAGAATTATTTCTACATGTCAAAGTATGAAGCCCAAGAATAAAGTATACAAAGAGAGGAAGGTTTATAATAATTCAAAATATTGTTATAATACAAAATTTATGCACAAAAAAAAAAGAAACAAAAGGGGCTGAAATAAAAAATAGAAGAAGAAGAAAGATGGGGCCAAAATAGAATTAAGAAGAGATGGGACTATAAATGCCCATCCTTTCTCTCATTCATGGGAGGGGTGGGGGGAGAATTTCATATTCATCAAACTAGGAATAAACACCTAAAATTAGTAAAATAAAAAAATAAGCCTTGGAGTTATTAAGTGGTGGAACACAATCGGGTGGAGAATTAACAAGAAGAAAAGTGAAGAATTGGGGAAGAGAAGAGGGGAAGAGTGGTTGGCTATAGACAAGGAGAAGAAGGCTAAGATTATTTTAAGATTTGTGAAGTAAAGTTTAGATTCCATCCAAGTAAAGAGTTCTAATTCCAATTTCTATGAAATTAACTTTAATTTGATTAGAAGTTCATGATTTTTCTTGAATTGAGAATTAGGGTTCTTTAACACAAAATGTTGGGAAAATACAGAAATGAGGGAGATTAAATGGACTAGAATAATCTAAGTACCTTAAAAAAGAAGAAATGGGTGCATAAAAGAGAAGAAGGGAACTCTTGGTTCCCTTGGGCATGTCTCGGCTAAGATACTGCAAAGAGAGAATGAGAACTTATGATTTGCTTAATTAATTAGCTTGGTACAAATGGACTTAAGAGGACATAAATAAGACGGGTTGCCATGAATAAAGGGAAGGCATGGTTTTGACTGATGGTTTTTAAAATAGCCCTCATTTTAATAATAAAGTGAAGTGGAGGCACCGTGCCAACCATGTTTCCTTTCTGAAATTTTGATTTTTCAGTAAAAAGATTATTAAAATAATACCAAATAAAATGAAAAAACAATCGGCATGGTTCTGGGTGTAAAGCAGCTCGATACGGATTAGGATTCTTTACGGAGAACATTCAAATGATCGAGCGGAGAGCTAAGACGGATTGAATCGAAAGCTTTCTTCTTTTTGGCTAAATACAATGCGAAATTCTTGAGTAGTCTACTTCCCTTCGAATCATGAATTCTAAAATAATGGGAATTCCAGGGATTTACTAGGAAAGTTATTGCCTACATAACCTACTCTTCATACCAAGAGAGCCAGGTATCAGATCACTGTAGTTCGAAGACCCCTTTTGTTAAACCAGTTCCTGTACTCTTTCTCAAGCAGGATCAGATCCGGCTTTAGCGAGAACAGCTGCTATCGAACATTTATTTTGATATTTTGAACTCGAAAATTTTCGAAAAAAAATTTTGACCTATTTTTTATTTTTATTTATTATTATGAGAATCAATCCTACTACTTCTGGTCCTGGAGTTTCCGCGCTTGAAAAAAAGAACCTGGGACATATGATAATCATAAAAAGCTAATTTTTCAGGAATTTTAGACCAAGCTTCGGATAAGCTTTGATTTTCAGCCATCCCAGTTGATACTAAAGGAGGGCCTTCTAAATAACCATTTTCGTTTTCTTTTCATAAGCTGCCAAAGCACGCTCAGTCAATCGGTGATCTCCAGCCCAAAGCTGACCAGTACAACCATGTGTCACCCCGCGGGCTTCGTCGTACCCTGACTACTCGTCTTTAACCGGCCTATTTGTACCGATGAAACTCCCATCAGCCAATCCTCACTCGACAGCCTAGTCCTTGCTTAGACGATTGAAGTGAGGGCGAACCACTATCTCTTGATAGATCTGATCGGACGCTTTCTTTTTACCAGCCGTTACCATAGTAGCTGCATGAATCGAAGCGGATACTGGAGTGGGACCCTCCATAGCATCGGGTGACCAAGTATGCGATCCTATCTGTGCAGATTTCCCAACAGCACCAATAAGAAGTATCTGTTAAAAACTCTCCAACCGGAGAAAAGGATTGATAACTTTACTCTTGGAGAAGGAGTAATGCCTACAAGTTTTAAGGACTCGCATCGTCAAAAGGACATATTGGTTGTCGATTTTGGTGGCAGTGCAATAGGAAGAGTTGCGCCTTTCGATTCAGGGTTCTGGTGGATTATACTGCTGAGGGCTATTCCCCGAAAAATGCCTTTTTTTTTATAAATGTTGGGGTTATAGGTTATATAAGAGTCATTCCATTTTGAGTGGTTCCTAGGTCGTTGAAGGGTACTTTCTACCCCTCTCATTCTTATTACTTTTTCAATATGAAAAAAAAAATGAAAAGGTCGTCTTATTCAAAACCCCAATTATGAAATCCCCTCTCTCCCACTTCACGCCTCGGAACGCACCGTTCTTATAGAGAAAGAGGCGCTTTCGCATCTTCTTAACCCGAAATGAAATGGCTGGGGAGAGGAAAGGTTCCTTTTTTAGGGTATTCCGGGGAACAGATCCAGTGGAGACGAGGTGGGGCCTATAGCTCAGAGGATTAGAGCACGTGGCTACGAACCACGGTGTCGGGGGTTCGAATCCCTCCAAGTATGAACATACTTGCCTATTTCATAACCTTCCCGTTGTTCAGCTCTAACGCCCGAAGTACTGACTGACTTCCTATTTAGCCCCAAGATTGTATGACCCTCTTGCTCTTCTTCTCTTGCTTCGAATAGCTTTCTCAGACTATCGGATGGTTATTCATCAAGTGGATCCTTTGCCCCTTACCTCAGTAGCTGGGAAGGCAGGCCCTTAGCTTCAACTAGTTCAGTTTGAGTTCAGGAGTAGTTGCATTGCTAGTAGGCAGAAAATCAGTAGTGCGTTAGCTTATCTGTTCATTTTCAAACAACCCTTGTTTGTGCTCCTTTATTTTAAGGCCCGAGTGAGCATTCAAATATCTGTCCTACATTCATTCGTGAAGGTACTCCTAATGGGTTGAAGACCATATCAACAGGTCCTCCATCTTGCAAATAAGGCATATCTTGTCTAGGCAAAATTTTGGAAATGATGCCTTTATTTCCATGTCTTCCAGCGACTTTATCCCCCACTTTGATTTCACGTTTCTGTAAAATATATACGCGAATTGTTTCTGGATTATAACTGGAACCCCCTTTTTTCTGGATCCATCTCACATCAATAACTCGACCCCTACCACCTGTAGGTAGTTTTAGACAAGTTTCCTTTGAAGTAGATGCTGAACGTGGGGTTCCAATGTGAAGCTTGCCACGCAAAACAAAAAGGCAAAGCGAGATGTTGACAGAGATTAGACGAAATAGAAAACCTCCTAGAAGGCCACTCCTTAAGCAGCAAAACAGGACTTGAGGTCAGTTCAAGTACAAATCATTAGAGGTAGGGATGCTCTCTTTCCTGTGCTATCAAGAATCAGGAGTCGCTTTTCTTTTCTCTAGCCCCGATCCATAGAAAGATTTGGCGCCGCTCACTAAATTCTGTGGTTAATGATATTTGTAAATCGGTGGTTCCTGTTTGGAGAAGAATCAAGAGAATAACTAATAGCATAAAAACAGATCCAAGTAAAGTATAAAGGAAAAACTGATATGCTGCCTTGATCTTTCTTTGTCTCGAACCCCATACCCCTATAATAATGGTAGAGTAAGGGGTGGCCCCAAAGCGGATTGGAGATACTTTCTCCATTAGTAAAACAGGGCAGGTTCGGTGCCCTGTTTCCTGAGGGAATGTGGACTTGAAAAGCACAAAATCTAGAGAACGTCCTTTCATAGAAGTTGTATCCAGGAGTGTTATCTTTCCAACAAGTCTAACCCTGCCTAATTTGGAGTCCTAGAACTCTAGATACAAATAAAAATCTGAGGAGAGGCAAGTTTCCACCCCTGTTGGCAGATTGGGCCAAGATGATAAAATGACAAAAATTTAGCCATATTAAGGGTAAAATTTGTTTTCTTGCGCTTTATAAAGTGTGTCTTGGTCTTAAGAAAAAAGAATAAACTGTGATCAAAATTGAATTTATAATGTCCACTTTGTTGACATATTATGTCATACTTATATGCTTTATATATTTTGATGATAACAATAAAAAGAAAATGGACTAATAATATGCTTGGATGAGATTAAGTTATAAACAGGTATTATACAAAGAATACATCAACAAGCATAATGGATTACACGAAGAAATCATTCCAGGAAGTCCAAGATGCAAGCAAGTGAAGACTTAGAATAAGCTTTTCATTTTAGTGCTTTATGTAAATCTCAATTTCTAACTTGATAGCACAAACTAAAATGAACTCACACACTTCACATTGCATGCATTAAAAGGGTTTGATGATTATAGGTTTAAGTCATAATCAATCGGTTCAAGAAATTCAGAAAAGATAATTTGTCAAAATAGGGTTTCTGCATGAACCGGTCGACCGCTTGGGTTACCAAGTGAACCGGTCGACCGCTTGGAAGACAAATTGTCTTTCGAACTGAACCGGTCGACCGTTTGATTTATCCGTTGTGAACCGGTCGACCGTTTGAGATGACAGTTGCACTGAAATGGCTAGAAACGGCTAGTTTCTCTTTGAAACTTATAAATAGGCCTCTTAACTGCAAAATAAATAAAAATAGAAAACTTTTGATCATATCTGATATTGAGGCAATTAGTAGTGCATAAACACCTTCACATCATCAATCCTCATTAATACTCAAATTTGTGTTTAAATCTTCATATCCTAACACAAAGAGTATTAAATCTCATTCTCACTACACTTAAACACCTTCAAATATTCTAAGTGCTATTAAGTGAGATAAAGAGATCATAGATCTTAATTTGTAATATCCACACTATTGAGAGTGTATTGTTGTGTTACAAAAACAATCCTTGTAAAACTCTTGAGAGTTGAGTATAAAACTCTTGATATTGGTGAGGGAGCATCACCAAGGAAAAATCTTGAAGAGGGCATATCTTCAAGTGGTGTAAAAGTCTTGGTGTGGATTCATCAAGAAGGAATTGTAATCTTGTTACTTGGACTAGTAAGAGAATACAATACTCAAGTACGGGTTGGTACTTGAGCTGTGGATGTAGGCTTGCCGAACCACGTTAAAAACCGAGTTAGCAATCTCTATCTCTTATCTCTTATCTCTTTACATTAAAGTACTTAATTATATTGTTGGTTATTGTTTAAATTTTAAAGTAATTAATTGCATTAATAGTCTATATACACCTAATCCCCCCCCCTTTAGGTGCATAGTTGCCTTAATCCTTAAACAACAATTGGTATCAGAGCTTAGTTCTCAGTTATTAAGTTTGCTTAAACTTTGAGTAGAATGGCAACTACAAGCTATAATCTCCAAAATGAAGGTGCTTCAACATCTAGACCACCATTTTTTGATGGTAATGACTATGCCTATTGGAAAGCTAGAATGAAAATATATCTTCAATCTATAGATTTCGATTTATGGCTTTCTATTGAAAATGGACCTCATAGACCAATTAAAACCGTAAATGGTATTGAGATTCCGAAAAGCATGATAGAATATACTGACCTAGATAAAAGATTACTTTCTATGGATGCTAAAGCAATGAACACTTTATATTGTGCATTAAATAGAAGTGAATTTAATAGAATATCCTCTTGTAAAAGTGCTAGAGATATATGGCATGCTTTAGAAGTAACTCATGAAGGAACTAATCAAGTTAAAGAATCAAAAATTGATATGTTAGTTCATCAGTATGAGTTATTCAAAATGTTGCAAAATGAATCCATAACAAGTATGTTTACTCGTATGACTAGCATTACAAATAGTTTACATGCTCTTGGTAGAACTTACACAAATGCAGATATTGTAAGTAAGATTCTCAGATCTCTACCGAAAGCTTGGGAAGCTAAAGTGACAGCAATACAAGAAGCCAAAGATCTCACAAAATTACCATTAGAGGAGCTAATCGGCTCTCTAATGACTCACGAGATAACTATGGATAAACAAGATCAAGAAGAAAGGCCAAAGAAAAACTTGGCATTTAAAACTGTTCATCAAATTGAAAGCAACGATAATGATGATGATGAAGACAGTCACGACGATCTTGAAGAAGATGTAGCATTGATCACAAGACAGTTTCGAAACTTTCTTAGAAAGAAAAATGACAAGAGAAAGTTCTCGAACTTTAAAAAGGAGGGAAACAAAGGAGAATCAAGTAAAGAAACTCCAAGATGCTACAAATGCAACAAGTTGGGGCATATCAAAACCGATTGTCCCTTTCTTCAAACAAAGAAGAAAAATCGCTTTCAAAAGAAAGCTTTGAAAGCAACATGGAGCGATGACTCCGACTCAAGCTCCAGTGATGTAGAAGAACATGTGGCTAACATGTGTTTCATGGCAATAGAAAGTGAAAATGAGGTACTATCTTCGGATGATGAATCCGATCCTTCTTATATTGAATTACATGAACAACTTGAAAATCTGTATGTAGAATATAAGAAATTAGGTTCAAAATATAGTACCCTAAAAAGAAATCATGTATGCATAATTGAAGAAAAAGAATTACTAGAAAAGAAAGTATGTGATTTGAATGACAAGAGTAGGAAGACTAATCAACTTGAAGAAGATAATAAATCCTTAAAAGAAAAAGTTGATGAGTTGAATGTAATCATCGCAAAATTCACACAAGGCTCAAAATTTTTTGAGAAAATGCTTTCGAGCCAGAGGAGTATGTTTAACAAAGGAGGATTAGGTTATAAACCTAATAAAAACCAAAAATACTTAAAGAACTACTTTGTTAAAGCTAAACAGTCTTATGATCCAAGTCATACATGCAATTACTGTAGAAAATCAGGACATTTGATTTATGCATGTCCTATGAAGAAAAATAAGACTGTTAAAATGATTTGGGTTCCAAAAGGAACCACCCCTAACCAAAAAGGACCCAAGAAGGTATGGGTACCAAAATCCTCATCTTGATTCTGTTTTGTAGGAACCAAGGGAACATGGGGAGTGGTTTTTGGATAGTGCTTGTTCAAGACACATGACCGGAAACGGGACTCTTTTTTCAAGCCTTACCAAAACTAAAGGAGGAAAAGTGACTTTTAGGGACAACTCAAAAGGGAAAATTGTTGGAATTGGTAACATTGGAGGTACGTCTTCACCCTCCATTGAAAATGTATTTCTTGTTGATAGTCTTAAACATAACTTGCTTAGTATAAGTCAATTATGTGACAAAGGCTATAAAATCATTTTTGATCATACATGTTGCTTAATACTTGAAAATGATAAAATTATCTTTATCGGTAATAGAATTGGAAACATCTATAAAATCAAAATAGATACATATATGAGTATTGAAAGTTGTCTTGTTGCTAGTATAAATGATAGTTTTCTATGGCATAGAAGACTAGGTCACATAAGCATGGACATCCTTTCAAAATTAGCAAAAAATGATTTAGTTAAAGGTCTTCCTCATATTGCATATAAAAAGGAAAAGCTATGTGACGCTTGCCAAATGGGTAAACAAGTTAAAACGTCTTTTAAAAGTAAGAATCACATATCAACCGAAAGACCTTTAGAATTACTTCATATAGATCTATTTGGACCAACTAGAACAAAAAGTTTAAGTGGTAATAGATATGTGTTTGTAATCGTTGATGACTTTACTAGGTATACATGGGTTATATTTTTGAAATCAAAAGATGAAACCATTTATGAATTTGTAAAGTTTTCAAAGAAAATCAAAAACGAGAAAGGATTTTCTATAATAAACATAAGGAGCGATCATGGTGGTGAATTCATAAGTGATTTATTTGAAACGTTTTGTGAAGAAAAAGGATACCACCACAATTTTTCAACACCTAGAACTCCTCAACAAAATGGAGTTGTGGAAAGGAAAAATCGGTCTCTTCAAGAAATGGCAAGAACAATGATATATGAATTTAACACCCCGAAATATTTTTGGGCGGAAGCCGTAAACACCTCTTGCTATGTTTTAAACCGTGTTACCTTGAGACCTGAGTTGAAAAAGACTCCTTATGAGCTTTGGAAAGGGAGGAAGCCCAACATCTCTTATTTTAAAGTCTTTGGTTCAAAATGTTTTATTCTAAACACTAAAGACAACCTTGATAAATTTGATTCAAAATCCGATGTTGGAATTTTTCTTGGATACTCCTCCTCTAGCAAGGCTTACAGAGTATACAATAATAGAACACTTTGTCTTGAGGAATCCATGCATGTCGCTTTTGAGGAAACTCAAAATGACAAAATTGTTGAGATTCTAGATGACTTAAATGAAAGTGTTCAAAATTTGAATCTTAATGATAAAATCCCAAAGGAGTTATCAAATGAAGACATGAACAAGGACCAACCAAGCTCAAGCAATCAACAAGAGTTGATAAGTAACTCCTTTGAGCCGCCAAAGGAGCTAAGGTATGTAAGTTCTCATCCTCCAGATTTAATTATTGGTAATCCTTTTGAGGGAACTAAAACTAGAGCATCCCTTAGAAACATCAGTGGGCATTATGCATTTGTTTCTCAAATAGAACCTAAAACCTTTCTTGAAGCCGAAAATGATGAAAAATGGATTTTAGCCATGCAAGATGAGCTAAATCAGTTTGAGAGAAATGATGTTTGGGAACTAGTCCCTAGGCCAAAAGATTTCTCAATAATTGGTACTAAATGGGTCTTTAGAAACAAAATTGATGAACATGGGACTATTGTTAGAAACAAAACAAGACTAGTTGCTAAAGGTTATAATCAAGAAGAAGGAATAGATTATGAAGAAACCTTTGCACCTGTGGCTAGACTTGAATCTATAAGAATGCTATTAGCCTATGCATGTCATGCCGATTTTACACTCTTCCAAATGGATGTTAAAAGTGCATTTTTAAATGGCTTTATAATGGAAGAAGTATATGTTGAACAACCTCAAGGCTTTGAAAATTTTGAATTTCCTAATCATGTTTTTAAACTCAAAAAGGCCTTGTATGGTTTAAAACAAGCACCTAGGGCATGGTATGATAGATTAAAAACATTTCTTATTGGAAATGATTTTAACATTGGCAAAATTGACACCACCCTTTTTACGAAAAGAAAAGGAAAAGATATCCTTATTGTACAGATCTATGTTGATGATATAATTTTTGGTGCTACTAACGAATCTCTGTGTAAGGAATTTGCAAAATGCATGCAAGAGGAATTTGAAATGAGCATGATGGGAGAATTAAATTTCTTCCTTGGATTGCAAATTAAGCAAACAAGAGATGGCATCTTCATCAACCAAAGCAAGTACACCAAGGATCTTCTGAAAAAATTTGGGATGGAACATGTCAAAGATGCCGACACACCCATGGGGACATCTATTAAGCTTGATATGGACGAAAAAGGTAAAACCGTAGACATCACCAAATATCGAGGTATGATCGGTTCTCTTTTATATTTAACCGCAAGTAGACCCGATATTATGTTTAGTGTATGTTTATGTGCACGATTTCAAGCATGTCCTAAAGAATCCCATGTTAGTGCAGTAAAAAGAATTTTTCGTTACTTGCATGGTACAATTGATTTAGGGTTGTGGTATCCGAAGGGAAGTGAAATGAGTTTAATCAGTTATTCGGATGCAGATTTTGCGGGTTGTAAAATTGATAGGAAAAGTACTAGTGGAACTTGTCACTTTCTAGGATCATCACTAGTATCATGGGCGAGTAAGAAACAAAACTCGGTAGCCCTATCAACAACTGAAGCAGAATATGTTGCGGCAGGTAGTTGTTGTGCACAAGTATTATGGATGAAACAAACTCTGGAGGATTATAGACTTAGGTTTGAAAATACTCCGATTAAATGTGATAATACAAGTGCAATTTGCCTATCTAAAAATCCTATTCAACACTCTCGTACAAAACACATAGAAGTAAGACATCACTTCTTAAGAGATCATATTGCAAAAGGAGATATTGTACTTGAGTTTATAGGTACAGAACATCAACTTGCAGATATTTTTACAAAACCCTTAGGAAAAGATCGCTTTTGCGAAATAAGAAGGAATCTAGGGTTTATCCATGCAAATGATGTTTGAATTATGTATACATCAATGGTTATAAGTTGGATTTATTTGATGTTAAAATGTATACACTTGAAGCATAAGAAATTTGTTCAAAACAAATTTTAGGGAGTTTAAAAATTCTGGGATGAACCGGTCGACCGGTTCATCAAGAGCAACCCCAACCGGTCGCCCGGTTGAGGCAGAAAAACAGAGGATGGCTACTGGAATTTTTTAAATATTTCGGAGGAAAATGTTTCTGAAAATGATTTTTGGATATAAAGGGTATTTTTAAGTTTAAATCAATATTTTAAAGTCAAAGTGCAAAATTTTCCATTTTTGCTTGTACCGGTCGACCGGTTCATGCATCTGGATCACCCGGTCGACCGGTTGAGCCAGAGGAACAGTAGCCTTTGCTACTGCCGAAAATTAGCACTTTTAGCCCCTTGATTTCTTTGCCTTTAGGACATAATTTTTACATTAAAAGGCTACATTTTGAGTGAAAAGAAAAGTTCAAAAGAGAAATTTGGAAAATTCTCATTTTGGGAGTAAACCGGTCGACCGGTTGAAATTACCCAAGGAAACCGGTCGACCGGTTTCTCGTTAGTATAAATACTATCTAGGGTTTCAGTAAACAGAAAACGGGAGAACATCAAAATTCCGAAAACCCTAACTCAAATCCTCTCAAAAATCACTAAAAATCAAAACACCCAAAGCCTAATTGAAGTCAATGGCACCCCAGAAACGCTTGAGGAGGACTGAATCAAGGAGCAAACAAGTCAATGATCCTGCTTCCTCATCAGGTGACAGTATTCAAAGGTTTTTAAGTAATTTCTCAAATAGAGCTATTTGTGTAGAAAGAGGTTTAGGCAATGATTTGTCTGCTTTAGGTATCGATACTCTATTTGCTGAAATGGGTTGGTACTCATTATATGAATATAAGAAACCTACATACCCTAAGCTGATGAGGATGTTCTTTGCTAATATGAGGGTTAATGTAGAACCAAGAATAATTAGTACTCTTCAAGAAAATCCCATTGAGTTTAATTGTGCTGAATTAGCTGATATATTGGGTATATCTAATGATGGTCCACGAGTTTTTGAAATTAAAACAATTCCGACCATTGAGGGGTTTATCTATGATTGTGCTGTTGCATTGCACACTGGGAATACTGAATTTGCTCCAGGTGCTAAGATAAAGAGTCAGGATCTTCTGTTAAGACCTAGACTACTTCATAGGATTATTGCTCACAACATCTTGCCCAAAAAGGGGCATTATGATGAAGTTACATTTATGGAGTTATGCTTAATTGATTGTATGATTCAGAGAAGGCCAATAAACCTTCCATATATCATGATTAGGAATATGATCTTAGCAAACAATCAAAAACAAAAGGCTCTACCATATGGTCAAGTGTTTACCACTATTTTTGAGCACTTTGATATCTTGCTGACGGGTACGGATAAGAAACCGTACTCGGATAAGACGGAGATTGATAACACCACTCTCACTAGAATGAAATATGTGCTTAATGAGAATGGTGAGTGGATTCAAGGGCACCAAGAGGGTGCACATGCTGAGGAAGAGCATGTAAGTGCTGAAGAGGAGGAGAATGTGGCTGAGGATCAGGGTGAGGATGAGTTCACAAATCTATTTCAGTCACCACCTCCGGTTTCCTCGCCAGATGAGCCATCTGCGAGTGACTGGTCGCATAGGATGGAGAGCCGTCTCACGCACATTGAGGCGGATATGCGATTCATGAGAGACTCTCACGCGGCTTTTCAGACAGAGATGCGGACTGATATACAGGAGATGAAGGAGATGATGGCTTCACTTCTCTCACGATACCCACCACCTTAGAGATTTTGTATCATGCATCTCATTTTATTGTATTTTGAATATTATGTTAATTTTCTTTTTGTTGATGCCAAAGGGGGAGAGAATAATGAAAAATTTATATGCATATATTTAGGGGGAGAACAATGAATTTTTCTTGAAATTGCATATGTTATTTGTACTTAGATTAAATTGCTAAAAATGTTTAATGCCTCTTATATATTTCATTACAAAATATAGGGGGAGACTCATTTTTTGTCTAAGTTTTTTTTTTTTTTTTTTTTTTGTTTTGTTTATTGTCATCATCAAAAAGGGGGAGATTGTTGACATATTATGTCATACTTATATGCTTTATATATTTTGATGATAACAATAAAAAGAAAATGGACTAATAATATGCTTGGATGAGATTAAGTTATAAACAGGTATTATACAAAGAATACATCAACAAGCATAATGGATTACACGAAGAAATCATTCCAGGAAGTCCAAGATGCAAGCAAGTGAAGACTTAGAATAAGCTTTTCATTTTAGTGCTTTATGTAAATCTCAATTTCTAACTTGATAGCACAAACTAAAATGAACTCACACACTTCACATTGCATGCATTAAAAGGGTTTGATGATTATAGGTTTAAGTCATAATCAATCGGTTCAAGAAATTCAGAAAAGATAATTTGTCAAAATAGGGTTTATGCATGAACCGGTCGACCGCTTGGGTTACCAAGTGAACCGGTCGACCGCTTGGAAGACAAATTGTCTTTCGAACTGAACCGGTCGACCGTTTGATTTATCCGTTGTGAACCGGTCGACCGTTTGAGATGACAGTTGCACTGAAATGGCTAGAAACGGCTAGTTTCTCTTTGAAACTTATAAATAGGCCTCTTAACTGCAAAATAAAGACACAGAAAACTTTTGATCATATCTGATATTGAGGCAATTAGTAGTGCATAAACACCTTCACATCATCAATCCTCATTAATACTCAAATTTGTGTTTAAATCTTCATATCCTAACACAAAGAGTATTAAATCTCATTCTCACTACACTTAAACACCTTCAAATATTCTAAGTGCTATTAAGTGAGATAAAGAGATCATAGATCTTAATTTGTAATATCCACACTATTGAGAGTGTATTGTTGTGTTACAAAAACAATCCTTGTAAAACTCTTGAGAGTTGAGTATAAAACTCTTGATATTGGTGAGGGAGCATCACCAAGGAAAAATCTTGAAGAGGGCATATCTTCAAGTGGTGTAAAAGTCTTGGTGTGGATTCATCAAGAAGGAATTGTAATCTTGTTACTTGGACTAGTAAGAGAATACAATACTCAAGTACGGGTTGGTACTTGAGCTGTGGATGTAGGCTTGCCGAACCACGTTAAAAACCGAGTTAGCAATCTCTATCTCTTATCTCTTATCTCTTTACATTAAAGTACTTAATTATATTGTTGGTTATTGTTTAAATTTTAAAGTAATTAATTGCATTAATAGTCTATTTACACCTAATCCCCCCCCTTAGGTGCATAGTTGCCTTAATCCTTAAACAACACACTTGCACCACTAATGAGCTGAAAAGTTAAAGAATAATAATGAGGAATGTAAGTGAGAGAGAGAGAAAATTGATAAAAGAGAAATGAATATTTGCTATTGTTGCTGTTGTGTGTGATATGTGGACTAATGTGGAATAATGATGGGTTTTGGTGGTTTCAAGAGGAATTGCAGAAGAAGTACAACAATAACAGGAGAGCACGAGTTGAGCGTTTACAGTAGGTAGGTACTTATTGCCTATATCTCCTATTGTTAATAATTATTTTAACTTACTATTGAACTATAAGAAAATAATTTTGTTCTTATTGATGAGGAAAGGAAAAGGGGGAAAGTAAAGGTTAAATGACGAAAAAAATATTATATAGAAACAAAGGACTAGATTTAAATTATGGGCTCTTTTGGAGGAAATGAATAATAACAACGAATTTTGGTAATGATTGTTTCTCGAATTTGATTTGTTTGTCCCTAGTATGGGAGGCTAATGATGTTAACCAAGCTGGTTAATATTGACATTACCGGTATGTGAAAGGAGAAATATAAACCTTGATTAACTATTCAGGTTCAAAATATTAATGATATCGGTGGGTGACGTCAATATCGACAAAATTTATAAACTTGATTAACTATTCGGTTTCAGAATAGTTAATGATATCGACGGGTGACGTCGATATCAAAAAATTTATAGACTTGATCAGCTTTCCGAGGTGAAGATGTCAAGAATTCTTGACATCGACATACTTGAGAACCTCCCAAGGTAATATGGAACAATGATTAACTATTTTAGTTTTAAAAACAGTTAATGACACCAACGGTTATGTTCGTGTCAATATTTTCATGAAACTGATTAGTTATTCCTAGGATAGGCAACTAGACACTAATGGAGGTCATTAGTGTTGGCAATAGTCTTTTCAATATGGAGGAGGGAGAAGTAGTCAAAAGAAACAATTTTTTTATAACCCTTGAAAGGGGTTTATGATTGTATTTAGAATCTTATATGATTTAAGCAGATAGATATGTTGTTTAATTTTTCTTTTGTAAATTGCTTGTATTTACTTATATGAAAATTTTATATTTTACAGGTTCTTCCCATTCACATAAGGAATAGATTTTAAGTTCTTTGATCCCTTATGTATAAGTTAGAAACTTAGGGATTTGTGGTGTAATTTTGTCATGTAGTAAACATGTAACATGTATAGAATATTATATTCATAATATTTTATTCTAAAATATTAAATGTATCAACTCATGCTTGGGATATTAGAACATACTAGATTATGTTAGAATATTAAATTGTGTTGTGTTATTTATATATATATATATATATGTGAATTATAGGGGGGGAGAAATTTCTAGCAAAATTTTTGGCGAGTAAAAAACAAATTATGCTCCATTTACCCTTTATAGAGGCGAAGATTAACGGATAAACTAATAGTAAAAATTGGGGTTATTACAAAAAGAGCCAAAAATTGTTTAATATATTTCTATACAAAAAAATAGTTTTGATTGTACTTGTATTAATTATTTATTATTAATAAATGGTTATATCAAATATTATATACATTAAAATAGATTTGACTTCTCTAAATGGTTTTTTTCCATTGAAATGTAAATATAAAAAATGCTATATTTTAAGATCATAATAGCAAATGGGCCAAAATCCTTTTGAAGAAGAAGAAGAAGATGGTATGTATACGAGTTGATTAAAAGAGATTTAGTCTTGACTCTTGATACATAAAAACAAATAAGATCTTTATTATATGATAATGTTCATGATTTAGAAAAAAATCAAAATTAATAATCAATCTTTGTTTTTTTATTTATAATAATAAACTAAAGTTGAGCATGATTTATGGATCAAAAAACATAGATAAACTCAATAAGAGATCATGGAAGAGGGACTAATCAATGAAAAAGACCATAACTTTCAATTTGATTATTAACATGCTTAAAGTCATTATAAAAGAAAAGGTCAATTAGTTGTAATCAACTAATGTGATATGTTTATATCTTGCTTGTGGAACTAGAAAAAAATTTAGGGGAGTTGGTAGACATCAATATCATGACAACAAAGAAATAATGATTTGAACCCAAAAAACACACAAAAACACTTAAGAACTAGAATGTTTGATTTCCTTATAGTTTAAAGGAAAAATAAAAGTGTTTGATGGAGTTTTTAGAGAAATTAGAATTATTTAATTCAGTTTTCAGAAAAGAAAGGGGTGTTTGATCTCTATGTTTTTTGATATAGTGCCCGTTTGGCATTGCGATCCCACCGATTTTTTGCCGAAATTTGAATTTTTTTTTTTCATTTTAAAGACCGGCGGTTTGGTGTTTTTAGATCATTTTGATGTGCTGATGTCAAAAATGATTTTTAAAAAATAAAAAAGATATTATTTTGATGTATTTCGGCACGATAAGTACTTTGAAAAGCTACCGCAATCGTACTCCCAAACAGGTCCTATAATATGATTTAAAATTTTAGTTGATGTAGTTTTTCAAAATATAAAATGTCAAAGTATACTTATTTTGCTAAAAAAATTAATGTTGTTATTCCATCCAAAAATTTGCTTTTTTTTTTTTCCTTCAAAAAAAAATTCCTATAATTTCCACTCGTGGTGATGATGTTTTTGTCCTCCGAATCACTCTTTCTAGAGTAAGTAATTCCCTTCCCTTTTGCTAACCCTCCAATCCTAGGTAAGTAATTCCTATAAAAATTTTATTTTTATTTTTTTATTTTAAATTAATTTTTTTAGTGTTTTTAGATTATTTTTATATGTTAATATCAAAAATAATTTAAAAAAAATAAAAAAAATAACATTTAAATACATTTATAAAAAAAATATTTTTAAAAACAATTTCACCCCAGCTTCCAAATAGTCATTTCTCTTTTAATTTCAACTTGCGGGCCAAAAGCATTTTTATCATGTGGGGTCTTTGTTGATTAATTTTCAGGTGGCTTTTTGTTGAAGACATCTTCGCCTTTTGGACTTGCAAATGGGTATTGAAAAATTGACATCTTGATTAAATTAATACTTGAAAAAGTATGTAAAAAACCCAAATTTATCGAAAATACTTTATATATCTAATTTAATAATTTTATCTTTTATCGTCAATATTACTGGACAACAGTTTCAAAATAAATGATTTTTTTTTGCCGGTTCACCTTAAGCTTAATATATTTTAAGATAAATGAATTACTATCATAATTAAAAATTCATTAAAAGATAATATTTAAAAAAAAATAAACAACCAATCAATCCTTCATGATTAGCACTTAAAATATGATGTACTAGAAAGCCGTGAAGAACAATGTAAGATGCAAATCCATTTTATTTTATTTTTACATGAAATGTTTTTTTTATTAATATGAATGTCCGAATCAACTTGTACGCATCTCAATTAATCTTATAAATCACGGAAAAAATAAATTTTTTAATTCTAAATTCTTACAATTAGATTATTTATTAAATAATTTATATCAGAGATTTTTTCGAAAAAATTAATGTGGGTAATAATGAATTTCAGGGAGTCGTGTCCTTCCGGACACCTTTTCAACAATCTCATTATGCTAGTTTGATATGAGATGACACGGGATAAGAATAATTAGGCAATAAAGAACCTTTAACTATTTTATTTTTGTCTGAGGTAGTGTTTATAGTATTTTTGTTTAACATTTAATGTTTTTTGAATTTTTTATTTTTTTTAATATAATTACATTAAAATAATTCAAAAACCATGAAAAAATAATTTTAAGAAAACAAAATCAAACTTTTCTCAATTTGTTTGAGGGTGCGAGCGTTGATTTAAATAAAGAACAATTAACTAAACAGGATTTTAAAAATTAAAATGAATAGCAGATTGATTAGTTGGGTTATTTTATACTGATTTTGATTTAATAAGTAAGATTTTTGAGTTTGACAACGTTTATCTTGGTTTTATTAGTTTTAAAAATTCAAAATTAAATCAAAATTCTATAAAATTATTTTTTAGCTACATTAATTAATTAATTAAAAACATGGCCATCAATCTCTATCTATGGGTAACAAGAAGACAAGATTATTAGTCCCATGATTCAAAAGGCGCTCAAGACTCCCTTTCACCAACACCTGTACGACGTCGCTTCTCCTCTCCCCCATCTATAACCACGCCAATTCATAAATAATTCCACGACTGGCCAAGCCAACTCTGTCTTTCACTTTTCTCTGGAGTGGTATACTAAAAAGCAACGAAAAAAAAAATGAGACCCACGCGAACTCGGTGACGCAGTAACTCTACTTTTCCCTTTTCCTTTTTTCAGGATCTGAATTCTAGGGTTTCTCGAGTTAGTAATCGGACTCAGGAGATGACGAGTCCGGTCACGCCAAGCAATGGTAGTGTTAGGGCTTTATCGTAACGTCAAGTGCTAGAGTCTTGAAGACTCCTTTAACTGACGAGAAGATCTGGAAACGACTTAAAGAGGCTGGATTTGATGAAGAATCAGTTTTTTTTTTGGTAAAGATGAAGAATCAGTTAAAAGAAGAGATAAGGCTGCTCAGTTAAACGAATGAACGCTCTTATTTATTACCCTGGAACATTTTATACATATATGTATATGTATATGTATATGTATATGTATATGTATATGTATATGTTATATGTTTATTTTGCATGGTGGTCTCCTTTTGATCTTTCTTTGTCTAGCAGAGGCTTCAACAATTATATTTTAAGTTCTATGCATTAGAATTTAGAATAGAAGTTTTATGTCGAGGCTAAGATTTGAATCTTTGATCACATTCATCACAGGTAATAAAAAGACGCATCGGATCACTAGTTATGTGATTTGTATCGTTATGTGATTTGTATCTCGTCGTGGTAAGATATTGTGTGTGTACATACAATATGTACACATAAAATCAGATTTAATGTATAATAAAAAATCAGATATTGTGTGTGTACATACAATATGTACATATAAAATCAGATTTATATATACGGGGACTGAAATGAAACATGATATATAAAATCAGATTTAATTGAAAAGTATAATAAAAAACTGTTGCGATGTCGCGGTCGCACAAATTAATTACCCTAGCTTAAAACACACAAGATAGTATAGAGCAAGCAAGGGGTCGATCCCACGAGGAAGTTTCAAGTTAGATTTTTATGTTGTACGTTATGTGATTGGGGGATTTAGTTTGTGATTATCTAAACTATGGCAGCAATTAAACTAGCAAACAAAATCAATTAAAACCGAAACTTATCAAGAAAACAAACCTTGGTCACAAGCATACAGCCACCTACGGAAATTAGAACCGATCCTTGAAACTAAAAATGCAGTTCATGTTCTGAAATTTTATCTTTTCTTAACGTGATTAATTAACGGATCCGCGGTATAACTAATCCTAACCAACAAACAATCAAAGTGTCCGCACTAATGATTCAATTTAATGGTAGCTTTAAGAACTAGATAATTTCATCAAGATTAACATACAAGTTGTCCGCAACTTGTGTCAATTTATTCAAATGTTCTCCCTAAGTTCAATAATATAGTTCCGCCACAATTATCAAGCTTAGATGCTTCACAAGTTCATATATCACAACTCCGGTTTTGATATTAAACTTAGCAATAGATTGTTCACAACAATAACTTAGAGTCCGCTCTAGCAATCATCAACAACAATCATAGAAAATATGCATAGGAAAACAATCATACTCATTGATAACATAAACTGAAAATAGAAGGAAGAATAAATCTCACGGTTCTTGAAATCCGAAGGTTTTTGTGTCCTTGCAACCAAGCAAAAGAGTCTAGCCTTGCATGTTTATTAAACAACTAAATAAGAAGATGGAAGAACACATGATTTAGGGTTTGGAGGAGGAAGATTTTGTGTTTTCTTATGTGCTGGCCGCCACTTCTTTGCTCCTCTTCTCCTTTATATATGCTTAGAAACCCTAGTGTCTATTTTACAAAATAGTCATTCCTTAAGTTGGCAGAATTTAGTTGTCCCTTGTAAAATTCATATCTCCTTCATATCACATCGTTTTGATCTGAAATTTGGAGCATTTATAGTTATTTGAGTCCTGAATCCATTAAAATTGATTTTGCATCAATTGGACTTCTGTAGCTCCAGATATTAAATTTTGAATGGCCAAAGGTCAACACTGGCAGAATGCGAGATTTGACTTTGCAGGATGCGATTTCGATGATCTTTCTCCTTCTATTTTTCTTGCATTACATTTCCAGAAAGGTATGGATGTTAGATTTTCAGTTCCACTGGAATCACTTCATTTCGATCTCTAGAACTCACGCTCTGCACAAAACATCGACTGAACGTCAAATCTGCCAATTACCTCCAATTTACTCCTTTTTGCATCTTTCATCCAAAAATGCCTTCAAAACATAAAACAAAGAATATCAAGGCATTTTATACACAAAACATATGCAAAACACTATGTAAATATGGATGAAATTATCAAATAATATGGTCGCATCAAATACCCCCACACTTAGGTCTTGCTCGTCCTCGAGAAAGGATAGGAAAAAAAAAATTTAATTAAAAATAACCATGACCAATATCTTAATCTCCCATCAATATCCAAGAATTCAAGCATTATAAATAAGAACACAATCGAGAAGGATAAAGAACATAAATCTTCATGAATTCGTTTACATGCAAACTTCAAAACTCAATTACTCTTCGGGATTTAAAAGAAATCTATGTCATGCCAAAGTGATAGGTCCTCTCATTGATATACACTCCAACACTCATGTGTTTAGGGCTTAGGTGTTTAAATCTCTCAAATTCAATCAATGAAGATGTTCTGCCATAAGCTTGCTCTTCAATCTCATCTCCATTACTAAAATATTACAAACAATGCATGAATCAAAAGGTCTTATTTTCCGGTTGTAATGGGGCTAAGGTTAAGGTGAGGTAAAAGAGAGTAGAAGAAAAAGTTCAAACCAAAGAAAGTAGAGCATTCTGAAATATATATATATATATATATATATATATATATATATATCAACCAAGATATTCCATCAAAACACGTCAATTTTCAATCTTCAAGCACCAATGCTTAGCTTCTTTCGATTTCAAGCTCTTTTCTATTTCTTTTCTTTTTTTTCTTTTCTTTTCTTCTTTTCTTGTTCTTTATTTTCTTTATTTTCTTTTTTTTTGTTCTTTTTCTTTTTTTTTCTTTTTGTTCTTTTTCACCTTTGGCAACTTTGCCCATCTTTTCATCAAGCATCACTTCTTCTTTCTTTTCACATAATTTCTAACCATAATTCCATGAGATATCACAAGTATATGCTCTACTAATCCTTGGCCAGGGGAAAAAAGGAAAACATATAAAAAGTTTAAGGCTTATACATGGATAAAGCAAAGAAAAGATAAACAAGCTCAAAAGGGGCTCACTAAAGATAATATGCTTTAGGTTGGCTTTTTGGCTCAAACAGTTAAAATTCCTAATGCCTTTATCATCTTCATGCATCTATGTAATGTGAATGTAATCTCAATAAGATATGAAGCAAGTTCTAGAGATACATATCATTGAAAGAACGAACAATCAAAGAATATAATGTTGAAGGCTCAAAAGCTTACATTGGTATAACACTATAAAGTCAACATGACATATTTTCAGAGTCAATCCCTAAACCAATTAAACATTAAAACTTGCATGCACACTCATTCATTCAATTTATATATTCATCTATCTCACTTAATTCTCATACATAATACTCATATTCTCAAAAAGCAATGGGAGTTCAAAAAGATCAATCATAAATTTTTTTTTTGTTTTTTTTGTTTTTTTTTAAAGAATAAAGAAAAACAAAATAAGAAAATTGACAGTTTCCCAATACCCCCACACTTAAAACACAACATTGTCCTCAATGTTGAAAATAAAAGAAAAGGGATATAAGAGAATGACAAAAATGCAATAAATAAATAAATAAATAAAAGATAAGGGAAAAGGAAAGCAAATCTTATTATATTTTTTTTTGTCCTGGGTTGCCTCCCAAGAAGCGCTTTTGTTTTGTGTCATTGGCTCGACATGTGGTATGCTCATTATTCATAGATCGGTTCAGCTAACTCCACAGAAGCTGTGATTTCTGTCGTCCAACTTTCATAGAAAGGTTTCAAGCGATGCCCATTGACTTTGAGTACGTTATTTGTTTCTAAACTTGTAATTTCAACTGCACCATAAGGAAAAACATTAGAAATAACGAAGGGTCCAATCCAACGAGAACGCAACTTACCAGGAAAAAGTTTCAAACGCGAATGATAGAGAAGGACTTTGTCTCCAACATGAAACTCTTTTCTTGTAATCATTTGGTCATGAAGACTCTTAGTCTTATCTTTGTAAATCCTTGCATTCTCATAAGTGTCATTTCGAATCTCTTCTAACTCTTGTAATTGCAACTTTCTTGCAATCCCAGCAGCATCATAATCCATGTTACATTTTTTTATGGCCCAAAAAGCTTTGTGTTCAAGCTCCACCGGTAGATGACATGCTTTCCCATAAATCATTCTATAAGGTGACATTCCTATAGGTGATTTATAAGCAGTCCGATAAGCCCAAAGTGCATCTCCAAGACGTAGACTCCAATCTCGCCGATTAGGTTGCACTGTTTTCTCCAAAATGGACTTGATTTCTCGATTTGAAATTTCAGCTTGGCCATTCGTTTGAGGATGATATGCTGTGGAAGTTCGATGAGTCACATGATATTTGCGTAGCAATGCTTCCATGGAACGATTACAGAAATGAGTGCCACGATCGCTAATGATAGCTTTAGGGATTCCAAACCTGTCAAATATGTGAGTCCTGACAAAATCTACAACAACTTTAGCATCATTAGTTCGTGTGGCTTTTGCCTCAATCCATTTAGACACATAATCAACAGCAAGAAGAATATAAAGATTGCCAAAAGAAGAAGGAAATGGACCCATAAAGTCAATACCCCAAACATCAAAAATTTCACTTACAAGAATATTCGTTAAAGGCATTTGATTCTTATGAGTGATATTACCTGTTCTTTGGCATTTTTCACATGATTTGCAGAAGTGATATGCATCTTTAAAAATAGAAGGCCAATAGAAACCACTTTCAAGTACCTTGTGGGCTGTTCTTTTTGCTCCAAAATGCCCACCACAAGAATGAGAATGACAAAAAGTGAGAATGGAATGAAATTCATCTTGTGGTACACACCTCCTAACTACTTGATCAACACAAAATTTCCAAAGGTAAGGATCGTCCCAAAAATAATATTTAGCATCAGCTCGTAACTTATCTTTTTGGGGTTTAGACAAAATTGGAGGGAATTCTTTGGTGACTAAATAGTTTACCAAATCAGCATACCATGGTCTTGTAGAGGAATGCAACATATACAATTGCTCATCAGGGAATGTCTCTCTTATTGTTTCGATCTGTATATCCTCGGTCCTCAGTCGGCTCAAGTGATCAGCCACATGGTTTTCTGCACCTTTTTTGTCTTTGATCTCAAGATCGAATTCTTGTAAAAGCAAGATCCACCTAATCAGTCTTGGTTTGGACTCCTTCTTCTTCAAAAGATACCTGAGAGCTGCATGGTCAGTAAAAACAATGACTTTTATACCAAGTAGATATGACCTGAATTTTTCAAGAGCAAACACCACTGCAAAAAGTTCCTTTTCAGTTGTATGGTAATTGCATTGTGCTCCATCCAACATACGAGAAGCATAGGCGATAACATGCAAATTCTTCCCAATTCTTTGCCCAAGCACAGCTCCTACCGCATAGTCACTCGCATCACACATTATCTCAAAAGGTTCATCCCAATTTGGTGGTTGGATGATAGGGGCAGATGTGACACATCTCTTAAGCTCATCATGGGCATCTTTACATGCTTGATCAAACACAAAATCCACTTCTTTGGCTAATAGTTTGCACAAGGGTGCCGTAATCTTCGAGAAATCTTTGATAAAGCGTCGATAGAAACCTGCATGGCCTAGAAAAGAACGAACTTCCCTCACGCATGAGGGGTAAGGCAATGATGAAATAACATCTATTTTAGCTTTATCAACCTCTAATCCACGTGAAGACACAACATGCCCAAGAACTATTCCTTGATCTACCATAAAATAACACTTTTCATAGTTCAAGACAAGGTTAGTTTCAATGCACTTTTTCAAGATCAAAGATAAATTTTCTAGACATCTATCAAAAGAATCACCATACACTGTGAAATCATCCATAAAAACCTCGATTATTCTTTCAACATAATCAGAAAAAATACTCATCATGCATCTTTGAAAAGTTGCAGGAGCATTACAAAGACCAAAAGGCATTCTCCTATATGCATATGTACCAAATGGACATGTAAATGTAGTCTTTTCTTGATCCTCAGGATTAATAACAATCTGATTGTATCCACTATATCCATCAAGAAAGCAATAAAAAGACTTACCTGCTAGGCGTTCAAGCATTTGATCCATGAATGGTAATGGGAAATGATCTTTGCGTGTAGAAAGATTGAGCTTTCTGTAATCAACACACATTCTCCATCCACTCGAGATGCGAGTAGGAATGAATTCATCATCTCTATTTTTCACCAATATGATTCCGGTCTTTTTAGGCACCACATGGATTGGCGCGACCCATTTACTGTCAGTGATGGGGTAAATGACTCCTGCATCTAACAGTTTTAAAATTTCAGCTTTCACGACCTCCATCATGGGTGGGTTCAACCTCCTTTGCATTTCCCTTGTTGGTTTCGTGTTGTCCTCTAATAGTATGTGATGCATACATAGTGAGGGACTAATGCCCTTGATGTCGGCTAAGGTCCATCCAATGGCCGTCTTGTGATCACACAACAACTTCACAAGTTTTTCCTCTTGCATACTTGTCAAACATTTTGCTATGATAACAGGAAGTGTATTGTTGTCGCCAATGAATACATACTTCAAATTATCGGGCAAAGGTTTTAATTCTAACTCGGGGGCCTGTAAAATAGATGGCAAAAGCTTTTTATGTGAGAGTACTAAATCAACAAAGACATTACCATGGGGAACGGTTTGCAAAGCTTGTAAGGCCAATACTGATTCGTGCACGTTCTGGGGAACACACACGGGGCTCTTCATCTCTTCTATCTTGGTGAAATCATAGCCATAGCTCAAAGTTATGCTTAATCCGTCTTTGCAATCAAAATCACAAACTTGCTGCACACACTTATCAATAAGGATATTTCATTGCATCATGAAAATTGAATTCAGTTTTTTCATCTCCTACCTCCATGGACAAGGTATCCTTACCACAATCAATCTTTGTGTTAGCGGTTTTCAAGAATGGTCTACCAAACAATATAGGAGTGCTAGTTGATGAATCACAAGAATCATGTTCCATATCAAGAATATAAAAATCACATGGAATAACCAAACTATTAATCTTGACTAGGACATCTTCTATCACACCAAGTGGGTAAACAAAACTACGATCCGCAAGTTGTATTACAATGCTAGTTTTATTCAAAGGCTCAAGACTAAGAGAATCATAAACATGTTTGGGCATAACACTAATGGATGCACCTAAATCGCATAAAGCTCTTTTAAAACTAGCATTACCAATAACACATGGGATAGTAAACGCACCTGGGTCTTTTTGTTTCAAAGGCAGATTCTTTTGAACAACGGCAGATACAACTTCACCCATACTTACCGTTTCATGACCTTTCAGTTTGAAAGCTCTTTTGGTAGTACACAACTCCTTCAAGAATTTTGCATACTTGGGAATTTGCTTGATAGCATCAAGCAAAGGAATGTTCAGTTCCACTTTCTTGAAAACCTCTAAGATCTCTTTTTCTTTGTCTTCTTTCTTTGACCTAGAAGAACTCACAGGAAAGGGTGGATTTGTTTTAAAACTGGAATTAATTAAGTGAAAAGTTACATTTGGAGTGATGGTCTTTGTTTCAGTTTGTGGAGGAGGAGGATGTTCTTTCTTTGTACTCAATTCAGTTTCTATCTCTTCTTCCTCCATCTCAATTTGTTTCGACTTTTTCTCTTCAAGTTCTTTCCCACTTCGCAGCATGATAGCACTAACATTCTCTTTTGGATTCAATGCTTGGGAGGGCAACTTTCCATTTATTTGTGCTTCCAATTTCCCTACACTTGAAGCTACTTGCCCCATTTGCTTTTCCAAGTTGTGAATACTTGACCTTGTTTCTTGTTGAAAAGACATGACATTTTGTTGCAAGGTAACAGTATTAGAAGCCAAAGTTTTCATCATCTCACGAAGATCATCACTGGAAGATGTCCCCATAACATTGGAGTTGGTGAACGGAGGGGGCTGTCTTGCTTGATAATTTTGCTGGGGCTGTGGTTGAAATCCATGGGAATGGAACTGTCTCCCTTGATTGCCTTGTTGAGGTGGGTTCCCGTAGCAGAAGTTAGGATGATCTCTCCATCCAGGATTGTACGTGTTAGAAAAGGGATCATACTTACGCTGGGGCTGTCCGTTGAATGCTCCATCAATTGCATGAGCTTGTTCAATGTAATCTTCTTGCATTGTTGGGCACATATCCGTAGCATGTCCTTGTAAGGAGCATATGCTACAAACTTTCACCTGTTGTACATTTCCACAAGCCAAAGAACGCACAAGAGAAGTAAGATCATTAACTTTATTTTCAAGGTTAGAAATACTTACATTATTTACTCGTTTGTTGGAGAAGTCTCCACGGGTGCCAAACTGTTTCGAGTTGGTTGCCATGTTTGAGATTAATTGGCGTGCAGCACCGGGTGTCTTATCTACCAATGCCCCTCCACTTGCAGCATCAATGATACTACGGTCAGTGGGCATCAATCCTTCATAGAAGTATTGAATGAGCAGCTGATCAAGTATTTGATGATGAGGGCATTGAATGCACAATAGCTCAAATCTTTCCCAATACTTAGCGAGTGTTTCTCCATGAGATTGTCGAATCCCACATATGTCTTTTCTTATGTTGGCAACTCGAGATGCTGGGAAATATTTTTCAAGGAAGATCTTCTTCATGCCATTCCAAGTGTTAATGGAACCTGGGAGAATAGAAAAAAGCCATGCCTTCACTGCCCCTTTTAAAGAGAAAGGAAAAGCTTTCAACTTAACTTGTTCCTCTTCAACTCCATTCGGTTTCATTCCAACACAAACCATGTGGAACTCCTTGAGATGAGTGTGAGGATCTTCTCCTACAAGACCATTGAATGTTGGCAGCAAATGTATAAAACCAGATTTGAGTTCAAAGTTCACATTACTGTCTATGTTTATGCACAATGGTTGGTTTTCCACGTTAGGAGCAGCAAGCTCCTTGAGTGTTTGTTGTCGTGCACCGGCCATGATGTTGACGCGAGCTTCCTTTCGTAACCTGCGTAAAGTGTTTTCTATTTTAAGATCAACCTGCACTTGATGACTTTGATTAGCAGAACGGGTTACAGGCATAAATCGCAAAGAAAACTAAAAAGAAACCAAGCACACAAGAGATTGAAAACAATGTAAATTGTACGAAAATTTTAAGGTAGAAAACTAAAACTGCCTAAAAACACTAGAACAAAACGGAATTTGGCCTCAATAGAGTGGGGCTAGTGATATATCACTAGTCTTGCTCAGAACGTCCTTTTCCTTCAGGTAACAAAAGATCGATACCTAATTCCACCAAAAACTCTGTTTTGAACAGTACCGTTGCCGCAAGTGAACAGTACCGTCGCAAGCAAAAATTCTGTTTTTTTTTTTAATCACAGCAAATAAATATAACAGTACAAACACAACAATCAACTAAAATTACTTCCCCGGCAACGGCGCCAAAATTTGTTGCGATGTCGCGGTCGCACAAATTAATTACCCTAGCTTAAAACACACAAGATAGTATAGAGCAAGCAAGGGGTCGATCCCACGAGGAAGTTTCAAGTTAGATTTTTATGTTGTACGTTATGTGATTGGGGGGATTTGGTTTGTGATTATCTAAACTATGGCAGCAATTAAACTAGCAAACAAAATCAATTAAAACCGAAACTTATCAAGAAAACAAACCTTGGTCACAAGCATACATCCACCTACGGAAATTAGAACCGATCCTTGAAACTAAAAATGCAGTTCATGTTCTGAAATTTTATCTTTTCTTAACGTGATTAATTAACGGATCCGCCGTATAACTAATCCTAACCAACAAACAATCAAAGTGTCCGCACTAATGATTCAATTTAATGGTAGCTTTAAGAACTAGATAATTTCATCAAGATTAACATACAAGTTGTCCGCAACTTGTGTCAATTTATTCAAATGTTCTCCCTAAGTTCAATAATGTAGTTCCGCCACAATTATCAAGCTTAGATGCTTCACAAGTTCATATATCACAACTCCGGTTTTGATATTAAACTTAGCAATAGATTGTTCACAACAATAACTTAGAGTCCGCTCTAGCAATCATCAACAACAATCATAGAAAATATGCATAGGAAAACAATCATACTCATTGATAACATAAACTGAAAATAGAAGGAAGAATAAATCTCACGGTTCTTGAAATCCGAAGGTTTTTGTGTCCTTGCAACCAAGCAAAAGAGTCTAGCCTTGCATGTTTATTGAACAACTAAATAAAAAGATTGAAGAACACATGATTTAGGGTTTGGAGGAGGAAGATTTTGTGTTTTCTTATGTGCTGGCCGTCACTTCTTTGCTCCTCTTCTCCTTTATATATGCTTAGAAACCCTAGTGTCTATTTTACAAAATAGTCATTCCTTAAGTTGGCAGAATTTAGTTGTCCCTTGTAAAATTCATATCTCCTTCATATCACATCGTTTTGAGCTTAAATTTGGAGCGTTTATAGGTCTTTGAGTCCTGAATCCATTAAAATTGATTTTGCATCAATTGGAATTCTGTAGCTCCAGATATTAAATTTTGAATGGCCAAAGGTCAACATTGGCAGAATGCGAGATTTGACTTTGCAGGATGCGATTTCCAATGTCTTTCTCCTTTTATTTTTCTTGCATTACATTTCCAGAAAGGTATGGATATTATCTTTTCAGTTCCACTGGAATCACTTCATTTCGATCTCTAGAACTCACGCTCTGCACAAAACATCGACTGAACGTCAAATTTGCCAATTACCTCCAATTTACTCCTTTTTGCATCTTTCATCCAAAAATGCCTTCAAAACATAAAACAAAGAATATCAAGGCATTTTATACACAAAACATATGCAAAACACTATGTAAATATGGATTAAATTATCAAATAATATGGTCGCATCAAAAACCATCAAAATTTTCATCGAAAAAATCAGGAATAAAACCGAAATTAAAAGGAAAGGGATTAAACTAAAACCATAAAAAACATGAAGAACTTACCTGTAATGTTGATGTTGGGCAGCAAAAGAGAGAAAAGGGAGAAAAAATCAAAACTCGTTCATCATTGATTACCGCCGGATCACCTTTCATCAACACGTGCCATCCTAGGATGCAGAGGATATGGCGGCGCACCGTGACATGACAGAAGGGAAGTTTTCATCACCCAACGATGTTGCATGCGCTGCCTGAATGGCGCGTGCGCGTGAAACAGTGTTGGTGTGTTTGTATAACGCACTTATAAAAAAACGGTGGGGAAAGTACGACAATATCCTCGGATCCAGGGTTTATTTTTTGTCTTTTTCTAGAGTTAGTTTCATAGTTTTATTGTGCACAAAATTGTGAAAAAAATAAAAACACCCCCACTGTTCCGCGTCTTTTTTTTAGCACCTGGGGGTAAATATAGTAGTTTTATTATGCAAAGAAATCAAAAATATCATCCATGTCTCCTGAAAATATCAAAAATGACCACGGTCCCCGGGTTAAATTTTTTGGGACTGGGGTAAAATAGTAATTTTATTGTTGCATTCCACAATAATCTGTGTCTAGGTGTACAGTGCATCGTGCTATAGTAAAATGGCCACGCGTTTT
Organism: Salix arbutifolia; assembly: GCA_025169955.1. Classification (NCBI taxonomy): domain Eukaryota; kingdom Viridiplantae; phylum Streptophyta; class Magnoliopsida; order Malpighiales; family Salicaceae; genus Salix; species Salix arbutifolia. The sequence goes on along the minus strand of CM045914.1, from coordinate 13,288,463 downwards.
ATCTTTTAAGTAATTTTTATAATTTAAAAAAAATTAAAAAAAAAATCAGTGTAATATAATTAAAATAAACCCCGTATGAATACATAAATAAAAAGTCATTAACAGTGTCTAAAAATAAAACTTGAAAAATACAAGTGTAGATAGAGATATTTAGTCTAGAAAACAAAGTAATTAACCGGTTGTGTTTTTTTATAAATTTTTTGATTAAAATATTGTTTTAATTCAAGACAATAACAGTAATAAAAATACAAGTGAAATTGATTAAATAGAACAAGAAGGGGGGGGAAATGATGCCAGGCTTTACATATTAAATGAAAAATAATTTTTTTTTGTAACAATCTTTCTTTTTTAATGTTCATTTGGTTGTCTAACTTCAATAATAGCTCTATTGATGCATGAGATTCTTATTAGTCAATTGTTGATTTATTGTACTATTTAGAATTGTGGTTGAGATTGCTTTTGAAAGTATTTTTCATTTAGAAATGCATCAAAATGATATTTTTTATTTTTAAAAAATTATTTTTGATATTAGTACATGAAAATGATTTAAAAAACATCAAAAAATTTAATTTGAAGTAAAACAAAAAAATAAAAATATTTTTTTGGTCAAAACATTTTTGAAACGCAATACAAGGTTGTCAATACCGTTCCGATCGTCGTTCCGGTTTTTCTATTGGAACAGAACGTTCCGGTTTCGGAGCGTTTCGGCGTGCCATTTCGGGGTTTGTACAAGGTTATTGATTTCGTTCCGTTTCGGCCCAAAACGTCTCGTACCAAGTGCAAAAACGTGACAAAACGGCGTTGTTTTTTGTCTCGTTTTAAATACCGGTCCGTACCGGAAATACCTGTCAAATACCGGCCGAAACACCCCGAAATCACCCCGGGTGTTCCGTTTCGGTTGACGCATGCACTCCCCGCTTATATATATATACTAGTTAATTGCCCCCCGCGCGTTGCCGCAGGTATTCTTGTGTATATAATTTAACATACTTAAATCTATAACGATAAAGTTATATGATATAAGTAAATAAAAGTTATAGATTCAGAGATAAAATGTAGTAAAATTTTTAGTTGAGTTTGTTACGCAAGCATAGATTACATCTTTTAGAATATAGGTATTGCGTCATAAACGATCACAAAAGAGCACGAACCAACATTAGAAAAAAGAGCAAAATATTTTTATCAGGGAAAAAAAATAATTATTGAAATCATTATTGTGCAAATAATTAAATTATTATTATTATTACCATTATCATTTTTTTTGTGTGTTAATCATGAAAGGGAAAAAATGGAAGAGAAAAAAAATCCTAAAAACTGAAAAAAAAAAGATTAAACAAAAGAAATAAAACAAAAACAAAAAACTATCGTTGCTATCACTGCCAAAACCATAAAAATTATGAAATTATCCAGAGGAAAATATCTTCAAAAACAATAACAAAAAAGTAAGCAAGAAAAAATAATTAAAAAATTATAATTGATGATAAAACAAAAATAAAAATTATTAGGTGAAAAAAAATCATTTAATCTGAAAATTTTAAAAAATATATGTTCTATGTTGCGGGTTTAACGAACAATTTTTATAGGATTTGCTGGATCAAAATAAAAATACAATATTTCAATATGCAAAATTTAATATAATAAAATAGCTTAAACCACACCTTATCATAATAATAGCAAAATCAAAGCCTTAAAATCTAAAATTATCATTGTTTTTACTATTAAAAACAATAAAAATTATTAAATGATCTTGAAAAAAAACACTCAAAAACGTTAACAAAATAGTAAGTAAGAGAAACAATTAAATTATTATTAGTATTATTATTATTATTATTATTATTATTATTATTATTATTATTATTATTATTATGTTAGTAATGAAAGGAAAAATAAATAAATGAAAGACTAAAAATATCCTAGAAACTTTAACAAAAGATAAAAAAAAAAACAAATAAAAATTATCATTATTATTACTGTAAAAACAATAAAAATTATCAAATTATCCGAGGGAAAAAAAACATTAACAAAAGAGTAAGCAAGAAAAACATCAAATTATTATTATTATTATTATTATTATTATTATAATAATAATTATTATTATTATTACTATTATTATTATCATTATAATTATTATTATTATTATTACTATTATTATTATTATTATTATTATTGTGTTAATAATGAATGAAAGACCAGAAATAAATGAAAGACCAAGAAAATTCTAATAACTTGAACAAAAGATGCAAAAAAAATTATCAAGAAAAAAAATAATAATCTAACTTGAAAATATATAAAAAAAAACCAATAAAAAACTAAAAGATAGAGAAAATTAAAAAATATTATAGATGATAAAACAAAAATGGAAATTAATAGCTGAAAAAAAATCATTTAATTTTAAATTTTTTAAAAATATATGTTCTAACGTTGCGGGTTGAACGAACAATTTTTATAGGATTTGCTGGATCAAAATTAAAATATAGTATTTATATATGCAAAATTTAATATAATAAAATAGCTCAACACACCCCTATTATCACAATAGCAAAATCGAAGCCTTAAAATCTAAAATTATCATTGCTTTTACCCATTAAAACAATAAAAATTATTAAATTATCCTGGAAAAAAAATTCAAAAAACATTAACAAAAGAGTAAGCAAGAGAAACAATTTAAATTATTATTATTATTATTATGATAAAAACAAAAATAAACGAAAGACCTAAAAATATCCTAGAAACTTTAACAAAAGATTAAAAAAATAAAAAACAAAAAACTATCATTGCTATTTACTGTCCAAAACAATAAAAATTATCCGAAGGGGAAAAAAAACATTAACAAAAGAGCAAGCAAGAAAAACAATTAAATTATTATTATTATTATAATTATTGTTGTTTGTTGTTGTTGTTGTTATTGTTATTATTATTATTATATTAATAATGAAAAGAAACAAAAATAAAATGAAAGACTAAAAATATCCAAGAAACTTTAACAAAAGATAAAAAAAAAAAACAAATGATTATTGTTATTACTGGCAAAAGAAAAAAAATTATCAAATTATCGGGAGGAAAAAAATAACAAAAAGAGTAAGAAAGAAAAATTATTATTATTATTATTATTATTATTATTATTATAACTATTATTGTGTTAAATACACTTATATATACATGGATAAAAGTAGGGATTATTCTAGAAATACAAAAAATTAAAAGTATAAGGGCTGAAATGAAAATCAAATATCAAGGGATTAAATTAAAAAATTAAAAGTCAAAGGCTGAAATGGAAATTACATTTATTGCCAATTTAAATTAAAGGACAAAATTGAAAAAATCGAAACTTGTGTACCAAATTAATTGAGTTATTTACAGCCAATCCGGAAATCAAAAGTAGCAGGACCGAAGTGCAACTTTCACATTCAATTAATTCCAATCGGAGGACCCAATCGAACTAAATCAAAACTTATATAACAGAAATGAGGAACAAAAACCAAATTAAAAGTAGAGGGACCGAAGTGAAAAGTAACAAACAATGGGGGACTCTCCTGCACATTTACGTGCAGGAGAGAGAGAAACGTGGCCGACGGCTTTAACCGGCCTCCACCGCGTCCACGGACATTTTAAGGTTACACGCGCCACCGCGGGAGGAAGACCACGATGAGGCGCATCGAGTAGGTCTCCGGTGGACAATTTCCGGCCACCTTATGACGACGCACGCGCCACCTAAACAGGGCATGAGATTGAAAACTGTCAGGCGCGTGCGCCTCACGCCCTTACAGACACGAAATAAAAATTGGAAAAAGAGGGTCAATTACCGTTCTACCCCTGAACCCAATTCAATGATTTTGTCTTATTAGGGGCTATAACCGTATTTAGCCATTTCAGAAAATATTAAAAAAAGAACAAGTTGCGGCGGACCGAACCGGACCGGTCCGGACGCGCGCAATTACACGCCTGCCCCTTAGCCAGAGCCGTTATTTTGTCTTATTACCGGGGGCGAAAACGTGAATACACTGTTCACGACAGATTATTTTAAAAAAAAAAGGACGAACAAAGGAAAAACCAAAAATGACCCCGCTGTACCCGCCCACTTTGTCGCGGACGCCAGGGCTAAAATCGGGTGCACACTGCCACAATCCACAGTGATTGTAGACACATGCCACAGTGGATTGCACAGGAAAATGCCCACGCCTATTATGTTTTTGGTAATATCTGTATCTCCCGCCCCCCACACACATATATATATTTATATTATATAATATATATATATATATATATATATATCTCCCGTCCACTATCTCCCGCCCCCACACACATATATATATTTATATTATATAATATATATGTATCTCCCGCCCCCCACATATATATATATATAATATTCAGTTCACACTATTATATACACTAATATTTGTATTCAAAATGCAAAAAATAAAAACAATAAAAAATAAAAATATATATATTATAAAAAATAAAATTGTGTCAATTTTGATTTTATAAAAAATAAAAATTATATTTAATTTTTTTGCTTTTTAAGTTTTTTTCACATGTATAATTAATTATTATATATGAACAGTACAACCCCGAAACGGCACGCCGAAACGCTCTGAAACCGAAACGTTTCGTACCGATAGAAAAAACGAAACGGCAACCGAAACGGTATTGACAACCTTGGTTTGTACTGCTCATATATAATTAATTAATTATATATATATATATAATTAAAATATTAATTTAACAAGTATAATTAAAATTCAAGATAAATTAACTTTAAATTATACAATATAAACACAAAGTCAAACAAACATAATCTCAAAATTAGAAAAACAAAAATCACAAGTTAATCAAAATAAAGAGGATTTTAAGGCCGGAACGGCACACCCGAAACGGTACCGAGACGTTCCGACCGAAATTTGGCCGGAATTTCCTGAACAGGCTGGAATTAAAACCGAGATAAAAACAACGCCGTTTCGTCTCGGTTTTTTTAACGGCACGGAACGTTCCGGCCGTTCCGACCGGAACGGAACGGAATTGACAATTTTGATGCAATCTCAAACACCCTCTTAGTACTACTAGGTTGCACGAATAGCCTTATAGGGATGATTATGGATCAAAAAACATATATAAACTCAATAAGAGATCATGGAAAGGGACTAATCAGATGAAAAAGACCATAACTTTCAATTTGATTATTAAACCATGCTTAAAGTTTTATAAAAGATAAAGGTCAATTAGTTGTAATCAACTAATGTGATATGTTTATCTTGCTTGTGGAACTAGATAAAAAGTTAGGGAGGTGGTGACATCAATATCATGACAATAAAGAAATAATTGATTTTGAACCCAAAAAACACTCAAGAACACTTAATAACTAGAATGAGTTTGATTTTTTTATTGTTTTAAAGGCAAAATAAAAGTGTTTGATGGAGTTTTTAGAGAAATTAGAATTATTGAATTCAGTTTTCAGGAAAAAAAGGATGTTTGATCTCTATGGTTTTTGATATAATATAATTTAAAATTTTAGTTGATGTAGTTTTTTAAAATATAAAAATGTCAAAGTATACTTATTTTGCTAAAAAAAATTAATGTTGTTATTCCATCCAAAACTTTAAGTTTAATTTGCTTTTTTTTTCTTAAAAAAAATTCCTATAATTTCCACTCGTGGTGATGATGTTTTTGTCCTCCGACTCACTCTTTATAGAATAAGTAATTCCCTTCCCTTTTGCTAACCCTCCAGGTAAGTAATTCCTATAAAAAATTTATTTATATTTTAAATTAATTTATTTTTGTGTTTTTTTATTTTCATGTGTTAGTATCAAAAATAATTTTAAAAAAAATAACATTTAAATATATTTCTAAAAAAAAAATTTCAACCTCAATTCAAAAAAGTCAATTTCTCTTTTAATTTCAAATTGCGGGCCAAAAGCATTTTTATCATGTGGGGTCTTTGTTGATTAATTTTCAGGTGGCTTTTTGTTGAAGACATCTTTGCCTTTTGGATAAATAAAGTTGCAATGGGTATTGAAAAATTGACATCTTGATTAAATTAAACTTGAAAAAGTATGTAAAAAACCCAAATTTATCGAAAATACTTTATATATCTAATTTAATAATTTTATCTTTTATTGTAAATAAAGTTGCAGAGTATTTTGTGTCTATGCTCATTTGGTATCAGAGCCTGGTTACCCATGTCCCACGCCAAATCCCGAAAGAAGAATTACAAAAGCTACTTCCCTCTTCTTGGATTACCAATTACCCGAAGAGAGTTTTTCTCATAGGTGAAGCCTCTTCAATAAAAAACCTTGTTTGTCTAAATTCTCTGTTCTTCAAGCTCTTCCTTATAACTAGAAAGCTTTGTTTGTCATCGAATAGACACACGACTCCAGTGAGTAGCTATTGAGTGCCCATAAAGTTGGCCGTGTTGAGCCACTCTGTCAGAGTATTTTGTGTCTATGCTCATTTGTCTCGAGAGGTAGCAGGAATCTTATGTTAGTCAAAAGAGGAGGCTTGAACATATTCTTTTGTCATACGAGAAGGTTGTTTGATGAGAGTTTTAATATTGCGGATGACAGAAGGAGATTTTTTGGCAAAAGCTTGATAAGGATTGACTAGAGGAAGGTCTGTTTCAGAGATTTTTTATGTATCATCTAAAAGATTAACCTCATATAGATAAGCAAGTTTAGTAGAGGTAGACTGGCGTAGAGAAGGGGAAGGGGGAAGTTGGAAAGAGGAAGTAGAAGTCCAAGGAGAAGTAGAAAGAGTTGAAGATGGAGAGGAAGAAGTCATGATCAACCCCAAACCAGATTAAGCTCTGATACCAAATGAGCATAGACACAAAATACTCTGACAGAGTGGCTCAACACGGCCAACTTTATGGGCACTCAATAGCTACTCACTGGAGTCGTGTGTCTATTCAATGACAAACAAAGCTTTCTAGTTATAAGGAAGAGCTTGAAGAACAGAGAATTTAGACAAACAAGGTTTTTTATTGAAGAGGCTTCACCTATGAGAAAAACTCTCTTCGGGTTCTGCCTTGTAACATTACACACAACCTCTATTTATACAAGTCTTGAGGTCTTTGGTTACATAACAAAGCACTTACTAAGCTTACATCACTCATTACATAATGGAGCACTCACCTAATAATGCACCACTACATGACAAGACATCACTCATTACATAATGGAGCACTCACCTAATAATGCACCACTACATGACAAGACATCACTCATTACATAATAGAGCACTCACTTATAATACACCCCATATAAGACAAATGATAAGTATCAACCGACAATAGGTTCATGATCTGGAGAGAGATTCTGGTCTGATAGGTTATCCTGGACTTGTAGGGCCAAATCATAGTCATCATCAGCAATCATTTCCATTTCGTGTGGTTTCAGAAGTGTTGGGATGCCCAAAATTACCTGCTTGAGTTTTTTTATTTTTGTACTTCATTCTCAGGTCATGGAGATGATCGGAATAGTGAGGGTCATAAAAGTCATAGTCAGGTTCTTCATCTGGATCTGTGCCTTTAGGCCATAATTAATCAGGAATAATATTGTTCTTGAGGCACACTGTTTTTTGCATGGTCCTGAGCTCCGGGAGGTTTGTGAAGAGTTGTTCATACAGAGAGTATGGATATGTTTTGTAGAGGGTAGCTTGTGGAAAACTCATTACCAGATTATCTGTTGAAGCCTTGAAAGGCCTGTGGAATATGAAAATAGAGAACAAATGGGCAAAGGCTTACTTGACAGACCTGGGTCGGGCTGTGTTTTGATACACTTCAATCCAACAAGGGTGTGGATGAGGCCATTGGGATTTTTCATGTTGGAGAAGGGAGATCCATTGTGCAGGGTTGTGAAACCAAGTGAGGAACTTGAAGGTATAGTACCAAGAGTCCGCTAGCCAAGAAGTCTTGAGAAAACTAGCAAGGAAGCAATCGATGGGAAACTCTATAGCAATATGGTACATGTGACAGAAGTACCATAAGAAAAAGTAGAGTTCTTTAGGGAACAAGCCGGATGGTTTGAAAGTGAATAGGTGGATAAAAGGGTATTTTGGATGG
>CM045914.1:13249435-13280307 GCA_025169955.1 Salix arbutifolia | reverse complement strand
GCGTCATTCCGACTTCGACGACCCCGTTGCTGAAATTCAGCTGCCTTTGAATTTCGGGTGATCCCTCTTGAGCATGTAGGATTCCGCAACCTGTTCTCCATCACTTCTTCTGTAAACGACGAAACGCATTGTCTGGGTGTCTTTCGCGTCCATCCGACTTCGACGAACCGGTTGCTGAAATTCAGGTGCCTATGAATTTCGGGTGATCCCTCTTGAGCATGTAGGATTCCGCAACCTGTTCTACATCACTTCTTTCGTAAACGACGAAATGCATCCACTAGGTGAGTTTCGCGTCATTCCGACTTCGACGACCCCGTTGCTGAAATTCAGCTGCCTTTGAATTTCGGGTGATCACCCTCTTGAGCATGTAGGATTCCGCAACCTGTCTCCATCACTTCTTTCGTAAACGACGAAACGCATTGTCTGGGTGAGTTTCGCGTCATTCCGACTTCGACGACCGGTTGCTGAAATTCAGGTGCCTTTGAATTTCGGGTGATCCCTCTTGAGCATGTAGGATTCCGCAACCTGTTCTACATCACTTCTTTCGTAAACGACGAAATGCATCCACTAGGTGAGTTTCGCGTCATTCCGACTTCGACGACCCGGTTGCTGAAATTGAGGTGCCTTTGAATTTCGGGTGATCCGTCTTGAGCATGTAGGATTCCGCAACCTGTTTCTCTTCTTCGTAAACGACGAAACGCATTGTCTAGGTGTCTTTCGCGTCCATCCGACTTCGACGAACCGGTTGCTGAAATTCAGGTGCCTTTGAATTTCGGGTGATCCCTCTTGAGCATGTAGGATTCCGCAACCTGTTCTACATCACTTCTTTCGTAAACGACGAAATGCATCCAGTAGGTGAGTTTCGCGTCATTCCGACTTCGACGACCCCGTTGCTGAAATTCAGCTGCCTTTGAATTTCGGGTGATCCCTCTTGAGCATGTAGGATTCCGCAACCTGTTCTACATCACTTCTTTCGTAAACGACGAAAGCATCCACTGGTGAGTTTCGCGTCATTCCGACTTCGACGACCCGGTTGCTGAAATTCAGCTGCCTTTGATTTCGGTGATCCCTCTTGAGCATGTAGGATTCCGCAACCTGTTCTCCATCACTTCTTTCGTAAACGACGAAACGCATCCACTGGGTGAGTTTCGCGTCATTCCGACTTCGAGGACCCGGTTGCCGAAATTCAGCTGCTTTTGGATTTCGAGTGATCACTCTTGAGCATGTAGGATTCCGCAACCTGTTCTCCATCACTTCTTTCGTAAACGACGAAATGCATCCAGTAGGTGAGTTTCGCGTCATTCCGACTTCGACGACCCCGGTTGCTGAAATTCAGCTGCCTTTCAATTTCGGGTGATCCCTCTTGAGCATGTAGGATTCCGCAACCTGTTCTCCATCACTTCTTTCGTAAACGACGAAATGCATCCAGTAGGTGAGTTTCGCGTCATTCCGACTTCGACGACCCCGTTGCTGAAATTCAGCTGCCTTTGAATTTCGGGTGATCCCTCTTGAGCATGTAGGATTCCGCAACCTGTTCTCCATCACTTCTTCTGTAAACGACGAAACGCATTGTCTGGGTGTCTTTCGCGTCCATCCGACTTCGACGAACCGGTTGCTGAAATTCAGGTGCCTATGAATTTCGGGTGATCCCTCTTGAGCATGTAGGATTCCGCAACCTGTCTCTTCTTGTAAACGACGAAATGCATCCACTAGGTGAGTTTCGCGTCATTCCGACTTCGACGACCCGGTTGCTGAAATTCAGGTGCCTTTGAATTTCGGGTGATCCCTCTTGAGCATGTAGGATTCCGCAACCTGTTCTACATCTTCTTTCGTAAACGACGAAACGCATTGTCTGGGTGTCTTTCGCGTCCATCCGACTTCGACGAACCGGTTGCTGAAATTCAGGTGCCTTGAATTTCGGGTGATCCCTCTTGAGCATGTAGGATTCCGCAACCCGTTCTACATCACTTCTTTCGTAAACGACGAAATGCATCCACTAGGTGAGTTTCGCGTCATTCCGACTTCGACTACCCGGTTGCTGAAATTCAGGTGCCTTTGAATTTCGGGTGATCCGTCTTGAGCATGTAGGATTCCGCAACCTGTTCTTCCATCACTTCTTCTGTAAACGACGAAACGCATCCAGTAGGTGAGTTTCGCGTCATTCCGACTTCGACGAACCGGTTGCTGAAATTCAGGTGCCTTGAATTTCGGGTGATCCCTCTTGAGCATGTAGGATTCCGCAACCTGTTCTACATCACTTCTTTCGTAAACGACGAAATGCATCCACTAGGTGAGTTTCGCGTCATTCCGACTTCGAGGACCCGGTTGCCGAAATTCAGCTGCTTTTGGATTTCGAGTGATCACTCTTGAGCATGTAGGATTCCGCAACCTGTTCTCCATCACTTCTTTCGTAAACGACGAAATGCATCCAGTAGGTGAGTTTCGTGTCATTCCGACTTCGACGACCCCGTTGCTGAAATTCAGCTGCCTTTGAATTTCGGGTGATCCCTCTTGAGCATGTAGGATTCCGCAACCTGTTCTACATCACTTCTTCCGTAAACGACGAAACGCATAGACTAGGTGAGTTTCGCGTCATTCCGACTTCGACGAACCCGGTTGCTGAAATTCAGGTGCCTTTGAATTTCGGGTGATCCCTCTTGAGCATGTAGGATTCCGCAACCTGTTCTTCACTTCTTCGTAAACGACGAAACGCATTGTCTAGGTGTCTTTCGCGTCCATCCGACTTCGACGAACCGGTTGCTGAAATTCAGGTGCCTTTGAATTTCGGGTGATCCCTCTTGAGCATGTAGGATTCCGCAACCAGTTCTACATCACTTCTTTCGTAAACGACGAAATGCATCCAGTAGGTGAGTTTCGCGTCATTCCGACTTCGACGACCCCGTTGCTGAAATTCAGCTGCCTTTGAATTTCGGGTGATCCCTCTTGAGCATGTAGGATTCCGCAACCTGTTCTCCATCACTTCTTCTGTAAACGACGAAACGCATTGTCTGGGTGTCTTTCGCGTCCATCCGACTTCGACGAACCGGTTGCTCAAATTCAGGTGCCTATGAATTTCGGGTGATCCCTCTTGAGCATGTAGGATTCCGCAACCTGTTCTACATCACTTCTTTCGTAAACGACGAAATGCATCCACTAGGTGAGTTTCGCGTCATTCCGACTTCGACGACCCCGTTGCTGAAATTCAGCTGCCTTTGAATTTCGGGTGATCCCTCTTGAGCATGTAGGATTCCGCAACCTGTTCTCCATCACTTCTTCTGTAAACGACGAAACGCATTGTCTGGGTGTCTTTCGCGTCCATCCGACTTCGACGAACCGGTTGCTGAAATTCAGGTGCCTTTGAATTTCGGGTGATCCCTCTTGAGCATGTAGGATTCCGCAACCTGTTCTCCATCACTTCTTTCGTAAACGACGAAATGCATCCAGTAGGTGAGTTTCGCGTCATTCCGACTTCGACGACCCCGTTGCTGAAATTCAGCTGCCTTTGAATTTCGGGTGATCCCTCTTGAGCATGTAGGATTCCGCAACCTGTTCTCCATCACTTCTTCTGTAAACGACGAAACGCATTGTCTGGGTGTCTTTCGCGTCCATCCGACTTCGACGAACCGGTTGCTGAAATTCAGGTGCCTATGAATTTCGGGTGATCCCTCTTGAGCATGTAGGATTCCGCAACCTGTTCCTACATCACTTCTTCGTAAACGACGAAACGCATAGACTGGGTGAGTTTCGCGTCATTCCGACTTCGACGACCCGGTTGCTGAAATTCAGCTGCCTTTTGGAATTTCGGGTGATCACTCTTGAGCATGTAGGATTCCGCAACCTGTTCTCCATCACTTCTTTCGTAAACGACGAAACGCATCCAGTAGGTGAGTTTCGCGTCATTCCGACTTCGACGACCCCGTTGCTGAAATTCAGCTGCCTTTGAATTTCGGGTGATCCCTCTTGAGCATGTAGGATTCCGCAACCTGTTCTACATCACTTCTTTCGTAAACGACGAAATGCATCCACTAGGTGAGTTTCGCGTCATTCCGACTTCGACGACCCGGTTGCTGAAATTGAGGTGCCTTTGAATTTCGGGTGATCCGTCTTGAGCATGTAGGATTCCGCAACCTGTCTCTCTTCTGTAAACGACGAAAACGCATTGTCTGGGTGTCTTTCGCGTCCATCCGACTTCGACGAACCGGTTGCTGAAATTCAGGTGCCTTGAATTTCGGGTGATCCCTCTTGAGCATGTAGGATTCCGCAACCTGTTCTACATCACTTCTTTCGTAAACGACGAAATGCATCCAGTAGGTGAGTTTCGCGTCATTCCGACTTCGACGACCCCGTTGCTGAAATTCAGCTGCCTTTGAATTTCGGGTGATCCCTCTTGAGCATGTAGGATTCCGCAACCTGTTCTACATCACTTCTTCCGTAAACGACGAAACGCATAGACTGGGTGAGTTTCGCGTCATTCCGACTTCGACGACCCGGTTGCTGAAATTCAGGTGCCTTTGAATTTCGGGTGATCCTCTTGAGCATGTAGGATTCCGCAACCTGTTCTCCATCACTTCTTTCGTAAACGACGAAATGCATCCACTAGGTGAGTTTCGCGTCATTCCGACTTCGAGACCCGGTTGCCGAAATTCAGCTGCCTTTTGGAATTTCGGGTGATCCTCTTGAGCATGTAGGATTCCGCAACCTGTTCTCCATCACTTCTTTCGTAAACGACGAAATGCATCCACTAGGTGAGTTTCGCGTCATTCCGACTTCGACGACCCCGGTTGCTGAAATTCAGCTGCCTTTGAATTTCGGGTGATCCCTCTTGAGCATGTAGGATTCCGCAACCTGTTCTCCATCACTTCTTTCGTAAACGACGAAACGCATCCAGTCTGAGTTTCGCGTCATTCCGACTTCGACGACCCCGGTTGCTGAAATTCAGCTGCCTTTGAATTTCGGGTGATCCCTCTTGAGCATGTAGGATTCCGCAACCTGTTCTCCATCACTTCTTCTGTAAACGACGAAACGCATTGTCTAGGTGTCTTTCGCGTCCATCCGACTTCGACGAACCGGTTGCTGAAATTCAGGTGCCTTGAATTTCGGGTGATCCCTCTTGAGCATGTAGGATTCCGCAACCTGTTCTACATCACTTCTTTCGTAAACGACGAAATGCATCCACTAGGTGAGTTTCGCGTCATTCCGACTTCGACGACCCCGTTGCTGAAATTCAGCTGCCTTTGAATTTCGGGTGATCCCTCTTGAGCATGTAGGATTCCGCAACCTGTTCTCCATCACTTCTTCGTAAACGACGAAACGCATTGTCTGGGTGTCTTTCGCGTCCATCCGACTTCGACGAACCGGTTGCTGAAATTCAGGTGCCTATGAATTTCGGGTGATCCCTCTTGAGCATGTAGGATTCCGCAACCTGTTCTACATCACTTCTTTCGTAAACGACGAAATGCATCCACTAGGTGAGTTTCGCGTCATTCCGACTTCGACGACCCGGTTGCTGAAATTCAGGTGCCTTTGAATTTCGGGTGATCCCTCTTGAGCATGTAGGATTCCGCAACCTGTCTCTCTTCTGTAAACGACGAAACGCATTGGCTGGGTGTCTTTCGCGTCCATCCGACTTCGACGAACCGGTTGCTGAAATTCAGGTGCCTATGAATTTCGGGTGATCCCTCTTGAGCATGTAGGATTCCGCAACCTGTTCTACATCACTTCTTTCGTAAACGACGAAATGCATCCACTAGGTGAGTTTCGCGTCATTCCGACTTCGACGACCCCGTTGCTGAAATTCAGCTGCCTTTGAATTTCGGGTGATCCCTCTTGAGCATGTAGGATTCCGCAACCTGTCCTACATCACTTCTTCCGTAAACGACGAAACGCATAGACTGGGTGAGTTTCGCGTCATTCCGACTTCGACGACCCGGTTGCTGAAATTCAGGTGCCTTTGAATTTCGGGTGATCCCTCTTGAGCATGTAGGATTCCGCAACCTGTTCTACATCACTTCTTTCGTAAACGACGAAATGCATCCAGTAGGTGAGTTTTCGTCATTCCGACTTCGACGACCCCGTTGCTGAAATTCAGCTGCCTTTGAATTTCGGGTGATCCCTCTTGAGCATGTAGGATTCCGCAACCTGTTCTACATCACTTCTTCCGTAAACGACGAAACGCATAGACTGGTGAGTTTCGCGTCATTCCGACTTCGACGAACCCGGTTGCTGAAATTCAGGTGCCTTTGAATTTCGGGTGATCCCTCTTGAGCATGTAGGATTCCGCAACCTGTTCTCCATCACTTCTTTCGTAAACGACGAAACGCATTGTCTAGGTGTCTTTCGCGTCCATCCGACTTCGACGAACCGGTTGCTGAAATTCAGGTGCCTTTGAATTTCGGGTGATCCCTCTTGAGCATGTAGGATTCCGCAACCTGTTCTACATCACTTCTTTCGTAAACGACGAAATGCATCCAGTAGGTGAGTTTCGCGTCATTCCGACTTCGACGACCCCGTTGCTGAAATTCAGCTGCCTTTGAATTTCGGGTGATCCCTCTTGAGCATGTAGGATTCCGCAACCTGTTCTCCATCACTTCTTCGTAAACGACGAAACGCATAGTCTGAGTTTCGCGTCATTCCGACTTCGACGAACCCGGTTGCTGAAATTCAGGTGCCTTTGAATTTCGGGTGATCCTCTTGAGCATGTAGGATTCCGCAACCTGTTCTACATCACTTCTTTCGTAAACGACGAAACGCATCTAGGTGTTTTCGCGTCATTCCGACTTCGACGAACCCGGTTGCTGAAATTCAGGTGCCTTTGAATTTCGGGTGATCCCTCTTGAGCATGTAGGATTCCGCAACCTGTTCTACATCACTTCTTCCGTAAACGACGAAACGCATTGTAGGTGAGTTTCGCGTCATTCCGACTTCGACGAACCGGTTGCTGAAATTCAGCTGCCTTTGAATTTCGGGTGATCCCTCTTGAGCATGTAGGATTCCGCAACCTGTTCTCCATCACTTCTTTCGTAAACGACGAAATGCATCCAGTAGGTGAGTTTCGCGTCATTCCGACTTCGACGACCCCGTTGCTGAAATTCAGCTGCCTTTGAATTTCGGGTGATCCCTCTTGAGCATGTAGGATTCCGCAACCAGTTCTACATCACTTCTTTCGTAAACGACGAAATGCATCCACTAGGTGAGTTTCGCGTCATTCCGACTTCGACGACCCGGTTGCTGAAATTCAGGTGCCTTTGAATTTCGGGTGATCCCTCTTGAGCATGTAGGATTCCGCAACCTGTCTCTCTTCTGTAAACGACGAAACGCATTGTCTGGGTGTCTTTCGCGTCCATCCGACTTCGACGAACCGGTTGCTGAAATTCAGGTGCCTATGAATTTCGGGTGATCCCTCTTGAGCATGTAGGATTCCGCAACCTGTTCTACATCACTTCTTTCGTAAACGACGAAATGCATCCACTAGGTGAGTTTCGCGTCATTCCGACTTCGACGACCCCGGTTGCTGAA
The DNA here is from genome assembly GCA_025169955.1 of Salix arbutifolia. Lineage (NCBI taxonomy): Eukaryota > Viridiplantae > Streptophyta > Magnoliopsida > Malpighiales > Salicaceae > Salix > Salix arbutifolia. The sequence goes on along the minus strand of CM045914.1, from coordinate 13,272,792 downwards.
ATTCAGCTGCCTTTGAATTTCGGGTGATCCCTCTTGAGCATGTAGGATTCCGCAACCTGTCCATCACTTCTTCGTAAACGACGAAACGCATAGTCTGGGTGAGTTTCGCGTCATTCCGACTTCGACGACCCGGTTGCTGAAATTCAGCTGCCTTTGAATTTCGGGTGATCCCTCTTGAGCATGTAGGATTCCGCAACCTGTTCTCCATCACTTCTTTCGTAAACGACGAAATGCATCCAGTAGGTGAGTTTCGTCGTCATTCCGACTTCGACGACCCCGTTGCTGAAATTCAGCTGCCTTTGAATTTCGGGTGATCCCTCTTGAGCATGTAGGATTCCGCAACCTGTTCTACATCACTTCTTCCGTAAACGACGAAACGCATAGACTGGTGAGTTTCGCGTCATTCCGACTTCGACGACCCGGTTGCTGAAATTCAGGTGCCTTTGAATTTCGGGTGATCCGTCTTGAGCATGTAGGATTCCGCAACCTGTTCTATCACTTCTTTCGTAAACGACGAAACGCATTGTAGGTGAGTTTCGCGTCATTCCGACTTCGACGAACCGGTTGCTGAAATTCAGCTGCCTTTGAATTTCGGGTGATCCCTCTTGAGCATGTAGGATTCCGCAACCTGTTCTACATCACTTCTTTCGTAAACGACGAAATGCATCCAGTACTGAGTTTCGCGTCATTCCGACTTCGACGACCCCGGTTGCTGAAATTCAGCTGCCTTTGAATTTCGGGTGATCCCTCTTGAGCATGTAGGATTCCGCAACCTGTTCTCCAACTTCTTCTGTAAACGACGAAACGCATTGTCTGGGTGTCTTTCGCGTCCATCCGACTTCGACGAACCGGTTGCTGAAATTCAGGTGCCTTGAATTTCGGGTGATCCCTCTTGAGCATGTAGGATTCCGCAACCTGTTCTACATCACTTCTTTCGTAAACGACGAAATGCATCCACTAGGTGAGTTTCGCGTCATTCCGACTTCGACGACCCCGTTGCTGAAATTCAGCTGCCTTTGAATTTCGGGTGATCCCTCTTGAGCATGTAGGATTCCGCAACCTGTTCTACATCACTTCTTCGTAAACGACGAAACGCATAGTCTGGAGTTTCGCGTCATTCCGACTTCGACGAACCCGGTTGCTGAAATTCAGGTGCCTTTGAATTTCGGGTGATCCCTCTTGAGCATGTAGGATTCCGCAACCTTCTACATCACTTCTTTCGTAAACGACGAAACGCATTGTCTAGGTGTCTTTCGCGTCATCCGACTTCGACGAACCGGTTGCTGAAATTCAGGTGCCTTTGAATTTCGGGTGATCCCTCTTGAGCATGTAGGATTCCGCAACCTGTTCTACATCACTTCTTTCGTAAACGACGAAACGCATTGTAGGTGAGTTTCGCGTCATTCCGACTTCGACGACCGGTTGCTGAAATTCAGCTGCCTTTGAATTTCGGGTGATCCCTCTTGAGCATGTAGGATTCCGCAACCTGTTCTACATCACTTCTTCGTAAACGACGAAACGCATTGTCTGGTGAGTTTTCGCGTCATTCCGACTTCGACGACCCCGGTTGCTGAAATTCAGCTGCCTTTGAATTTCGGGTGATCCCTCTTGAGCATGTAGGATTCCGCAACCTGTTCTACATCACTTCTTTCGTAAACGACGAAATGCATCCACTAGGTGAGTTTCGCGTCATTCCGACTTCGACGACCCGGTTGCTGAAATTCAGCTGCCTTTGAATTTCGGGTGATCCCTCTTGAGCATGTAGGATTCCGCAACCTGTTCTCCATCACTTCTTTCGTAAACGACGAAATGCATTGTCTGGTGAGTTTCGCGTCATTCCGACTTCGACGACCCCGGTTGCTGAAATTCAGCTGCCTTTGAATTTCGGGTGATCCCTCTTGAGCATGTAGGATTCCGCAACCTGTTCTACATCACTTCTTCGTAAACGACGAAACGCATCCACTGGTGAGTTTCGCGTCATTCCGACTTCGACGAACCCGGTTGCTGAAATTCAGGTGCCTTTGAATTTCGGGTGATCCCTCTTGAGCATGTAGGATTCCGCAACCTGTTCTCCATCACTTCTTCGTAAACGACGAAACGCATTGTCTGGGTGTCTTTCGCGTCCATCCGACTTCGACGAACCGGTTGCTGAAATTCAGGTGCCTTTGAATTTCGGGTGATCCCTCTTGAGCATGTAGGATTCCGCAACCAGTTCTACATCACTTCTTTCGTAAACGACGAAATGCATCCACTAGGTGAGTTTCGCGTCATTCCGACTTCGACGACCCCGTTGCTGAAATTCAGCTGCCTTTGAATTTCGGGTGATCCCTCTTGAGCATGTAGGATTCCGCAACCTTCTACATCACTTCTTTCGTAAACGACGAAACGCATTGTCTGGGTGTCTTTCGCGTCCATCCGACTTCGACGAACCGGTTGCTGAAATTCAGGTGCCTATGAATTTCGGGTGATCCCTCTTGAGCATGTAGGATTCCGCAACCTGTTCTACATCACTTCTTTCGTAAACGACGAAATGCATCCACTAGGTGAGTTTCGCGTCATTCCGACTTCGACGACCCGGTTGCTGAAATTCAGCTGCCTTTGAATTTCGGGTGATCCCTCTTGAGCATGTAGGATTCCGCAACCTGTCCATCACTTCTTCGTAAACGACGAAACGCATTGTCTGGGTGTCTTTCGCGTCATCCGACTTCGACGAACCGGTTGCTGAAATTCAGGTGCCTTGAATTTCGGGTGATCCCTCTTGAGCATGTAGGATTCCGCAACCTGTTCTACATCACTTCTTTCGTAAACGACGAAATGCATCCAGTAGGTGAGTTTCGTCGTCATTCCGACTTCGACGACCCCGTTGCTGAAATTCAGCTGCCTTTGAATTTCGGGTGATCCCTCTTGAGCATGTAGGATTCCGCAACCTGTTCTCCATCACTTCTTCTGTAAACGACGAAACGCATTGTCTGGGTGTCTTTCGCGTCCATCCGACTTCGACGAACCGGTTGCTGAAATTCAGGTGCCTATGAATTTCGGGTGATCCCTCTTGAGCATGTAGGATTCCGCAACCTGTTCTACATCACTTCTTTCGTAAACGACGAAATGCATCCACTAGGTGAGTTTCGCGTCATTCCGACTTCGACGACCCGGTTGCTGAAATTCAGCTGCCTTTTGAATTTCGGGTGATCCTCTTGAGCATGTAGGATTCCGCAACCTGTTCTCCATCACTTCTTTCGTAAACGACGAAATGCATCCAGTAGGTGAGTTTCGCGTCATTCCGACTTCGACGACCCCGTTGCTGAAATTCAGCTGCCTTTGAATTTCGGGTGATCCCTCTTGAGCATGTAGGATTCCGCAACCTGTTCTACATCACTTCTTCCGTAAACGACGAAACGCATCCACTAGGTGAGTTTCGCGTCATTCCGACTTCGACGACCCGGTTGCTGAAATTCAGGTGCCTTTGAATTTCGGGTGATCCGTCTTGAGCATGTAGGATTCCGCAACTTCTTCTGTAAACGACGAAACGCATTGTCTGGGTGTCTTTCGCGTCCATCCGACTTCGACGAACCGGTTGCTGAAATTCAGGTGCCTTTCAATTTCGGGTGATCCCTCTTGAGCATGTAGGATTCCGCAACCAGTTCTACATCACTTCTTTCGTAAACGACGAAATGCATCCACTAGGTGAGTTTCGCGTCATTCCGACTTCGACGACCCCGTTGCTGAAATTCAGCTGCCTTTGAATTTCGGGTGATCCCTCTTGAGCATGTAGGATTCCGCAACCAGTTCTACATCACTTCTTTCGTAAACGACGAAACGCATCCACTAGGTGAGTTTCGCGTCATTCCGACTTCGACGACCCGGTTGCTGAAATTCAGGTGCCTTTGAATTTCGGGTGATCCCTCTTGAGCATGTAGGATTCCGCAACCTGTTCTACATCACTTCTTCGTAAACGACGAAACGCATTGTCTGGGTGTTTTGCGTCATTCCGACTTCGACGAACCGGTTGCTGAAATTCAGTGCCTTTGAATTTCGGGTGATCCCTCTTGAGCATGTAGGATTCCGCAACCTTCTTCTGTAAACGACGAAACGCATTGTCTAGGTGTTTTCGCGTCATTCCGACTTCGACGAACCGGTTGCTGAAATTCAGGTGCCTTTCAATTTCGGGTGATCCCTCTTGAGCATGTAGGATTCCGCAACCTGTTCTACATCACTTCTTTCGTAAACGACGAAATGCATCCAGTAGGTGAGTTTCGCGTCATTCCGACTTCGACGACCCCGTTGCTGAAATTCAGCTGCCTTTGAATTTCGGGTGATCCCTCTTGAGCATGTAGGATTCCGCAACCTGTTCTCCATCACTTCTTCTGTAAACGACGAAACGCATTGTCTGGGTGTTTTCGCGTCATTCCGACTTCGACGAACCGGTTGCTGAAATTCAGGTGCCTTGAATTTCGGGTGATCCCACTTGAGCATGTAGGATTCCGCAACCTGTCTACATCACTTCTTTCGTAAACGACGAAATGCATCCACTAGGTGAGTTTCGCGTCATTCCGACTTCGACGACCCGGTTGCTGAAATTCAGGTGCCTTTGAATTTCGGGTGATCCCTCTTGAGCATGTAGGATTCCGCAACCTGTTCTCCATCACTTCTTCTGTAAACGACGAAACGCATTGTCTGGGTGTCTTTCGCGTCCATCCGACTTCGACGAACCGGTTGCTGAAATTCAGGGCCTTGAATTTCGGGTGATCCCTCTTGAGCATGTAGGATTCCGCAACCTGTTCTACATCACTTCTTTCGTAAACGACGAAATGCATCCACTAGGTGAGTTTTGCGTCATTCCGACTTCGACGACCCGGTTGCTGAAATTCAGGTGCCTTTGAATTTCGGGTGATCCGTCTTGAGCATGTAGGATTCCGCAACCTGTTCTCCATCACTTCTTCTGTAAACGACGAAACGCATTGTCTGGGTGTCTTTCGCGTCCATCCGACTTCGACGAACCGGTTGCTGAAATTCAGGTGCCTATGAATTTCGGGTGATCCCTCTTGAGCATGTAGGATTCCGCAACCTGTTCTACATCACTTCTTTCGTAAACGACGAAATGCATCCACTAGGTGAGTTTCGCGTCATTCCGACTTCGACGACCCGGTTGCTGAAATTCAGCTGCCTTTTGAATTTCGGGTGATCACTCTTGAGCATGTAGGATTCCGCAACCTGTTCTCCATCACTTCTTTCGTAAACGACGAAATGCATCCAGTAGGTGAGTTTCGCGTCATTCCGACTTCGACGACCCCGTTGCTGAAATTCAGCTGCCTTTGAATTTCGGGTGATCCCTCTTGAGCATGTAGGATTCCGCAACCTGTTCTACATCACTTCTTCGTAAACGACGAAACGCATAGTCTGGAGTTTCGCGTCATTCCGACTTCGACGAACCCGGTTGCTGAAATTCAGTTGCCTATGAATTTCGGGTGATCCCTCTTGAGCATGTAGGATTCCGCAACTTCTTCTGTAAACGACGAAACGCATTGTCTAGGTGTCTTTCGCGTCCATCCGACTTCGACGAACCGGTTGCTGAAATTCAGGTGCCTTTCAATTTCGGGTGATCCCTCTTGAGCATGTAGGATTCCGCAACCAGTTCTACATCACTTCTTTCGTAAACGACGAAATGCATCCAGTAGGTGAGTTTCGCGTCATTCCGACTTCGACGACCCCGTTGCTGAAATTCAGCTGCCTTTGAATTTCGGGTGATCCCTCTTGAGCATGTAGGATTCCGCAACCTGTTCTCCATCACTTCTTCTGTAAACGACGAAACGCATTGTCTGGGTGTCTTTCGCGTCCATCCGACTTCGACGAACCGGTTGCTGAAATTCAGGTGCCTATGAATTTCGGGTGATCCCACTTGAGCATGTAGGATTCCGCAACCTGTTCTACATCACTTCTTTCGTAAACGACGAAATGCATCCACTAGGTGAGTTTCGCGTCATTCCGACTTCGACGACCCGGTTGCTGAAATTCAGCTGCCTTTGAATTTCGGGTGATCCCTCTTGAGCATGTAGGATTCCGCAACCTGTTCTCCATCACTTCTTCTGTAAACGACGAAACGCATTGTCTGGGTGTCTTTCGCGTCCATCCGACTTCGACGAACCGGTTGCTGAAATTCAGGTGCCTTGAATTTCGGGTGATCCCACTTGAGCATGTAGGATTCCGCAACCTGTTCTCCATCACTTCTTTCGTAAACGACGAAATGCATCCAGTAGGTGAGTTTCGCGTCATTCCGACTTCGACGACCCCGTTGCTGAAATTCAGCTGCCTTTGAATTTCGGGTGATCCCTCTTGAGCATGTAGGATTCCGCAACCTGTTCTCCATCACTTCTTCTGTAAACGACGAAACGCATTGTCTGGGTGTCTTTCGCGTCCATCCGACTTCGACGAACCGGTTGCTCAAATTCAGGTGCCTATGAATTTCGGGTGATCCCACTTGAGCATGTAGGATTCCGCAACCTGTTCTACATCACTTCTTTCGTAAACGACGAAATGCATCCACTAGGTGAGTATCGCGTCATTCCGACTTCGACGACCCCGTTGCTGAAATTCAGCTGCCTTTCAATTTCGGGTGAACCCTCTTGAGCATGTAGGATTCCGCAACTTCTTCTGTAAACGACGAAACGCATTGTCTGGGTGTCTTTCGCGTCCATCCGACTTCGACGAACCGGTTGCTGAAATTCAGGTGCCTATGAATTTCGGGTGATCCCTCTTGAGCATGTAGGATTCCGCAACCAGTTCTACATCACTTCTTTCGTAAACGACGAAATGCATCCACTAGGTGAGTTTCGCGTCATTCCGACTTCGACGACCCGGTTGCTGAAATTGAGGTGCCTTTGAATTTCGGGTGATCCGTCTTGAGCATGTAGGATTCCGCAACCTGTTTTCCAAATCTTCTTCTGTAAACGACGAAACGCATTGTCTGGGTGTCTTTCGCGTCCATCCGACTTCGACGAACCGGTTGCTCAAATTCAGGTGCCTATGAATTTCGGGTGATCCCTCTTGAGCATGTAGGATTCCGCAACCTGTTCTACATCACTTCTTTCGTAAACGACGAAATGCATCCACTAGGTGAGTTTCTCGTCATTCCGACTTCGACGACCCCGTTGCTGAAATTCAGCTGCCTTTGAATTTCGGGTGATCCCTCTTGAGCATGTAGGATTCCGCAACCTGTCCTACATCACTTCTTCCGTAAACGACGAAAACGCATAGACTGGGTGAGTTTCGCGTCATTCCGACTTCGAGGACCCGGTTGCCGAAATTCAGCTGCTTTTGGATTTCGAGTGATCACTCTTGAGCATGTAGGATTCCGCAACCTGTTCTCCATCACTTCTTTCGTAAACGACGAAATGCATCCACTAGGTGAGTTTCGCGTCATTCCGACTTCGACGACCCGGTTGCTGAAATTCAGCTGCCTTTGAATTTCGGGTGATCCCTCTTGAGCATGTAGGATTCCGCAACCTGTTCTCCATCACTTCTTTCGTAAACGACGAAATGCATCCACTAGGTGAGTTTCGCGTCATTCCGACTTCGACGACCCGGTTGCTGAAATTCAGCTGCCTTTGAATTTCGGGTGATCCTCTTGAGCATGTAGGATTCCGCAACCTGTTCTCCATCACTTCTTTCGTAAACGACGAAATGCATCCAGTAGGTGAGTTTCGCGTCATTCCGACTTCGACGACCCCGTTGCTGAAATTCAGCTGCCTTTGAATTTCGGGTGATCCCTCTTGAGCATGTAGGATTCCGCAACCTGTTCTCCATCACTTCTTCTGTAAACGACGAAACGCATTGTCTGGGTGTCTTTCGCGTCCATCCGACTTCGACGAACCGGTTGCTGAAATTCAGGTGCCTATGAATTTCGGGTGATCCCACTTGAGCATGTAGGATTCCGCAACCTGTTCTACATCACTTCTTTCGTAAACGACGAAATGCATCCACTAGGTGAGTTCGCGTCATTCCGACTTCGACGACCCCGTTGCTGAAATTCAGCTGCCTTTCAATTTCGGGTGATCCCTCTTGAGCATGTAGGATTCCGCAACTTCTTCTGTAAACGACGAAACGCATTGTCTGGGTGTCTTTCGCGTCCATCCGACTTCGACGAACCGGTTGCTGAAATTCAGGTGCCTATGAATTTCGGGTGATCCCTCTTGAGCATGTAGGATTCCGCAACCAGTTCTACATCACTTCTTTCGTAAACGACGAAATGCATCCACTAGGTGAGTTTCGCGTCATTCCGACTTCGACGACCCGGTTGCTGAAATTCAGGTGCCTTTGAATTTCGGGTGATCCGTCTTGAGCATGTAGGATTCCGCAACCTGTTTTCCAAATCTTCTTCTGTAAACGACGAAACGCATTGGCTGGGTGTCTTTCGCGTCCATCCGACTTCGACGAACCGGTTGCTCAAATTCAGGTGCCTATGAATTTCGGGTGATCCCTCTTGAGCATGTAGGATTCCGCAACCTGTTCTACATCACTTCTTTCGTAAACGACGAAATGCATCCACTAGGTGAGTTTCTCGTCATTCCGACTTCGACGACCCCGTTGCTGAAATTCAGCTGCCTTTGAATTTCGGGTGATCCCTCTTGAGCATGTAGGATTCCGCAACCTGTCCTACATCACTTCTTCCGTAAACGACAAAACGCATAGACTGGGTGAGTTTCGCGTCATTCCGACTTCGAGGACCCGGTTGCCGAAATTCAGCTGCTTTTGGATTTCGAGTGATCACTCTTGAGCATGTAGGATTCCGCAACCTGTTCTCCATCACTTCTTTCGTAAACGACGAAATGCATCCACTAGGTGAGTTTCGGTGTCATTCCGACTTCGACGACCCCGTTGCTGAAATTCAGCTGCCTTTGAATTTCGGGTGATCCCTCTTGAGCATGTAGGATTCCGCAACCTGTTCTACATCACTTCTTCCGTAAACGACGAAACGCATAGACTTGAGTTTCGCGTCATTCCGACTTCGACACCCGGTTGCTGAAATTCAGCTGCCTTTGAATTTCGGGTGATCCTCTTGAGCATGTAGGATTCCGCAACCTGTTCTCCATCACTTCTTTCGTAAACGACGAAACGCATTGTCTAGGTGAGTTTTCGCGTCATTCCGACTTCGACGACCGGTTGCTGAAATTCAGGTGCCTTTGAATTTCGGGTGATCCCTCTTGAGCATGTAGGATTCCGCAACCTGTTCTACATCACTTCTTTCGTAAACGACGAAACGCATCCAGTAGGTGAGTTTCGCGTCATTCCGACTTCGACGACCCGGTTGCTGAAATTCAGCTGCCTTTGAATTTCGGGTGATCCCTCTTGAGCATGTAGGATTCCGCAACCTGTTCTCCATCACTTCTTCTGTAAACGACGAAACGCATTGTCTGGGTGTCTTTCGCGTCCATCCGACTTCGACGAACCGGTTGCTGAAATTCAGGTGCCTTGAATTTCGGGTGATCCCTCTTGAGCATGTAGGATTCCGCAACCTGTTCTACATCACTTCTTTCGTAAACGACGAAATGCATCCACTAGGTGAGTTTCGCGTCATTCCGACTTCGACGACCCCGTTGCTGAAATTCAGCTGCCTTTGAATTTCGGGTGATCCCTCTTGAGCATGTAGGATTCCGCAACCTGTTCTACATCACTTCTTCGTAAACGACGAAACGCATTGTCTGGGTGAGTTTCGCGTCCATCCGACTTCGACGAACCGGTTGCTGAAATTCAGGTGCCTTTGAATTTCGGGTGATCCTCTTGAGCATGTAGGATTCCGCAACCTGTTCTACCATCACTTCTTTCGTAAACGACGAAATGCATCCAGTAGGTGAGTTTCGCGTCATTCCGACTTCGACGACCCCGTTGCTGAAATTCAGCTGCCTTTGAATTTCGGGTGATCCCTCTTGAGCATGTAGGATTCCGCAACCTGTTCTACATCACTTCTTTCGTAAACGACGAAATGCATCCACTAGGTGAGTTTCGCGTCATTCCGACTTCGACGACCCGGTTGCTGAAATTCAGGTGCCTTTGAATTTCGGGTGATCCCTCTTGAGCATGTAGGATTCCGCAACCTGTTTACCATCACTTCTTCGTAAACGACGAAACGCATTGTCTGGGTGAGTTTCGCGTCATTCCGACTTCGACGACCCGGTTGCTGAAATTCAGGTGCCTTTGAATTTCGGGTGATCCCTCTTGAGCATGTAGGATTCCGCAACCTGTTCTACCATCACTTCTTTCGTAAACGACGAAATGCATCCACTAGGTGAGTTTCTCGTCATTCCGACTTCGACGACCCCGTTGCTGAAATTCAGCTGCCTTTGAATTTCGGGTGATCCCTCTTGAGCATGTAGGATTCCGCAACCTGTTCTACATCACTTCTTCCGTAAACGACGAAACGCATAGACTGGTGAGTTTCGCGTCATTCCGACTTCGACGACCCGGTTGCTGAAATTCAGCTGCCTTTGAATTTCGGGTGATCCCTCTTGAGCATGTAGGATTCCGCAACCTGTTCTCATCACTTCTTTCGTAAACGACGAAATGCATCCAGTAGGTGAGTTTCGCGTCATTCCGACTTCGACGACCCGGTTGCTGAAATTCAGCTGCCTTTGAATTTCGGGTGATCCCTCTTGAGCATGTAGGATTCCGCAACCTGTTCTACATCACTTCTTCGTAAACGACGAAACGCATCCAGTACTGAGTTTCGCGTCATTCCGACTTCGACGACCCGGTTGCTGAAATTCAGGTGCCTTTGAATTTCGGGTGATCCCTCTTGAGCATGTAGGATTCCGCAACCTGTTCTCCATCACTTCTTCCGTAAACGACGAAACGCATTGTCTAGGTGTCTTTCGCGTCCATCCGACTTCGACGAACCGGTTGCTGAAATTCAGGTGCCTTTGAATTTCGGGTGATCCCTCTTGAGCATGTAGGATTCCGCAACCTGTTCTACATCACTTCTTTCGTAAACGACGAAATGCATCCAGTAGGTGAGTTTCGCGTCATTCCGACTTCGACGACCCCGTTGCTGAAATTCAGCTGCCTTTGAATTTCGGGTGATCCCTCTTGAGCATGTAGGATTCCGCAACCTGTTCTACATCACTTCTTCGTAAACGACGAAACGCATTGTCTGGGTGAGTTTCGCGTCCATCCGACTTCGACGAACCGGTTGCTGAAATTCAGCTGCCTTTGAATTTCGGGTGATCCCACTTGAGCATGTAGGATTCCGCAACCTGTTCTACATCACTTCTTTCGTAAACGACGAAATGCATCCACTAGGTGAGTTTCGCGTCATTCCGACTTCGACGACCCCGTTGCTGAAATTCAGCTGCCTTTGAATTTCGGGTGATCCCTCTTGAGCATGTAGGATTCCGCAACCTTCTACATCACTTCTTTCGTAAACGACGAAACGCATCTGGTGAGTTTCGCGTCATTCCGACTTCGACGAACCCGGTTGCTGAAATTCAGGTGCCTTTGAATTTCGGGTGATCCCTCTTGAGCATGTAGGATTCCGCAACCTGTTCTACATCACTTCTTTCGTAAACGACGAAACGCATCCACTGGGTGAGTTTCGCGTCATTCCGACTTCGACGACCCGGTTGCTGAAATTCAGGTGCCTTTGAATTTCGGGTGATCCCTCTTGAGCATGTAGGATTCCGCAACCTGTTCTCCATCACTTCTTTCGTAAACGACGAAATGCATGTCTGGTGAGTTTCGCGTCATTCCGACTTCGACGACCCCGTTGCTGAAATTCAGCTGCCTTTGAATTTCGGGTGATCCCTCTTGAGCATGTAGGATTCCGCAACCTGTTCTACATCACTTCTTCCGTAAACGACGAAACGCATAGACTGGTGAGTTTCGCGTCATTCCGACTTCGACGACCCGGTTGCTGAAATTCAGCTGCCTTTGAATTTCGGGTGATCCCTCTTGAGCATGTAGGATTCCGCAACCTGTCTACATCACTTCTTCGTAAACGACGAAACGCATAGTCTAGGTGAGTTTCGCGTCATTCCGACTTCGACGACCCGGTTGCTGAAATTCAGCTGCCTTTGAATTTCGGGTGATCCCTCTTGAGCATGTAGGATTCCGCAACCTGTTCTACATCACTTCTTTCGTAAACGACGAAATGCATCCAGTAGGTGAGTTTCGCGTCATTCCGACTTCGACGACCCCGTTGCTGAAATTCAGCTGCCTTTGAATTTCGGGTGATCCCTCTTGAGCATGTAGGATTCCGCAACCTGTTCTACATCACTTCTTCCGTAAACGACGAAACGCATCCACTTGAGTTTCGCGTCATTCCGACTTCGACGAACCCCGGTTGCTGAAATTCAGGTGCCTTTGAATTTCGGGTGATCCCTCTTGAGCATGTAGGATTCCGCAACTTCTTCTGTAAACGACGAAACGCATTGTCTGGGTGTCTTTCACGTCCATCCGACTTCGACGAACCGGTTGCTGAAATTCAGGTGCCTTTCAATTTCAGGTGATCCCTCTTGAGCATGTAGGATTCCGCAACCAGTTCTACATCACTTCTTTCGTAAACGACGAAATGCATCCACTAGGTGAGTTTCGCGTCATTCCGACTTCGACGACCCCGTTGCTGAAATTCAGCTGCCTTTGAATTTCGGGTGATCCCTCTTGAGCATGTAGGATTCCGCAACCAGTTCTCCATCACTTCTTCTGTAAACGACGAAACGCATTGTCTGGGTGTCTTTCGCGTCCATCCGACTTCGACGAACCGGTTGCTCAAATTCAGGTGCCTATGAATTTCGGGTGATCCCTCTTGAGCATGTAGGATTCCGCAACCTGTTCTACATCACTTCTTTCGTAAACGACGAAATGCATCCACTAGGTGAGTTTCGCGTCATTCCGACTTCGACGACCCCGTTGCTGAAATTCAGCTGCCTTTGAATTTCGGGTGATCCCTCTTGAGCATGTAGGATTCCGCAACCTGTCCTACATCACTTCTTCCGTAAACGACGAAACGCATAGACTGGGTGAGTTTCGCGTCATTCCGACTTCGAGGACCCGGTTGCCGAAATTCAGCTGCTTTTGGATTTCGAGTGATCACTCTTGAGCATGTAGGATTCCGCAACCTGTTCTCCATCACTTCTTTCGTAAACGACGAAATGCATCCAGTAGGTGAGTTTCGTGTCATTCCGACTTCGACGACCCCGTTGCTGAAATTCAGCTGCCTTTGAATTTCGGGTGATCCCTCTTGAGCATGTAGGATTCCGCAACCTTTTCTACATCACTTCTTCCGTAAACGACGAAACGCATAGACTTTTGGAGTTTCGCGTCATTCCGACTTCGACAACCCGGTTGCTGAAATTGAGGTGCCTTTGAATTTCGGGTGATCCGTCTTGAGCATGTAGGATTCCGCAACCTTCTTCTGTAAACGACGAAACGCATTGTCTGGGTGTCTTTCGCGTCCATCCGACTTCGACGAACCGGTTGCTGAAATTCAGGTGCCTTTCAATTTCGGGTGATCCCTCTTGAGCATGTAGGATTCCGCAACCAGTTCTACATCACTTCTTTCGTAAACGACGAAATGCATCCAGTAGGTGAGTTTCGCGTCATTCCGACTTCGACGACCCCGTTGCTGAAATTCAGCTGCCTTTGAATTTCGGGTGATCCCTCTTGAGCATGTAGGATTCCGCAACCTGTTCTCCATCACTTCTTCCGTAAACGACGAAACGCATCCACTAGGTGAGTTTCGCGTCATTCCGACTTCGACGAACCCGGTTGCTGAAATTCAGGTGCCTTTGAATTTCGGGTGATCCGTCTTGAGCATGTAGGATTCCGCAACTTCTTCTGTAAACGACGAAACGCATTGTCTGGGTGTCTTTCACGTCCATCCGACTTCGACGAACCGGTTGCTGAAATTCAGGTGCCTTTCAATTTCGGGTGATCCCTCTTGAGCATGTAGGATTCCGCAACCAGTTCTACATCACTTCTTTCGTAAACGACGAAATGCATCCACTAGGTGAGTTTCGCGTCATTCCGACTTCGACGACCCCGTTGCTGAAATTCAGCTGCCTTTGAATTTCGGGTGATCCCTCTTGAGCATGTAGGATTCCGCAACCAGTTCTCCATCACTTCTTCTGTAAACGACGAAACGCATTGTCTGGGTGTCTTTCGCGTCCATCCGACTTCGACGAACCGGTTGCTCAAATTCAGGTGCCTATGAATTTCGGGTGATCCCTCTTGAGCATGTAGGATTCCGCAACCTGTTCTACATCACTTCTTTCGTAAACGACGAAATGCATCCACTAGGTGAGTTTCGCGTCATTCCGACTTCGACGACCCCGTTGCTGAAATTCAGCTGCCTTTGAATTTCGGGTGATCCCTCTTGAGCATGTAGGATTCCGCAACCTGTCCTACATCACTTCTTCCGTAAACGACGAAACGCATAGACTGGGTGAGTTTCGCGTCATTCCGACTTCGAGACCCGGTTGCCGAAATTCAGCTGCCTTTTGGATTTCGGGTGATCCTCTTGAGCATGTAGGATTCCGCAACCTGTTCTCCATCACTTCTTTCGTAAACGACGAAATGCATCCAGTAGGTGAGTTTCGTGTCATTCCGACTTCGACGACCCCGTTGCTGAAATTCAGCTGCCTTTGAATTTCGGGTGATCCCTCTTGAGCATGTAGGATTCCGCAACCTTTTCTACATCACTTCTTCCGTAAACGACGAAACGCATAGACTTTTGGAGTTTCGCGTCATTCCGACTTCGACGAACCCGGTTGCTGAAATTCAGGTGCCTTTGAATTTCGGGTGATCCGTCTTGAGCATGTAGGATTCCGCAACTTCTTCTGTAAACGACGAAACGCATTGTCTAGGTGTCTTTCGCGTCCATCCGACTTCGACGAACCGGTTGCTGAAATTCAGGTGCCTTTCAATTTCGGGTGATCCCTCTTGAGCATGTAGGATTCCGCAACCAGTTCTACATCACTTCTTTCGTAAACGACGAAATGCATCCAGTAGGTGAGTTTCGCGTCATTCCGACTTCGACGACCCCGTTGCTGAAATTCAGCTGCCTTTGAATTTCGGGTGATCCCTCTTGAGCATGTAGGATTCCGCAACCTGTTCTCCATCACTTCTTCGTAAACGACGAAACGCATTGTCTGGGTGTCTTTCGCGTCCATCCGACTTCGACGAACCGGTTGCTGAAATTCAGGTGCCTATGAATTTCGGGTGATCCCTCTTGAGCATGTAGGATTCCGCAACCTGTTCTACATCACTTCTTTCGTAAACGACGAAATGCATCCACTAGGTGAGTTTCGCGTCATTCCGACTTCGACGACCCGGTTGCTGAAATTCAGGTGCCTTTGAATTTCGGGTGATCCCTCTTGAGCATGTAGGATTCCGCAACCTGTTCTCCATCACTTCTTCTGTAAACGACGAAACGCATTGTCTGGGTGTCTTTCGCGTCCATCCGACTTCGACGAACCGGTTGCTCAAATTCAGGTGCCTATGAATTTCGGGTGATCCCTCTTGAGCATGTAGGATTCCGCAACCTGTTCTACATCACTTCTTTCGTAAACGACGAAATGCATCCACTAGGTGAGTTTCGCGTCATTCCGACTTCGACGACCCCGTTGCTGAAATTCAGCTGCCTTTGAATTTCGGGTGATCCCTCTTGAGCATGTAGGATTCCGCAACCTGTTCTACATCACTTCTTTCGTAAACGACGAAACGCATTGTCTGGGTGTCTTTCGCGTCCATCCGACTTCGACGAACCGGTTGCTGAAATTCAGGTGCCTTTGAATTTCGGGTGATCCCTCTTGAGCATGTAGGATTCCGCAACCAGTTCTACATCACTTCTTTCGTAAACGACGAAATGCATCCAGTAGGTGAGTTTCGCGTCATTCCGACTTCGACGACCCCGTTGCTGAAATTCAGCTGCCTTTGAATTTCGGGTGATCCCTCTTGAGCATGTAGGATTCCGCAACCAGTTCTCCATCACTTCTTCGTAAACGACGAAACGCATTGTCTGGGTGTCTTTCGCGTCCATCCGACTTCGACGAACCGGTTGCTGAAATTCAGGTGCCTATGAATTTCGGGTGATCCCTCTTGAGCATGTAGGATTCCGCAACCTGTTCTACATCACTTCTTTCGTAAACGACGAAATGCATCCACTAGGTGAGTTTCGCGTCATTCCGACTTCGACGACCCGGTTGCTGAAATTGAGGTGCCTTTGAATTTCGGGTGATCCCTCTTGAGCATGTAGGATTCCGCAACCTGTCTACATCACTTCTTCGTAAACGACGAAACGCATTGTCTGGGTGAGTTTCGCGTCATTCCGACTTCGACGACCGGTTGCTGAAATTCAGGTGCCTTTGAATTTCGGGTGATCCCTCTTGAGCATGTAGGATTCCGCAACCTGTTCTACCATCACTTCTTTCGTAAACGACGAAATGCATCCACTAGGTGAGTTTCG
Source organism: Salix arbutifolia (assembly GCA_025169955.1). Taxonomy (NCBI): domain Eukaryota; kingdom Viridiplantae; phylum Streptophyta; class Magnoliopsida; order Malpighiales; family Salicaceae; genus Salix; species Salix arbutifolia. Next base: position 13,256,342 of record CM045914.1, on the reverse strand, counting down.
CGTCATTCCGACTTCGACGACCCCGTTGCTGAAATTCAGCTGCCTTTGAATTTCGGGTGATCCCTCTTGAGCATGTAGGATTCCGCAACCTGTCTTCACTTCTGTAAACGACGAAACGCATTGTCTGGGTGTCTTTCGCGTCCATCCGACTTCGACGAACCGGTTGCTGAAATTCAGGTGCCTATGAATTTCGGGTGATCCCTCTTGAGCATGTAGGATTCCGCAACCTGTTCTACATCACTTCTTTCGTAAACGACGAAATGCATCCACTAGGTGAGTTTCGCGTCATTCCGACTTCGACGACCCCGGTTGCTGAAATTCAGGTGCCTTTGAATTTCGGGTGATCCCTCTTGAGCATGTAGGATTCCGCAACCTGTTCTACCATCACTTCTTCTGTAAACGACGAAACGCATTGTCTGGGTGTCTTTCGCGTCCATCCGACTTCGACGAACCGGTTGCTCAAATTCAGGTGCCTATGAATTTCGGGTGATCCCTCTTGAGCATGTAGGATTCCGCAACCTGTTCTACATCACTTCTTTCGTAAACGACGAAATGCATCCACTAGGTGAGTTTCTCGTCATTCCGACTTCGACGACCCCGTTGCTGAAATTCAGCTGCCTTTGAATTTCGGGTGATCCCTCTTGAGCATGTAGGATTCCGCAACCTGTTCTACATCACTTCTTTCGTAAACGACGAAACGCATTGTCTGGGTGAGTTTCGCGTCATTCCGACTTCGACGACCGGTTGCTGAAATTCAGGTGCCTTTGAATTTCGGGTGATCCCTCTTGAGCATGTAGGATTCCGCAACCTGTTCTACATCACTTCTTTCGTAAACGACGAAAGCATCTAGGTGAGTTTCGCGTCATTCCGACTTCGACGACCCCGTTGCTGAAATTCAGCTGCCTTTGAATTTCGGGTGATCCCTCTTGAGCATGTAGGATTCCGCAACTTCTTCTGTAAACGACGAAACGCATTGTCTGGTGTTTTCGCGTCATTCCGACTTCGACGAACCGGTTGCTGAAATTCAGGTGCCTTTGAATTTCGGGTGATCCCTCTTGAGCATGTAGGATTCCGCAACCTGTTCTACATCACTTCTTTCGTAAACGACGAAATGCATCCACTAGGTGAGTTTCGCGTCATTCCGACTTCGACGACCCGGTTGCTGAAATTCAGCTGCCTTTGAATTTCGGGTGATCCCTCTTGAGCATGTAGGATTCCGCAACCTGTTCTCCATCACTTCTTCGTAAACGACGAAACGCATGTCTGGTGAGTTTCGCGTCATTCCGACTTCGACGACCCGGTTGCTGAAATTCAGCTGCCTTTGAATTTCGGGTGATCCCTCTTGAGCATGTAGGATTCCGCAACCTGTTCTACATCACTTCTTTCGTAAACGACGAAACGCATCCACTAGGTGAGTTTCTCGTCATTCCGACTTCGACGACCCCGTTGCTGAAATTCAGCTGCCTTTGAATTTCGGGTGATCCCTCTTGAGCATGTAGGATTCCGCAACCTGTCTACATCACTTCTTCGTAAACGACGAAACGCATAGTCTGGTGAGTTTCGCGTCATTCCGACTTCGACGACCCGGTTGCTGAAATTCAGCTGCCTTTGAATTTCGGGTGATCCCTCTTGAGCATGTAGGATTCCGCAACCTGTTCTACATCACTTCTTTCGTAAACGACGAAATGCATCCAGTAGGTGAGTTTCGCGTCATTCCGACTTCGACGACCCCGTTGCTGAAATTCAGCTGCCTTTGAATTTCGGGTGATCCCTCTTGAGCATGTAGGATTCCGCAACCTGTTCTACATCACTTCTTCGTAAACGACGAAACGCATTGTCTGGAGTTTCGCGTCATTCCGACTTCGACGAACCCGGTTGCTGAAATTCAGGTGCCTTTGAATTTCGGGTGATCCCTCTTGAGCATGTAGGATTCCGCAACTTCTTCTGTAAACGACGAAACGCATTGTCTGGGTGTTTTCGCGTCATTCCGACTTCGACGAACCGGTTGCTGAAATTCAGGTGCCTTTGAATTTCGGGTGATCCCTCTTGAGCATGTAGGATTCCGCAACCAGTTCTACATCACTTCTTTCGTAAACGACGAAACGCATTGTCTAGGTGAGTTTTCGCGTCATTCCGACTTCGACGACCGGTTGCTGAAATTCAGGTGCCTTTGAATTTCGGGTGATCCCTCTTGAGCATGTAGGATTCCGCAACCTGTTCTACATCACTTCTTCGTAAACGACGAAACGCATCTGGTGAGTCTTTCGCGTCATTCCGACTTCGACGACCGGTTGCTGAAATTCAGGTGCCTTGAATTTCGGGTGATCCCTCTTGAGCATGTAGGATTCCGCAACCTGTCTACATCACTTCTTTCGTAAACGACGAAACGCATTGTCTGGGTGTCTTTCGCGTCCATCCGACTTCGACGAACCGGTTGCTGAAATTCAGGTGCCTTTGAATTTCGGGTGATCCCTCTTGAGCATGTAGGATTCCGCAACCTGTTCTACATCACTTCTTTCGTAAACGACGAAATGCATCCAGACTGGTGAGTTTCGCGTCATTCCGACTTCGACGACCCGGTTGCTGAAATTCAGCTGCCTTTGAATTTCGGGTGATCCTCTTGAGCATGTAGGATTCCGCAACCTGTTCTCCATCACTTCTTTGTAAACGACGAAACGCATTGTCTGGTGTTTTCGCGTCATCCGACTTCGACGAACCGGTTGCTCAAATTCAGGTGCCTATGAATTTCGGGTGATCCCTCTTGAGCATGTAGGATTCCGCAACCTGTTCTACATCACTTCTTTCGTAAACGACGAAACGCATCCACTAGGTGAGTTTCGCGTCATTCCGACTTCGACGACCCCGTTGCTGAAATTCAGCTGCCTTTGAATTTCGGGTGATCCCTCTTGAGCATGTAGGATTCCGCAACTTCTTCTGTAAACGACGAAACGCATTGTCTGGGTGTCTTTCGCGTCCATCCGACTTCGACGAACCGGTTGCTGAAATTCAGGTGCCTTTCAATTTCGGGTGATCCCTCTTGAGCATGTAGGATTCCGCAACCAGTTCTACATCACTTCTTTCGTAAACGACGAAATGCATCCAGTAGGTGAGTTTCGCGTCATTCCGACTTCGACGACCCCGTTGCTGAAATTCAGCTGCCTTTGAATTTCGGGTGATCCCTCTTGAGCATGTAGGATTCCGCAACCTGTTCTCCATCACTTCTTCTGTAAACGACGAAACGCATTGTCTGGGTGTCTTTCGCGTCCATCCGACTTCGACGAACCGGTTGCTCAAATTCAGGTGCCTATGAATTTCGGGTGATCCCACTTGAGCATGTAGGATTCCGCAACCTGTTCTACATCACTTCTTTCGTAAACGACGAAATGCATCCACTAGGTGAGTTTCGCGTCATTCCGACTTCGACGACCCCGTTGCTGAAATTCAGCTGCCTTTGAATTTCGGGTGATCCCTCTTGAGCATGTAGGATTCCGCAACCTGTTCTCCATCACTTCTTCTGTAAACGACGAAACGCATTGTCTGGGTGAGTTTCGCGTCCATCCGACTTCGACGAACCGGTTGCTCAAATTCAGGTGCCTTGAATTTCGGGTGATCCCTCTTGAGCATGTAGGATTCCGCAACCTGTTCTCCATCACTTCTTTCGTAAACGACGAAATGCATCCACTAGGTGAGTTTCGCGTCATTCCGACTTCGACGACCCCGTTGCTGAAATTCAGCTGCCTTTGAATTTCGGGTGATCCCTCTTGAGCATGTAGGATTCCGCAACCTTCTTCTTCTGTAAACGACGAAACGCATTGTCTGGGTGTCTTTCGCGTCATTCCGACTTCGACGAACCGGTTGCTGAAATTCAGGTGCCTTTGAATTTCGGGTGATCCCTCTTGAGCATGTAGGATTCCGCAACCTGTTCTACATCACTTCTTTCGTAAACGACGAAATGCATCCAGTAGGTGAGTTTCGCGTCATTCCGACTTCGACGACCCCGGTTGCTGAAATTCAGCTGCCTTTGAATTTCGGGTGATCCCTCTTGAGCATGTAGGATTCCGCAACCTGTTCTCCATCACTTCTTTCGTAAACGACGAAATGCATTGTCTGGTGAGTTTCGCGTCATTCCGACTTCGACGACCCCGGTTGCTGAAATTCAGCTGCCTTTGAATTTCGGGTGATCCCTCTTGAGCATGTAGGATTCCGCAACCTGTTCTACATCACTTCTTTCGTAAACGACGAAATGCATCCACTAGGTGAGTTTCGCGTCATTCCGACTTCGACGACCCGGTTGCTGAAATTCAGGTGCCTTTGAATTTCGGGTGATCCCTCTTGAGCATGTAGGATTCCGCAACCTGTTCTCCATCACTTCTTCGTAAACGACGAAACGCATTGTCTGGTGTCTTTCGCGTCCATCCGACTTCGACGAACCGGTTGCTGAAATTCAGGTGCCTTTGAATTTCGGGTGATCCCTCTTGAGCATGTAGGATTCCGCAACCAGTTCTACATCACTTCTTTCGTAAACGACGAAATGCATCCACTAGGTGAGTTTCGCGTCATTCCGACTTCGACGACCCGGTTGCTGAAATTCAGGTGCCTTTGAATTTCGGGTGATCCCTCTTGAGCATGTAGGATTCCGCAACCTGTTCTCCATCACTTCTTCTGTAAACGACGAAACGCATTGTCTGGGTGTCTTTCGCGTCCATCCGACTTCGACGAACCGGTTGCTCAAATTCAGGTGCCTATGAATTTCGGGTGATCCCTCTTGAGCATGTAGGATTCCGCAACCTGTTCTACATCACTTCTTTCGTAAACGACGAAATGCATCCACTAGGTGAGTTTCGCGTCATTCCGACTTCGACGACCCCGTTGCTGAAATTCAGCTGCCTTTGAATTTCGGGTGATCCCTCTTGAGCATGTAGGATTCCGCAACCTGTTCTACATCACTTCTTCGTAAACGACGAAATGCATACTGGGTGAGTTTCGCGTCATTCCGACTTCGACGACCCGGTTGCTGAAATTCAGGTGCCTTTGAATTTCGGGTGATCCTCTTGAGCATGTAGGATTCCGCAACCTGTTCTCCATCACTTCTTTCGTAAACGACGAAACGCATCCAGTAGGTGAGTTTCGCGTCATTCCGACTTCGACGACCCCGTTGCTGAAATTCAGCTGCCTTTGAATTTCGGGTGATCCCTCTTGAGCATGTAGGATTCCGCAACCTGTTCTACATCACTTCTTCGTAAACGACGAAACGCATTGTCTGGAGTTTCGCGTCATTCCGACTTCGACGAACCCGGTTGCTGAAATTCAGGTGCCTTTGAATTTCGGGTGATCCCTCTTGAGCATGTAGGATTCCGCAACCTTCTACATCACTTCTTTCGTAAACGACGAAACGCATTGTCTAGGTGAGTTTCGCGTCATTCCGACTTCGACGACCGGTTGCTGAAATTCAGGTGCCTTTGAATTTCGGGTGATCCCTCTTGAGCATGTAGGATTCCGCAACCTGTTCTACATCACTTCTTTCGTAAACGACGAAACGCATTGTCTGGGTGAGTTTCGCGTCATTCCGACTTCGACGACCGGTTGCTGAAATTCAGGTGCCTTTGAATTTCGGGTGATCCCTCTTGAGCATGTAGGATTCCGCAACCTGTTCTCCATCACTTCTTCGTAAACGACGAAACGCATCCACTAGGTGAGTTTTCGCGTCATTCCGACTTCGACGACCGGTTGCTGAAATTCAGGTGCCTTTGAATTTCGGGTGATCCCTCTTGAGCATGTAGGATTCCGCAACCTGTTCTACATCACTTCTTTCGTAAACGACGAAATGCATCCACTGGTGAGTTTCGCGTCATTCCGACTTCGACGACCGGTTGCTGAAATTCAGCTGCCTTTGAATTTCGGGTGATCCCTCTTGAGCATGTAGGATTCCGCAACCTGTTCTACATCACTTCTTCGTAAACGACGAAATGCATCTGGTGAGTTTCGCGTCATTCCGACTTCGACGACCCGGTTGCTGAAATTCAGGTGCCTTTGAATTTCGGGTGATCCGTCTTGAGCATGTAGGATTCCGCAACCTGTTCTACCATCACTTCTTTCGTAAACGACGAAAGCATCTGGGTGAGTCTTTCGCGTCATTCCGACTTCGACGACCGGTTGCTGAAATTCAGCTGCCTTGAATTTCGGGTGATCCCTCTTGAGCATGTAGGATTCCGCAACTTCTTCTGTAAACGACGAAATGCATTGTCCACTGGTGAGTTTTCGCGTCATTCCGACTTCGACGACCGGTTGCTGAAATTCAGGTGCCTTTGAATTTCGGGTGATCCCTCTTGAGCATGTAGGATTCCGCAACCTGTTCTACATCACTTCTTTCGTAAACGACGAAATGCATCCACTGGGTGAGTTTCGCGTCATTCCGACTTCGACGACCCGGTTGCTGAAATTCAGGTGCCTTTGAATTTCGGGTGATCCTCTTGAGCATGTAGGATTCCGCAACCTGTTCTCCATCACTTCTTTCGTAAACGACGAAACGCATTGTCTGGTGAGTTTCGCGTCATTCCGACTTCGACGACCCCGTTGCTGAAATTCAGCTGCCTTTGAATTTCGGGTGATCCCTCTTGAGCATGTAGGATTCCGCAACCTGTTCTACATCACTTCTTCCGTAAACGACGAAATGCATAGACTAGGTGAGTTTCGCGTCATTCCGACTTCGACGACCCGGTTGCTGAAATTCAGCTGCCTTTGAATTTCGGGTGATCCCTCTTGAGCATGTAGGATTCCGCAACCTGTCTACATCACTTCTTCCGTAAACGACGAAAACGCATAGACTGGTGAGTTTCGCGTCATTCCGACTTCGACGACCCCGGTTGCTGAAATTCAGCTGCCTTTTGGAATTTCGGTGATCCCTCTT